>NC_069408.1:65142689-65178971 GCF_026875155.1 Cherax quadricarinatus
TCCTCCTTTTACGAATTTTTAAATTTTTTTCACAAAGGGTTTGAGGAGGTAATCATGGTAACGATTATGATATTGTGTATATGGACTTCATAAGGCTTTTGACAGGGTCCCACATCAGAGACTATTGAGGAAAATTAAGCACATGGAATAGGAGGAGAAATTTTTTCCTGGATAGAGGCATGGTTGACAAATAGGCAGCAGAGAGTTTGCATAAATGGGGAGAAAATCAGATGGGGAAGCGTCACGAGCGGTGTTCCACAGGGGTCAGTGTTGGGCCCCCTGCTGTTCACAATCTACATAAACGACATAGATGAGGGCATAAAGAGCGACATCGGCAAGTTTGCCGATGACACCAAAATAGGCCGTCGAATTCATCTGACGAGGACATTCGAGCACTCCAGGAAGATTTGAATAGACTGATGCAGTGGTCGGAGAAGTGGCAGATGCAGTTTAATATAGACAAATGCAAAGTTCTAAATGTTGGACAGGACAATAACCATGCCACATATAAACTAAATAATGTAGATCTTAATATTACGGATTGCAAAAAAGATTTAGGAGTTCTGGTTAGCAGTAATCTGAACCAAGACAACAGTGCATAAGTGTTCGCAATAAAGCTAATAGAATCCTTGGCTTCATATCAAGAAGCATAAATATAGGAGTCCTCAGGTTGTTCTTCAACTCTATACATCCTTGGTTAGGCCTCATTTAGATTATGCTGCACAGTTTTGGTCACCGTATTACAGAATGGATATAAATTCTCTGGAAAATGTACAAGGAGGATGACAAAGATGATCCCATGTATCAGAAACCTTCCCTATGAGGATAGACTAAGGGCCCTGAAACTGCACTCTCTAGAAAGACGTAGAATTAGGGGGATATGATTGAGGTTTATAAGTGGAAGACAGGAATAATAAAGGGGATGTAAATAGTGTGCTGAAAATATCTAGCCTAGACAGACTCGCAGCAATGGTTTTAAGTTGGAAAAATTCAGATTCAGGAGGGATATAGGAAAGTACTGGTTTGGTAATAGAGTTGTGGATGAGTGGAACAAACTCCCAAGTACCGTTATAGAGGCCAGAACGTTGTGTAGCTTTAAAAATAGGTTGGATAAATACATGAGTAGATGTGGGTGGGTGTGAGTTAGACCTGATAGCTTGTGCTAACAGGTCGGTTGCCGTGTTCCTCCCTTAAGTCAGTGTGACCTGACCTGACTAGGTTGGGTGCATTGGCTTAAGCCGGTAGGGACTTGGACCTGCCTCGCATGGGCCAGTAGGCCTTCTGCAGTGTTCCTTCGTTCTTATGTTCTTATGTTCTTATGTCTCCGGTAAAGAAAGGAATATCAAAGTGAGCAAAGTTAAAAAGCATTTGGAGGCGGGAAATCTCTTCTCTTCTCCAGGACTAATGATGATAAAGGTACCACTAACTCCTCTGCTAATAAAGGCAGGGATATCCTTGTGGTCGGTGACTCTAACGTTAGAGGGCGTTTCTCATGAGCTAGTGTTGATGACAAAATCAACAGGTTGGATAATATCATGTCAGGTAATGGGAATAACCCTATTATCTGCCTCACTGCTAGTGGAAACGATATTGAAAAGAACAGGAGACAGGAGCTGCTAGATAAGTACAAAACAGATATATATTTAATTAGGTTTTTGAGAGAAACTCCTCTTAGAATCGTATGATTCACGATAAGTGAATCATACGATTATTCGTTAACGCTGGTGAGGTGAATCACTGCTGTTTACAAAATGCTTGATTCAGTCATTGTTGTTCTCTTCGTATAACTGATAATTCTGGCGTCCATTATGTGGGAATGAAAGTTGCGACGAACTAGGCATCCGTTGTTGGTTTTATTCACAACCAGTGGAATGTTTGTTTGAAGGTGTCTGTTGGTCTTCCCGACAAAGATACACTCGTATCCGCTACATGCTTATAACTCCTGCTGTGAAAATTAATTAATTCATGGCGCTGGTCTTCTCTTTAACAGTATAGGACTATGTAGCAGTGTCCTTTGGTTTATTGGAAGCGCACTGGTGCTCATCAAACTGAAGGTCCGTGGTTCGATCACCATTAAACGGGTGAAAACGTTGCTCATGTTGTCCTAAACCTGCTGGCCTTCTGTTCACCAATTAGTAATGTAGGTACCTGGGGGTAATATACCTTAGCTGGAAGTAGGATAACAAAGAATTGAACATATTAAAAAAAACGTAACATATTATCTCCTCTGAAGTTGATCCGAGGCTCCAGGACTGAAAAGCTTTCCATAAATGTCCCTAGTTTTTTTGGCTCACGTGTCTCGTTAATCCAGTTTGTCGGTATCAGTAATCAAGGTTTATACCAGGCTACCAAGCTCTTGGCCTGCAGAAATTGATTTGTCAGAAAATGAAAAGGACTGCAACATCCATGTAGGTGCTCGGTGAATCGTGGTGTTGATAGCACGGCGCATTGGGCAGGCCAGTCGACGTCTTTTGTTGGAATCTTTGTTGTCTGAGGAAGTCTTTCTGCTTACAGTAGTGAACAATGTGAATTGGAGAACATTAAATGGCGACTACTTCTTCAGCGTCCTTGTTTGCCTCCTGAGAAGATATACAGTACACATACCTAGGTCGAAATTTCGTGACCATGTCCTTTCCCCCCCCTCTAAAGAGTGTCTAATATTTCCATCCCTTAATAAATCCCAATTTAACTCGGCTGCTCTCTATTCAAATCTTTTAATTTTTGCTCCTTCTTCCTTCATGTTTCCTCTCATAATCTTCCTGCATTATTTAGAACAAATTTTAAGATAGTTCCTTTTGTGTACCCCTCCAGTCTCGTCAAGGATGCTTAACTTTGTTTTTTTGTTATTCTCCTGGTTATTTTTTCCAGATTCTCCCTCCTATGAGCATAGGTGGCTGTCCTGGGCGCTCTCCCGACTCATGTCATTCTGAATCACTACAGAATCTCCATTCAATACATTAGTTTCATCATCAATGTGTCTGGTTCTCTTTGGCATCCTGCATGATTACTTGCTTGTGAACAAGCTGTGCTGCTGGGTTTGGTGCAGTGCTCCATCCTTGAGTGGAGATGATCAGACTGGGTGGGTCATTGGTCTAGATCCGGGGGGACATGGAAATGCTCTGGCATGGGTCAGTAGGCCTGTGCTGTGTTCCTTCTTTCTTATGTTCTTATGTTTAAATTCCTCAATCACATCTTTATTTCTCTTTTCTCTTTCCTGAATCTTCTCAGACTTTCTTGCCTTCTCAAAAATCTCCTGTCTGGCACTTTTCTCTAGCACTCATGGTCCGGGCCTCAGCGGCAGATTCGGATTTGAGCAGACGTGTTTCCCTATTCATTATATCCTTCAATGATTGCTCTCATTGATGTACCTTTGTCACTCACAATTTCTATTTACCCTCGGTATGGATGATTTTTCTTCCATTGTTTTATCTATCAAATCACTTATGGGTGTGTTTGAAGAGTCAGTGGGGTTATGTTTAACGTTGGAGCGATGTATGTGTATTTTTTAGAGCCAGTGTAAGTTTGTGTGTGTGTGTGTGTGGTGTGTGTGGTGAGGTGTGTGTGTGGTGTGTGTGTGTGCACCAAAGGTGCCTTGGAACAATCTACCTGAGAAGAGCATGCTAGATAGATAAAATATTAATAACACAGACTACGGACCCACAAACACAGCAAGAACATTATCAACAGAATGGACATTTTTTCAATAACGGGAACAGCATGGTTCCACAGCTGTGGCATTAGGTAACGCACAGGTTAATGACCGCTGGATGGGGATTACCTCACCGTACTCATTAGTGCGTTTTCAGTTAGCAGTGTTCGAAGTCAAGAGAAAATATCGAACTCAGCCCTGACCAAATGCACCAAAAGAAATGCCTTTACCAAATCTAACAGCGACGATTTTGTCAAATCCGACGGTACAGAGCAATATAAAATAGTACAGGAGTGGGAGCCATATCACACAGTACATGACTACACTACAACAAAAGTCACTACACATGAACAAATACAACAATCTCACCCACCATCATGAACAAGGAAAACAATCTCACCACACACATGAACAAATACAACAGATCTTCACCCACCACTTGAACATGTAACAACAATCTCACTCCACCACATGAACTAATACAACAATCTCACCCACCAACATGAACAATACAACAATCTCACCCACCACATGAACAAATACAACAATCTCACCCACCACATGAACAAGTACAAACAATCTCACCCACCACATTGACAAGTACATACAGTCTCACCCACACATGAACAAGTAGCAACAATCTCACGCCACCACATGAACAAGTCCAACAATTTCACCCACGCACATTAACAAGTACAACAATCTCACCCACCACATGAACAAATACAAAATCTCAACCACCACATTGAACAAGTACAACAATCTCACCCACCACATGAATAATAAACAATCTCACTTCACCCACCACATGAAAAAAAAGCAACAATCTCACCCACACATGAATAAATACAACAATCTCCCCCACAACATGAACAAATACAACAATCTCACCACCCAAGAACAAATACAACAATCTCACCACCACATGAACAAATACAACAACCTCACCCACCACATGAACAAATACAACAATCTCACCTAAACAACCACGCACATGAACAAATACAACAATCTCACCCACCACATGAAACAAGTACAACAAATCTCACCCACCACATGAATACAAATACAAACATCTCACCCACCACATGGAACAAGTACACAGTCCCACCCACCACATGAACAAGTACAACAATTCTCACCCACCAACATAAACAAGTAACAACACTCTCATCCCACCACATAAACAAGTACAAACAATCTCACCACCACATAAACAAGTACAACATCTCACCACTTGTAAAGTGGATGTTTGTGTGAACAATACACAATCTCAACCCACCACAATAACAATACAACATCTCACCCACCACATAAACAAGTACACAATCTCACCCGACCACATAAACAAGTACAATATCACCCACTAAATGACCAAGTCCATCAAATATGAATATGATGTGTGTTTATTAATAAACAATTTGGTATCATAAACACTAATACTTAATAATATATTTTGAAAAAAAAAATCCAATGACGAATTTCTATTTGTTGGGTCATGTAAGAGATAAGGGTAAAATGCAAATCATTTACTGTATTTGTTAAGTGCGTGTTATGTAAAGGATCAAAGAGGAATATCATGTAACGCATTTAATAAGTGCCTGGGTTTCGATTTCCCATTTTACGCAGAGTAGAAACATTGACGTGGTTTCTTTCCCACCAGTTGTCCTTGTTTCCCCATCAGTAATGGGTAACTGTGGTTAGTCGACTGGTGTGGTCGCATCCTGGGACACTGACCTAAGGAGGCCTGGTCACAGACCGGGCCGCGGGGGCGTTGACCCCCGGAACTCTCTCCAGGTAATAATATTCTCTGTCATGACCTCTGATCTACACAGAACACGGATTATAGCTAACAATGTGATCAGAAGTTTTTTTTTTTATCTTCATAACTATCATGGCATGTTAACTGTAGAATCGTCCACTGCTCGGCTCTCCTCAAGTTTCAGCGTCCTAGTTGGTCAGCGTCGAAAGTAAAGTACTGTACTGTACTGACTGCTATTAGCCACTTAGAAATGAAGAACGAATTTCGAGAAAGAGATTGGATTCTCAATAATGGCTTGACATATCGCTCCAGAAAAAAAATAAGGCGTTGTAGAACATTACAGATCTAAATGACTCTTAAGGTTTAAGCACTTCCGAATAATATAATATTGTAGTAGTAATTTGAGCAGAAACGTGAAGATAGCGAATTTACCAGTTAAGTTTATCTCAGAGCATGTCTAATTTGAAATAATTTCACAATGTAACTGTGAAGTTCATATACGGCACGACGATGTGAATCTAGAGTGACAGAGCGAGGTAGTGGCTGTAACCAGAGTTAACAGGTTCCAAGGATAAGTCATGAACGTCTTACATTTCTGAAGACAATACGTGCTAGATGCTCCAGAAAAAAAACAATTCAGCTGAATATATCTCACTGGATTGTGTATGGAGTAACCAAACCAAACTGGGTTTTCAGGTACCCCCTTTCCCTCAGGAAAAGAACATTTTCAACCTAAGGCAAGATAACAAGCATTTCAATTGTTTCTACTGGTTCATGCTAGGAGATCCGCAAGCAGATACAACGATACAGCGCCCACTCGCCCAAATGAACCTCAACAGCTACTCATAAAGCAATCCCAAACCTATACTTAGAATACCTCTCCAACACATTCCCACTTCTAAAAACAACTGTGCAGCCATTCTCTTCGTCTTGGACAAGAAACACAACCCAGATAACACTCCTCCCTCCCATGGATACATTTCCCGAGAGTTCGAGAACCCCCATCCACACTTCCTCTGCCTCGTATACACAACCAAGCGAAGAACACAAACACCACACCAACGCAAACATACGACATTACATCTCACATCCCATTCAACCGATTCAAACAACTTACACACAATATTTATCAACCGATGCCTACGAATTCAAAGCCCTTGACAAATATATCTTTCGCATACAAACATTCTTCTTACTCATACCAGCTTCATCCTACATCCATTCTGGCCCAGTATGTGGTTGCCTCAGTACAAAACTGGCATTAGTTTTCACGTAGAAGCAATGATGATTAGGGAGAATAAGTAGAGGCAGAAATCATTTAGACCTGTGTGAAAATAGTGAAGAAAAGGGGGAATGAACTACTAGAACATGCTTCATAAACTGATAAATAAGGGAGAAACGAATGAAGTCACAGGAAAATTTTGCTGAAGGAACAAAGATGCTAGAGAAAGCAGGGAAATAATGAGGAAACGTAAAAATTTGAGTAGAAAAAATTTTATGGTATAGAGGGAAGGTAGAAGAAGGGGAAAGGAATTGGAAGCTAAATTTCAAGAGGCTTTGAAAGTAATGCAGTTAAAACGAAAATGGCCCACGGTTTCAATAATTCCTAAGGACCAGATATTTGACGTGGTGTACAAAAAAGAACAGTGTGATCACTCTTTATTTCACCCATCCAACAACAAATTGCCAAATAAATGAAAGGAATAGACGAGTGAAAGAGATGATTTAGCATACATTGTGTGAAACGTTTTAAACATCTACTAAATGTTAGCAAGTAATTTGTTGTAAAGGCTGCGATAATCACCCCTGAAAACTGCTAATACATAGACGCGATAAGATATAAAATTATATGTTTTTTTACAAGAGGCTTGGACATTATCTCAGCAGCTGACAGTGACAACGAATCTCTTGAGATTAAGAACACCCCCAAAAATATTTAAACACTGAAAGGAGACGTCCGAATATTATGCACGGGGGTGGGTGTGCATAAATGTTACACGTCCTCAACTTTACCACACACAAAAGAAATATGCCAGCTTCCTTCTCGTCTACCACGTACTTCCTTTCTCACGCCCTATACTTTTTCTCCTCTATCTACACACATTCACACACACACACACACACACACCACACACACACACACACACACACACACACACCACATATACACATAGCAAGCGAAAGCCAAATCTGACCTCGAAACTGTTGTACAGCCACATCAGAGAAAACAACAGTCAAGGACCAGGTAACAGGCTAAGGAAGGAAAGGAGGAAGAAAACAAGAAATGACCGTGAAGTATGTGAGGAACTCAACAAGAGATCAAAGAAGTGTTGCACAGAGGAAGACAGAATGGGCCTCCAGAAAGACGAGAGGTGCGGGCACACCACCATGTGGCTGGACACAGTGCACACAGAACCGATGAAGAAGTGAAATGCTTCTGAGTGAGCGAGATACCTCAAAGGCAAATGGGGCCAGATAACAGCTCCCCATGGGTATTGAGAGAGGGAGCAGAGGCTCTATGTGGACCCCTAACAACAATATTCCAATACATCTATCCGAAACAAGGGAGATTGCCTAGGCATGGAAGACAGCAAATGTATTCCCAACTTTGAAAAAAGGAGACAGACATGACATTAAACTACAGACCAGTGTCCACTGACATGTATATATGCAAAATCATGGGACGATTATCAGGAGAAGAGTGTGGAACACCAAGAAAGCAACGATCTCACCGCAGCCAACATGGCTTCAGGGACTGGAAATCCTGTGTCACAAACCTACTGGAGTTCTATGACATGGTTGACACAGTAAGACAAGAGAGAGAGGGGTGGGTGGATTGCATTTTCTTGGATTGCAAGGAAGGCGTTTGACACATTTCCACACAAGAGAGTTGGTTAATAAAACTGTAGTGACCAAAAGCAGGATAACAGGGAAGCGCACTACAATGGATCAGGGAATACTTGTCAGGAAGACAGCATCGAGTCATGGTACGTGCGAGGTGTCAGAGTGGGCACCTGTGACCAGCGGGGACACCACAGGGGTCAGTCCTAAGGACCAGTGCTGTTTCTGGTAATTTGGTGAACGACATGACGGAAGGAATAGACATTTCTGAGGTGTCCCTGTTTGCAGATACGTGAAGTTGATGAGAAGAATTCACTCGATCGAAGACCAGGCAGAACTACAAAGGGATCTGGACAGGCCTGCAGACCTGGACCAGCAATTGCTCTGGAGGGTTCATACCACCAAGTGGCAAAGTCATGAGATTGGGGAAGGGCAAAGAATACCGCAGACGGAGTATCAGTCTAGGGGGGCCAGAGACTACAAACCCACTCAAGAAAAAGATCTTGGGGAGAGTATAACACCAGGCACAACCCTGAAGCGCACATCGAACAAATAACTGCTGTAGCATATGGCGCCTAGCAAACCTCATAACAGCATTCCGACCATCTTCTTATAAGAAATCATTCAGGACCCTGTACACCGTGTACTTTAGGCCCATATTGGAGTATGCGGCAACCAGTTTGGAACCCACCACCTGCCAATCACGTAAAGAAACTAGAAAAAGTGCAAAGGTTGCAACAGATAGTCCAAGCTAAGGAAGGTATGTCCTACGAGAGAGGTTAAGGGGAAATCAACCTGAAGACACTTGGAGGAACAGGAGAGATAGGGGGACATGATGAACGACATACAATAATACTGAGAGGAATTGAACAAGGTGGACAAAGACCAGATGTTCCAGAGATTTGGACACAGTAACAAGGTGACACATTTGAAGCTGAAGACACAGAGAATCAAAGGGATGTTTTAGGAAGTATATCTTCAGCCACAGAGTTATCAGTAAGTGGAATAGTTTGGGAAGGTATCTAGTGGAGGCAGATCCATTACGTAGCTGTTAAGCAGAGGTATGTAAAGCTCACGGCTCGAGTGAGAGTGACCTAGTATCGATCAGTGAAGAGGCGGGCCAGGAGCTCGTCCTGACCCCCGCAACCCAAATAGGTGAAGTAGAAACTAGGTGAGTACACACACACACACACACACACACACACACACACACACACAACTACACACACACACACAAAGGACACACAACACACCTGGCAGGCATCAAATATGAAAGAGTTAGATAAACCAAAAATCATAGCCGTTGAGAAGACAATTGTTTCAAACTCGTTGGTTTGGTCTCAAAAACTTCGGTTAACACGAGATAAAGAAAAATTTTCCCTTTAATGTTGTTTCTGACACTTTTCTTCGCCTCTTTTTCAAATAAAGTTCTTATATTAGAGTTGAGCTCTACCTTTGACTTGCTTAATTACCTCATAAAAAGTTTTCTCAAAAAAAGAAAAAAAAGGAGACGTAATTAAAAACATTCCTCTCTACAGAACAGAGGGCCAACGTTTTAGAAGGTTTTGCCTCTGTCAGGTGTGGTGGAGTACGAGCTCTGTCAGGTTGTGGAGACCATGTGCCTCTGTCAGGTGTGTGGAGACAGATGCCTCTGTCAGGTTGTGGAGGTATGAAGCCTCTGTCAGGTGTGTGGAGGTATGGATGCCTCTGTCAGTTGTGTGGAAGACATGATGCCTCTGGCAGGTTTGGTGAGACATGATGCCTCTGTCATGTGTGGTAGGATGTATGATGCCTCTTCAGGTGTGTGGAAGGTATATGCCTCCTTCAGGTGTGTGGAGAACTGAGCCTCTGACTGTGTGTGGAGGTATGATGCCACGTGTCAGGTGTGTGGAGACATATGCCTCTGTCCGGTGTGTGGAGACAGATGCCTCAGTCATGTGTGTGGAGTAGATCCTCTGTCAGGTGTGTGGAGACATGAATGCCGTCTGTCAGTGGTGGGGAGGTATGATGCCTCTGTCAGTGTGTGGAGGTCAATGATGCCTCTGCGGGTGTCTGGAGAACATGATCCTCTGTCATGTTGTGTGGAGGTATGATGCCTCTGTTCAGGTGTGTGGAGTATATGCCTCTGTCAGGTTGAGGAGTAGATGCCTCTGTCAGGTGTTGTGGAGGTATGATGCCTCTGTCAGGTGTGTGGAGGTAATGAATGCCTCTGTCAGGTGTTGTGGAGGCATGATGCCTCTGTCAGGGTGTGAGGCATGTCCTACTTCCAGGTGTGTGGAGGTATGATGCCACTTCAGGTGTGGTGGAGGTATGATGCCTCTGTCGGGTGTGTGGAGGTATGATGCCTCTGTCGGTGTGTGATGAGGTATGAATGCGGTCTGTGCGGGTGAGTGGAGGTATGATCCGCTGTCAGGTGTGTGGAGGCATGATGCCTCTGTCAGGTGTGTGGAGGTTTATGATGCCTCGGTCGTGTGTGTGGAGACAGATGCCCTCAGTCGGGTGTGTGGAGGTAGATGCCCTCTGTCAGGTTTGTGAGGTATATGCCTCGGTCGGGTTGTGGATGCATGATGCCTCTTGTCGGTTTTTTGTGTGGAGACATGAGCTTCTTCGGGTGTGTGAGGTATGATCCTCTGTCGTTGTGGTGGAGGCATGATGCCTCTGTCAGGTGTGTGGGAGGTATGATGCCTCTGCGGGTGTTGTGGAGGTATGATGCCCTCTGTCATGTGTGTGAGGTATGATGCCTACGGGTCGGTGTGTGGAGGCATGATGCCTCTGTCGGTGTGTGAGAGACATGATGCCTCTGTCGGGAGTGTGGGTATGATGCCTCTTGACAGGTGTGTGGAGACATGATGCCTCGTCAGTTGTGGGAACTGAATGCCTCTGTCAGGTGTGTGGAGCAGTAATGATGCTCTGTCGGGTGGTGTGGAGTATGATGCCTCTGTCAGGTGTGTGGAGAACATGATGCCTCTGTCAGGTGTGTGGAGACATGATGCCCTGTCAGGTGTGTGGAGGTATGAATCCTTCTGTCGGGTGTGTGGAGGTATGATGCCTCTGTCAGGTGTGTGGAGGTATGATGCCTTTGTCGGTGTGTGTAGCATGATGCCTCTGTCGGGTGTGTGGAGTTTATTATGCCTCTGTCGGGTGTTGTGGAGGTATGATGCCTCTGTCGGGTGTGTGGAGGTATGATGCCTCTGTCAGGTGTGTGGAGTAGTCCTCTGTCAGGTGTGTGGAGGCATGATGCTCTGTCGGGTGTGGTGGAGGTATGATCCCTGTCAGGCGTGTGTGGAGGTATGATGCCTCTGTCGGTGTGTGGAGGCATGATGCCTCTGTCAGGTGTGTGGAGGTATGATGCCCTCTGTCGGTGTGTTGGAAAGGGCATGGGAAAATGCCTCTGTCGGGTGTGTGTAGAGGCATGATGCCTCTGTCAGTGTTTGGGAGGTATGATGCACTCTGTCAGGTGTGGTGGAGGTATGATGCCTCTTTCGGGTGTGTGGAGGCATGATGCTCTGTCAGGTGTGTGGAGGAATGATGCCCTTCGGGTGTGTGGAGGCATGATGCCTCTGTCGGGGTGTAGTGGGAGGGCATGATGCCTTTGTCATGTGTGTGGAGGCATGATGCCTCTGTCATTGTTTCGAGGGCATGATGCCTCTGTTCGGTGTGTGGAGGGGGCATGATGCTCTGTTCGGGTGTGTGGAGGCAATGATGCCCTCTGGTGTTCGGTTGGTGTGGATGCATGATGCCTCTTCGGTGTGGGGAGGCATGAGCCTCTGTCCGGGTGTGTGGGCATGGATGCCTCTGTCGGGTGTGTGGAGGCCATGATGCCTCTGTCGGGTGTGTGGAAGGCATGATGCCTCTGTCCCGGTGTCTGGAGGCATGATGGCCTCTGTCAGGTGTGTGAGCATGATGCCTCTGTCGGTGTGTGGAGGCATGAGCCTCAGTCAGGTGTTGTGAAGGCCATGAAGCCATCTGACGGGTTGTGTGAGGCCTGATGCCTCTTCGGGTGGAGAGGCATGATGTCCTCGGTCGGGTGTGTGGAGGCATGATCCTCTGTCGGTTGTGGAGGCATGATGCCGTCTGTCGGGTTTGTGGAGACATGATGGCCTCTTCTGGTGTGGGAGACATGATACCCCTACGTGTCGGTTGTGGGGAGACAATGAATAACCTTGTCGGTGTGGGGAGCATGATGCTCGTCGGGTGTGTGGAGCATGATGCCTCTGTCGGGTGTGTGGAGCCATGACTGCCTCTGTCGGGTGTGTGGAGGCAATGACGACTCGTCGGGTGTGGGGAGGCATGACGCCTCTGTCGGGTGTGGGAACCTGATGCCTACTTTCAGGTGTGTGGTAGGGCCATGATGCCTTCTGTCGGGTGTGTGGAGGCATGTGCCTCTGTCGGTGTGTGAGGCATGATCCTCTGTCGGTGTGTGGAGGCATGATGCCTCTGTCAGGTTTGAAGACATGATTGCCTCTGTGGGTGTGTGGAAGGCATGATGCTACTTTGTCCGGGTGTGTGGAGGCATGATGCCTCTGTCGGTGTGTGGAGCATGATGCCTCTGTCGGGTGTGTGAAGGCATGATCCTCTGTCGGGTTTGGTGGAGGCATGATGCCGGGTTCTGGTCGGGTGTGTGAGTCATGATGCCTCTGTCAGGTGTGTGAAGACATGATGCCTCTCCTCGGTGTGTGAAGGCATGATGCCTCTGTCGGGTGTGTGGAGGCATGATCCTCTGTCGGGTGTGTGGAGGCATGAGCCTCTGTCGGGTGTGTTAAGGCATGATGCCTCTGTCGGGTGATGTGGAGCAAATGATGCGTCTGTCCAGTGTGTGGAGGCATGATGCCTCTGTCAGGTGTGTGGAAGCAGAGGCTCTGTCGGTGGTGGACGTGCATGAATGCCTCTGTCCGGGTGTGGGGAGACATGATGCCTCTGTCGGGTGTGGGAACATATACCTTCTGACGGGTGTGGGGAGACATGATACCTCCGTCGGGTGTGTGAGGCATGATCGTCGGTCGGGTGGTGTGGAGGCATGAATGCCTCTGTCGGGTGTGTGGAGGCATGACGCCTCTGTCGGGTGTGTGGAGGCATGTCGCCTCTGTCCGGTGTGGGAGGCATGATGCCTCTTTGGGTGTGGGGAGACAGATGCCTCTGTCGGGTGGTGGGGAGACATGATGCCTCCTGTCGGTGTGGGAGACGAAGATGCCTCATCGGGTGTGAGGAGGCATGATGCCTCTGTCGGTGTGTGGAGACATGATGCCTCTGTCGGGTGTGTGGAGACATGATGCCTCTGTCCTGGTGTTGGAGGCATGATGCCTCTGCCAGGTGTGTGGAGGCATGATGCCTCTCCGGATGTGTGGAGGCATGATCCTCTGTCGGGTGTGTGGAGGCATGATGCGCCTTCTGTCAGTGTGAGGAGGTATGATGCCTCCGTCAGGTGTGTGGAGGTATGATGCCTTCTGTCGTGTGTGTGGAGGCATGATGCCTCTGTCAGGTGTGTTGGAGGTATGGATGCCTCTGTCGTTGTGTGGAGCATGATGCCTCTGTCGGGTGTGTGGGAGGCATGACCTTTGTCAGGTGGTGTGGAGGCATGATGCCTTCTGTCAGGTGTTTGAGCATGAAGGCCCTGTCAGGTGTGTGGAGCATGGTGCCTCTGTCGGGTGTGTGGAGGCATGATGCCTCTGTCGGTGTGTGGAGCATGATGCCCTTCTGTCGGTTGTGTGGAGGCAATGATGCCTCTGTTCGGGTGTGTGGAGCAATTATGCCTCTGTCGGTGTGTGTAGGCATGTAGCCTCTTCCGGGTGTCTGAGGCATGATGCTCGTCAGTGTGTGGAGGCATGACGCCTCTGTCGGGTGTGTGGAGGCATGATGCCTCTGTCCAGGTGTGTGAAGGCAGATGCCTCTTTCGGGTGTGTGGAGGCATGATTGCATTCTGTCGGTGTGTGGAGGCCTGATGCCTCTGTCGGGTGTGTGGAGACATGATGCCTCTGTCTGTGTGGGGAGACATGATACCTCTGTTCGGGTGTGTGGGGAGACATGATACCTCTGTCGGGTGTGGGGAGGCATGATTGCCTCGGACGGTGGTGTGGAGCATGATGCCTCTGTCGGTGTGTGGGCCATGACCCTCTGTCGGGTGTGCGGAAGGCATGACGCCTCTGTCCGGGTGTGGGAGGCATGAACCGCCCCCTCTGGTTCTGTCGGGTGTGGGGAGACATGAGGCCTCTGTCAGGTAGGTGGAGGCATGATGCCTCTTGTCAGGGTGTGTGGAGGCATGATGCCTCTGTCGGGTGTGGAGCATGATGCCTCTGTCGGGTGTGTGGAGGCATGATGCCTCTGTCAGTGTGTGAAGACATGATTGCCCTCTTCGGGTGTGTGAAGGCATGATGCCTCTGTCGGGTGTGTGGAGGCATGATGCCTCTGTCGGGTGTGTGGAGGCATGATGCCTCTGTCGGGTGTGTGAAGGCATGATGCCTCTGTCGGGTGTGTGGAGGCATGATGCCTCTGTCGGGTGTGTGGAGACATGATGCCTCTGTCGGGTGTGTGGAGGCATGATGCCTCTGTCGGGTGTGTGGAGGCATGATGCCTCTGTCGGTTGTGTGGAGACATGATGCCTCTGTCGGGTGTGTGGAGACATGATGCCTCTGTCGGGTGTGTGGAGACATGATGCCTCTGTCGGGTGTGTGGAGGCATGATGCCTCTGTCAGGTGTGTGGAGACATGATGCCTCTGTCAGGTGTGTGGAGACATGATGCCTCTGTCGGGTGTGTGGAGGCATGATGCCTCTGTCGGGTGTGTGGAGACATGATGCCTCTGTCGGGTGTGTGGAGACATGATGCCTCTGTCGGGTGTGTGGAGACTTGATACCTCTGTCAGGTGTGTGGAGGCATGATGCCTCTGTCAGGTGTGTGGAGACATGATACCTCTGTCGGGTGTGTGGAGACATGATGGCTCTGTCGGGTGTGTGGAGACATGATGCCTCTGTCGGGTGTGTGGAGACTTGATACCTCTGTCAGGTGTGTGGAGACATGATACCTCTGTCGGGTGTGTGGAGACATGATGGCTCTGTCGGGTGTGTGGAGACATGATGCCTCTGTCGGGTGTGTGGAGGCATGATGCCTCTGTCGGGTGTGTGGAGGCATGCCTCTGTCGGGTGTGTGGAGGCATGATGCCTCTGTCGGGTGTGTGGAGACATGATGCCTCTGTCGGGTGTGTGGAGGCATGATGCCTCTGTCGGGTGTGTGGAGGCATGATGCCTCTGTCGGGTGTGTGGATGCATGATGCCTCTGTCGGGTGTGTGGAGGCATGATGCCTCTGTCGGGTGTGTGGAGACATGATGCCTCTGTCGGGTGTGTGGAGGCATGATGCCTCTGTCAGGTGTGTGGAGGCATGATGCCTCTCTCGGATGTGTGGAGGCATGATGCCTCTGTCGGGTGTGTGGGAGGCATGATGCCTCTGTCGGGTGTATGGAGACATGATGCCTCTGTCGGGTGTGTGGAGACATGATGCCTCTGTCGGGTGTGTGGAGGCATGATGCCTCTCTCGGATGTGTGGAGGCATGATGCCTCTGTCGGGTGTGTGGAGACATGATGCCTCTGTCGGGTGTGTGGAGACATGACGCCTCTGTCGGGTGTGTGGAGGCATGATGCCTCTCTCGGATGTGTGGAGGCATGATGTCTCTGTCGGGTGTGTGGAGACATGATGCCTCTGTCGGGTGTGTGGAGGCATGATGCCTCTGTCGGGTGTGTGGAGACATGATGCATCTGTCGGGTGTGTGGAGGCATGATGCCTCTGTCGGGTGTGTGGAGGCATGATGCCTCTGTCAGGTGTGTGGAGGCATGATGCCTCTGTCGGTTGTGTGGAGGCATGATGCCTCTGTCGGGTGTGTGGAGACATGATGCCTCTGTCGGGTGTGTGGAGGCATGATGCCTCTGTCGGATGTGTGGAGGCATGATGCCTCTGTCGGTGTGTGGAGGCATGAAGCCTCTGTCGGGTGTGTGGAGGCATGATGCCTCTGTCGGGTGTGTGGAGGCATGATGCTCTGTCGGGTGTGTGGAGCATGATGCCTCTGTCGGGTGTGTGGAGGCATGATGCCTCTGTCGGGTGTGTGGAGGCATGATGCCTCTGTCGGGTGTGTGGAGACATGATGCCTCTGTCGGGTGTGTGGAGGCATGATGCCTCTGTCGGGTGTGTGGAGGCATGATGCCTCTGTCGGGTGTGTGGAGGCATGATGCCTCTGTCGGGTGAGTGGAGACATGATGCCTCTGTCGGGTGTGTGGAGGCATGATGCCTCTGTCGGGTGTGTGGAGGCATGATGCCTCTGTCAGGTGTGTGGAGGCTGATGCCTCTGTCGGGTGTGTGGAGGCATGATGCCTCTGTCGGGTGTGTGGAGGCATGATGCCTCTGTCGGGTGTGTGGAGGCATGATGCCTCTGTCGGGTGTGTGGAGGCATGATGCCTCTGTCGGGTGTGTGGAGGCATGATGCCTCTGTCGGGTGTGTGGAGGCATGATGCCTCTGTCGGGTGTGTGGAGGCATGATGCCTCTGTCGGGTGTGTGGAGGCATGATGCCTCTGTGGGTGTGTGGAGGCATGATGCCTCTGTCGGGTGTGTGGAGGCATGATGCCTCTGTCGGGTGTGTGGAGGCATGATGCCATCTGTCGGTGTGTGGAGGCATGATGCTCTGTCGGGTGTGTGGAGGCATGATGCCTCTGTCAGGTGTGTGGAGGCATGATGCCTCTGTCGGGTGTGTGGAGGCATGATGCCTCTGTCAGGTGTGTGGAGGCATGATGCCTCTGTCGGGTGTGTGGAGGCATGATGCCTCTGTCGGGTGTGTGGAGGCATGATGCCTCTGTCGGGTGTGTGGAGGCATGATGCCTCTGTCGGGTGTGTTGGAGGCATGATGCCTCTGTCGGGTGTGTGGAGGCATGATGCCTCTGTCGGGTGTGTGGAGGCATGATGCCTCTGTCGGGTGTGTGGAGACATGATGCCTCTGTCGGGTGTGTGGAGACATGATGCCTCTGTCGGGTGTGTGGAGGCATGATGCCTCTGTCGGGTGTGTGGAGGTATGATGCCTCTGTCGGGTGTGTGGAGGCATGATGCCTCTGTCGGGTGTGTGGAGACATGATGCCTCTGTCGGGTGTGTGGAGACATGATGCCTCTGTCTGGTGTGTGGAGACATGATGCCTCTGTCGGGTGTGTGGAGGCATGATGCCTCTGTCGGGTGTGTGGAGGCATGATGCCTCTGTCGGGTGTGTGGAGACATGATGCCTCTGTCGGGTGTGTGGAGGCATGATGCCTCTGTCTGGTGTGTGGAGACATGATGCCTCTGTCGGGTGTGTGGAGTCATGATGCCTCTGTCGGGTGTGTGGAGACATGATGCCTCTGTCGGGTGTGTGGAGACATGATGCCTCTGTCGGGTGTGTGGAGGCATGATGCCTCTGTCGGGTGTGTGGAGGCATGATGCCTCTGTCGGGTGTGTGGAGACATGATGCCTCTGTTGGGTGTGTGGAGACATGATGCCTCTGTCTGGTGTGTGGAGACATGATGCCTCTGTCGGGTGTGTGGAGGTATGATGCCTCTGTCGGGTGTGTGGAGGCATGATGCCTCTGTCGGGTGTGTGGAGGCATGATGCCTCTGTCAGGTGTGTGGAGACATGATGCCTCTGTCAGGTTGTGGAGGAGCATGATGCCTCTGTCGGGTGTGTGGAGGCATGATGCCTCAGTCGGGTGTGTGGAGACATGATGCCTCTGTCGGGTGTGTGGAGACATGATGCCTCTGTCAGGTGTGTGGAGACATGATACCTCTGTCAGGTGTGTGGAGACATGATACCTCTGTCGGGTGTGTGGAGACATGATGCCTCTGTCGGATGTGTGGAGACATGATGCCTCTGTCGGGTGTGTGGAGACATGATAGTCTCCCACAGGATGCACCAGGAAGGCAGTAAATACTCACTCTTATATTTAACTGCAAAGTTTCAATCGTTGCTAATGCTTTACCCATTGTTAATTTTAATTCGTTCTCAATGAAACCTAATTCAGTGTCTTGTAGAAGTTCTCAATAGAACTACTACAAAATTACTCTTAGTTGATATCCAACGTAGACTGTGTTTTACCTCCTTCCGTGACAAATATTTCAGTGGGTTTCTCTGTCTTTAGCTGTTATGATTAGATATAATGATGCTGAAAAACCCGAATTTTAAAGAGTCATCAGATTATTGCTGATCTTCATCCCCAGATTTGTTCATTTAGATGCAAATTATGTTGAATATTCTACACCAGAAAGGAATTGAAAATCCCTCAGCAGATGGGCGATTGTTAGTGAATATTGTGTGTATGTTTACTGTAGAGGAGGATAGCGAGATGATTATGCAGTGTAAACCCCAAAACTGAAGACAGTGGTGTGTGTGTACCTGTAAACACTGTGGAGGAGGAGGATAGTATGTGTACTCTGTACATTGTGGACTAACACCGTTGTTCATTATGGTGACTTTTTCATTATATAGATTATTTATGCAAAATAATTCATGATATTTTTTTAATAAATGTAATATTATCCATCTCATGTAGGAGAGAGTGAATAAATCTTGCAACAGCAGTAATATATATATTGGAATTCTGCAGGTACCTGCTCCAAGGAATTATAATTAAAATGTATTTTAAAAATTACCATAAACGTTAGTGTGTCTGTAGGTGGTAGTAAATTACCATAAGAGAATATTTCAGTCGAGGATAATGGGAAGGTTGGAGCAGGTAGCGAGATATGTCTGGTACGTGATATATCACGACCACGTATATGCTCTTGTTACCCCCGTCACAGCATCATGTACGTAACGTTCTTGTTAACCCCGTCACAGCATCATGTGTGTAATGTTCTTGTTACATCACAGCATCATGTGTGTAACGTTCTTGTTACCCCCGTCACCTCATCATGTACGTAACGTTCTTGTTACCCCCGTCACAGCATCATGTGTGTAATGTTCTTGTTACATCACAGCATCATGTGTGTAACGTTCTTGTTACCCCCTTCACAGCATCATGTACGTAACCTTCTTGTTACTCCCGTCACAGCATCATATGTGTAATGTTCTTGTTACCCCCGTCACAGCATCATGTGTGTAACGTTCTTGTTATCCCCGTCACAGCATCATGTGTGCAACGTTCTTGTTACCCCCGTCACAGCATCATGTGTGTAACGTTCTTGTTACCCCCGTCACAGCATCATGTGTGTAACGTTATTGTTACCCCCGTCACAGCATCATGTGTAACGTTCTTGTTACCCCCGTCACAGCATCATGTGTGTAAAGTTCTTATTATCCCCGTCACAGCATCATGTGTGTAACGTTCTTATTACCCCCGTCACAGCATCATGTGTGTAACGTTCTTGTTACCCCCGTCACAGCATCATGTGTGTAACGTTATTATCCCCGTCACAGCATCATGTGTGTAACGTTCTTATTACCCCCGTCACAGCATCATGTGTGTAACGTTCTTATTACCCTCGCCACAGCATCATGTGTGTAACGTTCTTGTTACCCCCGTCACAGCATCATGTGTGTAACGTTCTTATTACCCTCGCCACAGCATCATGTGTGTAACGTTCTTGTTACCCTCGCCACAGCATCATGTGTGTAACGTTCTTGTTACCCCCGTCACAGCATAATGTGTGTAACGTTCTTATTACCCCCGTCACAGCATCATGTGTGTAACGTTCTTATTACCCCCGTCACAGCATCATGTGTGTAACGTTCTTATTACCCCCGTCACAGCATCATGTGTGTAACGTTCTTATTACCCCCGTCACAGCATCATGTGTGTAACGTTCTTATTACCCCCGTCACAGCATCATGTGTGTATCACACGAGTTTTGGATATAATACTTGAAACACTGTAAACAATCCTCTTAAATTAATATCTGACAGTTTTTCATTGTTCCTAAGACAGTGAAATAGGCGACTATCTCATGAGACTTAGAGGTTATCTGACTTAGATTTTCTAAAGCTCTATATTGGTTTCTATTTTATTCATCCGTCATTACTTTTTATAACCATTATCTTAATATTTATTTGTTGCCTTTATGGTATGTTTTAATTGGATCCTTTTCCATAGGGAGTAATTTATCCTAACTCAACCCAACCTGAGATTTTTTTGAGAAGCATTATCCTGAAATTTCCAAACTTATGTAACATTAATATTTCATTTAAGTTCGTTGAATAACATGCGAACATGCATACCACTTTAGCAGTCCTCAGTTTTTCCAATTTTTGATAAAATATTGCCATATCAAACAAATTTATATTTTAATTTGTTTGATCGAATCCTATAGTTGACAGGACAGAGTCCGGCCCATTAAGCGTCCTGAGAGCCATGGAGAATTAGCAACCTCCATTTCTCTTACTAATTCCTAACCAACCATAAGGTAGTCTTTTATTATCAGTTTTTTTTAAGCTTTCATTTGTTTTATCTCCCGGTTTCCTTAAAGCATTTCCACTAATGTCCTTTTTTTCTCTCTCTGCCATTTCCCCCATCCGCTGTATCCGGTTCTGTCTCTGCCTCATACCTCCTTTCATCCATCTCCTTTAGATCTGTCTTCACCTTTTTTTTTTTTAAATCTCCCAGGCAATAAACCTTTCCTTCACCAGCAGTAAGTCTTCTCTCCTGTATCATGTCTGCCTCCAATACTTTCATTTTTCCTCCAACTCTGTGCAAAGATTGTGTTTCCCTTACTATTCATCCCTGATGTATGAATCAATCCAATATCAATATCTTCTCCATCCACTAACTTCCTTACTCTAAATCTTTTGCTCTCTCTCCTTGTTCACTTGATCTTCAGTTTCCTCACTCTTCACTTTGAGTTTTGCCAGGTACAATGCCCTGTACTACAGCAGGTCGACAGGTCATCCCTGCCCTACTTTCCTAGGGAAGCAATAAGTTTTGATTGGTAGAAATGTGTCAGGAAGCCAGCTGTGTGTGTGTGTGTGTGTGTGTGTGTGTGTGTGTGTTTGTGTACTCACCCATATGTATTCACCTATATGTGGTTGCAGGGGGGTAGAATCTTAGCTCCTGGCCCCACCTCTTCGCTGGTAGCTACTAGGTTCAATACCAGTTTCATGAGCCTTATCGTGCCGCTTGAAAATATGTATAGTGAATCTGCTTCTACCACTCCAGCCTCAAGGGTGTTCCACTTGTTGGTCTACCACTCCAGCCTCAAGGGTGTTCCACTTGTTGGCCACAGTAAGACTGAAGAAATACTAACGTCTTTGTGATTCACCTGTGTTTTAAACCTCCAGCTGTGTGATCGTGTTATTTTTTCCATCTCTCAAACAATCTAATTTCTGCTCACCCTTCAATTCCTGTAGTATTTTGTACATTAACATTTTATCATACATAGTCCTCCGTCTTCCAGTGTCATCAGGACGAGTTCCCTTATCCTGATGACATATCTGACATAGACATGTAAGCCTCAGCACTGTGTTTTCCTTTGCTGATGATACCCGAATCTGCATGACAGTGTCATTCATCGAAGACACCGCAAGACTCCAAGTAGACATCAACCAAATCTTTATATGGGCCGCAGAGGAAATGAAAACTATCAGAGTATAAAGCAAATTCGAACCACACAATAGAGCGAGAAGCCAATGCGATGGACCTGGGAGTGATAATGTCAAGAGATCTCACTTTCAAAGATGACCACAATGTATTTACCACATCTGCTAGAAAAATGATAGGATAATGAGAACCTTCAAAACTAAGGACGACAAGCCCATAATGATTCTCTTCAAATCGCTTGTTCTCTCTAGGCTGGAATACTGCTGTTCACTAACTGCCCCTTTCAACGCAGGCGAAATTGCTGACCTGGAGAATGTACAGAGAAAATTTACTGCACACATTAGGATAAAGTACCTAAATACTAGGAACGGTTGAGGTTCCTTGATTTGTATTCTATGGAATGCAGGCGAGAAAGATGCATGGTAATATACACTTGGAAAATCCTAGAGGGATGAGTACCGAATTTGCATATGAAAATCATTCCCTACGAAACCAAAAGTCTGAGCAGGAGATGCAACATCACCTAATGAAAAGCAGGGGGAGCCACGAGTACACTAAGAGAGAACACAGTAAGTGTCAGGTGCCCAAGACTGTTCAACTGCCTCCGACCATATCTAAGTGGGATTTCCAATAGACGCTGGACAGGCACGTAAAGTCAATACCTGATCAGCCGGGCTGTAGTTCTTATGTCAGTAACAGTAACAGCGATATTCAAGAAGAGGAGAGCAGTTCCTGAGGATACTCAAGAAGAGGAGAGCAGTTCCTGAGGATATTCAAGAAGAGGAGAGCAGTTCCTGAGGATATTCAAGAAGAGGAGAGCAGTTCCTGAGGATATTCAAGAAGAGGAGAGCAGTTCCTGAGGATATTCAAGAAGAGGAGAGCAGTTCCTGAGGATATTCAAGAAGAGGAGAGCAGTTCCTGAGGATATTCAAGAAGAGGAGAGCAGTTCCTGAGGATATTCAAGAAGAGGAGAGCAGTTCCTGAGGATATTCAAGGAGAGGAGAGAGCAGTTCCTGAGGGTATTCAAGGAGAGGAGAGCAGTTCCTGAGGGTATTCAAGGAGAGGAGAGCAGTTCCTGAGGGTATTCAAGGAGAGGAGAGCAGTTCCTGAGGATATTCAAGGAGAGGAGAGCAGTTCCTGAGGATATTCAAGGAGAGGAGAGCAGTTCCTGAGGATATTCAAGAAGAGAGAGAGCAGTTCCTGAGGATATTCAAGAAGAGGAGAGCAGTTCCTGAGGATATTCAAGAAGAGGAGAGCAGTTCCTGAGGATATTCAAGAAGAGGAGAGCAGTTCCTGAGGATATTCAAGAAGAGGAGAGCAGTTCCTGAGGATATTCAAGAAGAGGAGAGCAGTTCCTGAGGATATTCAAGAAGAGGAGAGCAGTTCCTGAGGATATTCAAGAAGAGGAGAGCAGTTCCTGAGGATATTCAAGAAGAGGAGAGCAGTTCCTGAGGATATTCAAGGAGAGGAGAGCAGTTCCTGAGGGTATTCAAGAAGAGGAGAGCAGTTCCTGAGGATATTCAAGAAGAGGAGAGCAGTTCCTGAGGATATTCAAGGAGAGGAGAGCAGTTCCTGAGGGTATTCAAGAAGAGGAGCGCAGTTCCTGAGGGTATTCAAGGAGAGGAGAGCAGTTCCTGAGGATATTCAAGGAGAGCAGAGCAGTTCCTGAGGATATTCAAGAAGAGGAGAGCAGTTCCTGAGGATATTCAAGGAGAGCAGAGCAGTTCCTGAGGATATTCAAGGAGAGGAGAGCAGTTCCTGAGGATATTCAAGGAGAGGAGAGCAGTTCCTGAGGATATTCAAGAAGAGGAGAGCAGTTCCTGAGGATATTCAAGGAGAGCAGAGCAGTTCCTGAGGATATTCAAGAAGAGGAGAGCAGTTCCTGAGGATATTCAAGGAGAGCAGAGCAGTTCCTGAGGATATTCAAGGAGAGGAGAGCAGTTCCTGAGGATATTCAAGGAGAGTGGAACAGTTCCTGAGGATATTCAAGGAGAGGAGAGCAGTTCCTGAGGATATTCAAGAAGAGGAGAGCAGTTCCTGAGGATATTCAGGAGAGGAGAGCAGTTCCTGAGGATATTCAAGGAGAGGAGAGCAGTTTCCTGAGGATATTCAAGGAGAGGAGAGCAGTTCCTGAGGATATTCAAGGAGAGGAGAGCAGTTTCCTGAGGATATTCAAGAAGAGGAGAGCAGTTCCTGAGGATATTCAAGGAGAGGAGAGCAGTTCCTGATGATATTCAAGGAGAGGAGAGCAGTTCCTGAGGATATTCAAGGAGAGGAGAGCAGTTCCTGAGGATATTCAAGGAGAGGAGAGCAGTTCCTGATGATATTCAAGGAGAGGAGAGCAGTTCCTGAGGATATTCAATGAGAGGAGAGCAGTTCCTGAGGATATTCAAGGAGAGGAGAGCAGTTCCTGAGGATATTCAAGAAGAGGAGAGCAGTTCCTGAGGATATTCAATGAGAGGAGAGCAGTTCCTGAGGATATTCAAGAAGAGGAGAGCAGTTCCTGAGGATATTCAAAGAGAGGAGAGCAGTTCCTTAGGATATTCAAGAAGAGGAGAACAGTTCCTGAGGATATTCAAGGAGAGTGGAACAGTTCCTGAGGATATTCAAGGAGAGGAGAGCAGTTCCTGAGGATATTCAAGGAGAGGAGAGCAGTTCCTGAGAATATTCAAGGAGAGGAGAACAGTTCCTGAGGATATTCAAGGAGAGGAGAGCCGTTCCTGAGGATATTCAAGGAGAGGAGAGCCGTTCCTGAGGATATTCAAGGAGAGGAGAGCAGTTCCTGATGATATTCAAGGAGAGGAGAGCAGTTCCTGAGGATATTCAAGGAGAGTAGAGCAGTTCCTGAGGATATTCAAGGAGAGGAGAGCAGTTCCTGAGGGTATTCAAGGAGAGGAGCGCAGTTCCTGAGGATATTCAAGGAGAGGAGAGCAGTTCCTTAGGATATTCAAGAAGAGGAGAACAGTTCCTGAGGATATTCAAGGAGAGGGGAACAGTTCCTTAGGATATTCAAGAAGAGGAGAGCAGTTCCTGAGGATATTCAAGGAGAGGAGAGCAGTTCCTGAGAATATTCAAGGAGAGGAGAACAGTTCCTGAGGATATTCAAGGAGAGGAGAGCCGTTCCTGAGGATATTCAAGGAGAGGAGAGCAGTTCCTGAGGATATTCAAGGAGAGGAGAGCAGTTCCTGAGGATATTCAAGGAGAGGAGAGCAGTTCCTGAGGATATTCAGAGAGAGGAGAGCAGTTCCTGAGGATATTCAAGGAGAGGAGAGCAGTTCCTGAGGATATTCAAGGAGAGGAGAACAGTTCCTGAGGATATTCAAGGAGAGAAGAGCAGTTCCTGTGGATATTCAAGGAGAGAAGAGCAGTTCCTGAGGATATTCAAAGAGAGGTGAGCAGTTCCTGAGGATATTCAAGAAGAGGAGAGCAGTTCCTAAGGATATTCAAGGAGAGGAGAGCAGTTCCTGAGGATATTCAAGGAGAGGAGAGCAGTTCCTGAGGATATTCAAGGAGAGGAGAGCAGTTCCTTAGGATATTCAAGAAGAGGAGAACCATTCGCTACTTTCCAACGTACGAAATACTGAGATATATTAATAGGATAAACAATAACAGACTGCTTGAGAAGAGGGAATAAGATAAATGAGGGCAAAGCTTGAAGTTAGAGTAACAGATATGTTAGGAAATACATCACTGGGCTGAGAGTAGTGAGGAAAGAGAGCGGATATAACGGCGATATGGTTGAGGCAGGATCGATACATAATTCATGAATAGGTATGAAAGGGCTCACGTAGTCAGGAGAGGGGAGACCTTGTATCGGCGAGACAGCGAAAGAAAGCGTTTATAGGAAAAAACGCGCAATAAAACCATTATTACTCTCAAAACTGCTGAAGTTTCTCAAATAACAAAAATCTCTTCGTCACTATTAAAATAATGTTTGCAGGTAACCTGATATTTAATGAACACTAAAACAAAAGATATAAAACTGAAACCTTAACTGGACTTGAAATATATACATTTAATTTCACGTAGCGAGTCAGAGACAGCAGCAGGATTTCCTGCAATCATATGGCCTCTATTGTATCCTCAGTTCATAACGAATTTTATTATTGCCACGATTCTTGTGGAAAGAAGAGAACCAGACACCCACGTCGTGCAGAATCTTGTGTAACTTCCTCCTCAGCTGTAGTGGCCATCACGTCTGCTGCTGACTTACCAAGACGAGGGCTTGCTTTCTAGGATACATATTTATGTAAAAGATAAACATGAAGAAAAGATATCTATTGCAAGTGGTAATAATTGTTTCGCTAGGTGTGGTACATGCTGCGGTTCCTTCGCAAGATGTGGAGAGATTATACAACCGTAACTTCAGCCATCAAAACACAGTGTATAGAGTCATGTTACAAATAGAATCAAGGTGGGTGTACATCAGTGGTATATGAAGAGAGATAAGCTTCACTTTGAAGGATGCACCACAAGGCAATACTGTTATTGCCAGCTTCACTGGGTGACCTTTCCGTCTCACTGCATGTGACAATAACTTCTGACCTTCAAAAGCATTAATTAAATTTATCATGATTATTAAGCGTCAATTGAGCCCTGCATGTAGATCCTCAATATTGTTGTAAAACAATTAATATCTAAGGTTCTCGATATTTTGAAAAAAAAAAAAACTCGAGTTAGGTAAATATTACTTTTTTTTAACCCACGTCTCTTTTTACTATTCGTATTGGGAAAACAATTTTGTCCTGGCAGTAATAAAGGATAAAACTTAAATTGTATGTACTTGACGTTGCCAGCTTTCCCTCTCTCTGATGTCAGTAACTGGGTTTTCCCGATTTCATTACCTAATTCATTTCAGGTTCTCAGTCTTCAGGGAGGCTCTTGTTGCTTTATATATTTTAAACCAGAAGTCCTTCCTCACTTTTTCTTAATTATTTTTATACATATGCATCCGTTTACATAATAATTTTTCCTTGTAATGCTTAATTACATAAATGTTGTCTTCTATACCGTTGTTTTGGAGGCCCTTGATTAAACATTCAGGGTCATTCTTTCCATGGATTTATAGATATATAAAGACAACAGCATCCTTGAGACTTGAGACAAGACTGACATCCTTCCCCCTCAAATATCCGCTTCATTTTCACCACTACAACATCCTCACTGAGTTCACTATTAACAATTTCGCTAAATATTTTGTAATTTTCTCTTCCTTACAACAAGTGGTAAGGTACAGTAGGTTGTTTTATGAAGTATTATGCCACTTGTATGCGAGGTACGAAGTGAAGTTGCGACTGGATGACAGCCTGAGCTGTCAGTCCTCACCTGACATAAACTCGTGAAGTTGCGACTGGATGACAGCCTAAGCTGTCAGTCCTCACCTGACATAAGTGAAGTTGCGACTGGATGACAGCCTGAGCTGTCAGTCCTCACCTGACATAAACTCCTGAATATATATTATATATATATTATATATATATATAATATATATATATATATATATATATATAATATTATATATATAAATTTATATATAATTTATATATATATATATATATATATATATATATATATATATAATATATATATATATATATTATATATATATATATATGCAAAACAACCACTCTGAAAAAATAGAGAAATTCCAAGCGCTTTCGTGACTACTCACATTATCAAGGAACTATGAAAGTGAAGCATCCAAGGAAGCTATATAAGGGGTCTGGCCAGCACCTCACTATCAGATCCCACAACGGTTAAACACCTGACGCGCGCCGACCCAACTTGGATAGGTCCTTTGCACAACTCACCCCACAAACTATTCTACCCAAGAAAATTTAAAAATTATTTGTCCAGTGTATTATTAAATTCTTCCCAAATTCTATTAATTATAAATGGATCTAATTTATATAAACCAAAGGAAATAAATTAGATCCATTAGAAAGATTTCTGTTCCATTTTTCCATGAAGATAGGAAATAAACAAGAACGAAACTAGTGAGAAAATAGAAAAAACCCAGTGGGGTGCGTATATATATGCTTGTACATGTATGTCTAGTGTGACCTAAGTGTAAGAAGTAGCAGCGAGATGTAACTGAAATCTTGCATTCTTATGAGACAGAAAAAGACACCAGCCATCCTACAATCATGTGGAACAATTACAGGCTTTCGTTTTACACTCACTTGGCACGACGGTAGCACTTACCTGGGTGGTTGTTGTATACCAACCTGCTACCTAGGATATATATATGTCGTGCCGAATAGGCAGAACTTGTGATCTTGGCTTAAATAGCAAGGCTCATCTTGCCATATAGGACAAGTGAAAATTTGTGTATGCAATAATTTCGCCAAAATCATTCTGAACCTAACGAAAAAAATATATTTGATTGTGTTTGTTTAGTACTAAATTATTGTAAACGTATTAAAAATATATTTAGTTGGGTTAGGCTAAAATAAATTGCTTTTGTTATAATAAGGTTAGGTAATTTTTCTAAGATTCTTTCGGTGCAAAATTAAAAATTTTTACACTGACATTAATGAAAAAAATATATCTTTAAACGTATAAGAGGAAATTTTAGAAAGGACTTAATTTTAAATGAGTTCTTGCTAATTGACCAGTTTTACATATTCGGCACGACATATATATATATATGTCGTGCCGAATATGTAAAACTGTTCAGTTAGCAAGAACTCATTTAAAATTAAGCCCTTTCTAAAATTTTCTCTTGTACGTTTAAAGATATATTTTTTTCATTAATGTTAATGTAAAATTTTTAAATTTTACTCCAAAAGAATCTTAGAAAACTTACCTAACCTTACTATAACAAGAGCAATTTATTTTAGCCTAACCCAACTAAATATATTTTAGATTTGTTTACAATAATTTAACACTAAACAAACACAGTGAAATATATTTTTCTCGTTAGGTTCAGAATGATTTTGGCGAAATTATTGCATACACAAATTTCCGCTTGTCCTACATGGCAAAATGAACGTTGATATTTAAGCCAAGGTCGCAAGTTCTGCCTAATATATATATATATATATATATATATATATATATATATATATATATATATATATATATATACACACACACACACACAGGGGCCAGGAGCTGTGAATCGACCCCTGCAACCACAAATAGGTGAGTACACACACACTCTCTCTCTCTCTGCCTCTCTCTCTTAACTTACTTACATTTGACACTGTCACAATATTGTTTCTTGAAATGCCAACCAGTAGAGTTTATCTTGTAAAAATATTCAAACGTACAAATCCCTTAAGATAGCTGGTAACTCTGCAGTAATCCCCGGCAGTCTTGTGTGTCTTGCTGGTAAGATCCGAGATAAACCCTCCTGATCCTGGTAATTTCCACGGGCGATCTTAGGAAGATGTTATTATTATTAAAGATTTGCCGGTATTCTCCCGGCCCGGGCCTTTTCCAAGTGGTGGCCCGGCCTTAGGAAGATGTATGCTAAAGCATATTTGTATTTTGTTTTACTTCAAGTTTGTCAAGTAGGAACCTTTTCCCAGGTCCGCTGCACATAATACATCCCAAATATTGTATAGGTTAGGTGACAGTGCTTGGTGAGGTGTGTGTGGAAATATTCAGGGTTAATCCTCTTAGGCTGGCAAGGTACAGAGACTAGCGCACTGGTATGTTTGTTGTAGGACTTGATGGCCATAGGTTCTAATTGTTCCCATTCTATGACTTTTTTTTACAATAATGCTAATCACGAAGATAATGCCTGCTTTCAAGCTCTGCTACTCGCAAAGATACTCCCAACAATGTTTGCAGCTCACAATGTTTAATGTAGTGTTATATCCTCAGGCAGCTGCTTCCTGCACAGTCTACACGCCAGGTGACAGTCCCTTACGTAGTGTTGTATCCCTGGACTACTACACACGTAGATATTTCCTGCACGGGTGGCAGGTCAGGTGACAGTGTTTTGTGTGGTTTTGCATCCCAGAAAGAATGTGTCCACCGATAAGTGTAGTAAAAGACATTTCGATACATTAAAACAATATCTATTGATAATGACAGTTGAAGTCAACGCTGTGACCACTTCCTGGAGAAAAAAGTCAGACAAATAACTTAAAATATTGAAAAAAAAAATGAATTGCTTTTATGAAGGATTATGCTACCACTGCTATCATAACTCTTCCTAGTTCTGTCTTTACATCTGCTACTGCACATTCCTCTGTGCTTTCCTTTAATGCTGAATATTTATTAGTAGGAAGGAGGGGTATTGATTTTCAGTTTTATAACTGTAGTGTAGGCGCGCCTCTGGCAAGACAGTGATGGAGTGAATGATGATTAAAAGTTTTTCTTTTTTTTTTCGGGCCACCCTGCCTGGTGGAGACGGCCGAAGTGTTAATAAAAATAAATCAGAATTATAGTATCATTGATTTAAGAGAAGATTAACTAGAGTGAGGGAGAGGTTAGCCTGACATACTTGAGGCCAACTTGAGTGTCTGGGTTGAGTGTATGGTTGTATGGGTGAATTTGTGGGGAATATCTTGAAGTCACTCTTATAATTTTTTTACCAACAAGTCAAATATAATTCATTGGAATAATAAATTATACCTCTTCTACTTAATCTGCAAATCAATTTAAGAATATTAAAGATTGAGGTGAACGTGAAACATGATGCTGTAGCATTAATAAATAAATGGGGGAAGGAAGTTTATAACTGAGGTCAAAAGGAAAATTTGAAGTTAAAATTAGTGTATTTAGCAACTATAATGGCACGGTGATTAAAAGTCTCGCTACACGTTACTGTTTTTGATTATCAGAAGTCTTGTGTGATGGTATGTGGGTGAGTGTAGCTAGGATGAGTGTGTAGGTAGGCGAGAGAGAGAGAGACAGTGTGTGTTGAAGATATTGGCCTTACCAGCTAAGATATAATTTATAAATTTGAATATGAACACTTAGCTGATAAAGGACAGCAAATCGTCTACACAGCCGCCCCTGCAGACGAAGTCTAGAAGCTGTCGAAACCATCTCAACATGGGCTGTCAAGAGATATAATTTGTAAATTATAAATTACCCCTAGGGGGTGTTATGTCAGCATATTTCATACACTGGTGGCTGACGATGTACGTACTTGTTTGGACTCAAAAGTCCACACCTTACTGCCGACTATAGGTTGATTACAAACTCCTTGCGACTCAAGAACTGCGCAGTCCCCCGATCTACAAGAAATTCGTAACATACCTTGCTCTTGTAACGTGAGCTATGGTGTTCTCAACACCTTCGACAGGTATCGGTGACTAGATAGAGCTGAAGTGTCCTTGGATGTCCACGTCTTCCTTTTGTCTAGGAAACGCACACTGGTACACTATGTTCCACAAGATTTGTCTTTATTGTTCACAATGTATCACAAGAGAAGCTGATCACACTTCTCTTATGTTTATTGTGTTTGAGACACTTTGTTCACACTAACGCACAGATCAGTGTTCTTTGCTATTATCCTGGCGTCAGTGTCACTCTCACTAGAGTCAAAGATAGTCTGGCGATGCCACACCGCCCCAAGCCATCACTGCCCTAATACACAAAAAAAAAACGCTGACCTAGTACCTTGCATCCTTGTCACCTCCTCGATGAAGCAAAGCAGAATGTTTGTTACTTGCTGTCTTAAGCATAGACAACAATGTACACTATCTTTACTATGGTAATAAAGTGGGAGCAGGATTTTCCTTCATTGTCCTGCTAAAGTAAGAATGTACTGTCTCTTATAAAAATACACTTTGCAACACCGCTGCAAGGAGCAGAGGTCACTTGACTACGTGGCATAGCATCACTCTAGCAGTAAACAAGATGCTCGCCCCTTCTGAGAGGGCTTGGCCCCTCAGGGCTGAAAGGGGCTGAGGGGGCTGAAAGGGCTGAATGGGGCTGATACCCCCCTCCTGGAGAAAATTTTTCCACAGTGTGTGTGTGTGTGTGTGTGTGTGGGTGAGAGAGAGAGAGAGCATGTGTCTGCGTGAGCATGTGTGTACTCCCCTACTCACCTAGTTGAGGTTGCAAGGGTCGAGTCCAAGCTCCTGGCCCTGCCTCTTCACTGGTCGCTACTAGGTCACTCTCCCTGAACAGTGAGCTTTATCATACCTCTGCTTAAAGCTATGTATGGATCCTGCCTCCATTACATCGCTTTCCAAACTATTCCACTTCCACGGTGTACAGGGTCCTGAACGATTCCTTATTAAGACGTCGGAATGCTGTTCTGAGGTTTGCTAGGCGCCCATATGCTGCAGCAGTGTGTGTGTGTGTGTGTGTGTGTGTGTGTGTGTGTGTGTGTGTGTGTGTGTGTGTGTGTTTGTGTGTGAGCATGTGTATGCGTTTGTGTGCATGCGTGTGTGCGCGTGCGTGCGTGAGAGGGGTGAGAGTATGACCGAGTTTCTGGACAAAATATAACTAAAATCGATCAAATCTGATTGAATCTCCTTCCTTAGACACTGTATGATCTACAAGATCTACAAGCGTTTAAATGCCCATCTGGAAATATAAAAAATATTAGATTTTGCAGAGTCAAATTTCTTTTCGACGTACACGCAGTGCAGCAATGCACTCTCCCCCCTCGTGTAGCTCTCACGTCCTGCCATTAGCGTTCTGGGAGCCCTTCATAACAGTGACACTGCAACACACCAGGACAGGAGTGGGCAGTGTTTACAGTGGTGCAACGTTCAACACACTTGTTGTGGATAGCCTTGCGCGTGGTCGTCTGATGACCAAATTTCGGGTAATTTGAAGCATTGTTCTGTAAAGTGAACAAGCTTTATATCCTGGTCTCACCACCCATGATCTAGCGCCTAGTACTAGAATTGAGAAAATATTGGCGGTAATCTCAACATTACGGAACATAGATAACGTCACTAGAATATCCACGGAGTCACCTTCCATAATGGTAGTAGTAGTTCCAGGACCAGGGCTGAGATTGGCTCTGGACGGCTGCTGTGAACAATGTCTGCATGGTCATCAGGATCATTTCCGCATAGGAACCAGCAGAGGAGGTGGCTGCATCAACAGACATAAATGTTCTGTGATATGAAATAGTGAAGCAGAAGAGGAGAATGAAAAACAAAGGGCGATAACTAGTTAATTATTAATAATAAAACCACAGCCCTGTCAGTAATCTGGTTGATTAATAATATATCGCTACCACGTCAATAATTTGGTTAATAACAATAAATCACTCTCCTGTGAATAATACTATACACATAACTAATGCAACAAGCTATGCTAACATATTTAGGAACTACTCTCTTGCCTTACACAGGGCAGCTTACCCAGGATTAAGTGCATAGTAAAATCGGTTACTTAGACTAGGAGTGCCAAGAGGCACTAGCATCATTCCGCTAATAATGGGCGAAGGCGATCCAGGCAGAACGATAAGAGGTGTACACCTTCGGCCAGTACCACTGCACATGCAGATAACTTACTGTAGAGTAGTGCTTCCACCGCCAGACCGCAACCAGATGTACTACTTGGTGGCGTTACTGACCACCCCATCACTGTTACTTGCAGTTGCTTCCAAAGGTCACCATCCCCATGGCTGTCCAGAATTAAGTCTCATGTTGCATTGCCCACTTCCCGCAGAGCACCGTATGCGCTATAGTCCGGTTGATCAGGAGCAGATCTGAGAAATTTATAGTTCCCATCCTGAAGACAACTAGAGATTTATTGGTAATATTCCATATGTATGAAGGGAGGATGTTGAAAGGTGATCCTTTTTCATTTACTGATCTTTCAATGTACTCATCGCTCCATTTCGAAGGACTTACAGCACTCCCAGTACTTTGGGTTCTTGTGTGAGTTTAAAGGAGCTGTGAGGATTCTCAGTTCATTTCTATTCCTGAAGAATATCATTTGCTTGGCATCTTTTGTTTTGAAAGTTCGTGATAGTAACGTTGTTGTTTCTTGAACGTGTTATATTCTGACATCACCCCTTGGTACCTGCGATCTTGTTTTCATTTCCTCACCCCTTCTATAACATAGTAGCTGAAATTTGCCTTCACTGAGTTTCATACTGTTGAAAGAAACCCTCTGGAAGAATTGGTTTAAATCATAAAGGCTTTGTGTGTCTTCCAAGGATGCCAACCCCATACTAATTACAGTATCGTTTGCAAAGGATGATACAATGCATTGATATATGTGAAGGTTAATGGTTTAAAAAACAGATAAGTTGAAAAATGAGACACTTGTGCAACATTTGGGAATCTGTATTGAGAAACGCTTTTGTATTGGACAGAAAAAGCCATTGGCTGGCGAAACGTTTCTTCAGTAAAGATTTCCAAATGGTATATGTATATGGTATTGGTATATGGTATATGGTATTGGTATATGTCTGTGTATGTATCACATATAAAGAGAAGTGGGGAGGATACTGTGCTTTAGGAAACCTAATTTTTTTTTCACTATAGCAGCCGCTGATCTCAGTTTGTTTACTGTTGCTTATTGTTAGAAAGTTAAATACATATTTTTATTTTATTAACACACCGGCCATTTCTCACCATGGCAGAGTGGCCCGGAAAAGAAGAAATGCTTTAATGATCATTCACTGCAGTGTAGGCGTGCCTAGTCTGCAGTCATAAAACTGGAACATATCAATACCTCTCCTTCACGGTACAGGAACTGTACTTTCCGTCTCCAAGTCTCAAGTCCGGCTTTACGGTTTCCATAAATCCCTTCATAAATGTTATCTTGCTCACACTCCAACAGCACGTCAAGTCATAAAAAACATTTATTTCCACTCCATCCTATCTATCATGCTCATGAAAGCTTACTGGAAGTCAAAGCCCCTTGCACACTAAACCTCTTTTACCCCCTCCTTCCAACATTTTGTTGGCCTACCCTTACCCCCGATCTCCTTCCTTAATATGCTCTCCGTCATTTTATTTTGTTCCAGCATCTCTAAATGTCCAAACCATCTTAACTATCCCTCCTCAGTCCTCTGGATAATAATATTAGTAACCCAGCACCACCTAATTTCCAAACTAGGGATTATCTGCTTTATATTCACACCACACATTTCCCTCGTGCACAACAACTCCACTCACCACCCATCTTTACACCCATATTTGAGCGTTGGTATAACTATACTCTTATACATTCCCCTCTTTGCTTCCACTTCCACGCATAACGATCTTTGTCTCCAGAGACTCTTCAGTACAACACTCACCTTTTTGCCCTCATCAATACTATGCATTGCCTCGTCTTATATAGACCCATCTGCAGAAAAGTCCACTCTCAAATATCTGAATACATTCACTTCCTCCCTATTCACTCTCTTTAATCTGATATCCAATCTTTCATTACCTATTTTTTTTTTTGATTAATTAGACACATGTGCAGCACTTGGGTATCTTTAACGAGGAAACGTTTCGCCACACAGTGGCTTCATCAGTCCATACAAAGGAGAATGGGTATCATTAGAGATACCCAAGTGTTGCACATGTGTCTAATTTATCAACTTGTCGGTTCTCTGAACCATTCATTTACATACCTATTTTGTTATCCTAATCACTTTACTTTTTCCTATTGTTCACTTTTTATTTTCTTTTACATACCGTACCAAACTCATCCACCAACCTCTGCAACTCCTCTTCAGAATCTCCCAAAAGCACAGTGTCATTAGCAAAAAGCAGCTGTGACAACTCCCATTTCGTGATATTCTTTATCTGTTACTCCCACACCTCTTGCCAACATCTGAGAATTCACTTCTCTTACAACTTCATGTATAAATATATTGAACAACCATAGTGACATTCATCCCTGTTTAAGGCTTACTTTTACTAGGAAATAATCTCGCTCTCTTTTACGTACTCTAACCTGAGCCTTACTATCCTCGTAAAAACTCTTAACTGCTTTCACTAATCAACCTCCTTTCCCATACATTTGCAACATCCGTCACATTGCCCCATCCCCCTTATACACCCTATCATACACATTTTCAAATCCATAAATGCCACTAAAACCTCTTTAACCTTATCTCAATACTGTTCACCTATGTTTCACTGTAAACAACTGGTCTACACCCCCCCTACCCTTAATAAAGCCTCCTTGTTCATCGGCGATCCTGCTTTATCCTACTCTTAATTCTTTCAATAATAACTTTACCATACATTTCACCAGGTATACACAACAGGCTTATTCTCCTATAATTCTTACACTCTTTTTTCCAGTTTTCATTTATACAAAGCAACTATGCATGCTCTTTGCTAATTCCTACGTACCTTACCTTCTTCCATACATTTATTAAATAAAAGCACTAGCCACTCCATAACTATATCCCAACCTGCTTTTTAACCTTTTTGTCTTTATCCCATCAATCCCAACTGCTTTACCCCTTTTCATTCTACCCACTGCCTCATGCACTTCTCCGACACTTAAAACTTTCTCGTCCTCTCTCCTACTGAATGTTATACCTCCGTGCAAATACACGAAATCACACATTTCCTATCTTCATCAACATTTAACAATTCCTCAAAATATTCATGCCATTT
>NC_069408.1:65179471-65285543 GCF_026875155.1 Cherax quadricarinatus
CCCCCCTACGGGCCCCCCCAAAACCACATTTGTTGGAAAAAAAAAAACTAAAGGTAGGGTTTACCAAACGTGATGGAAAAAACAAAAAGGGGGGAGGAGTGGCTTTAAAAGGGAGTAAAAAAGGCATCACGGGGCATCATGGGCTCTCACGGGGAAAACCCAAGCTTACGGGTTTTGAAACAGGGGGATCAAACGGGATACCAAATCCTGAGGAAAGCCAGGGGGAAAAAAGGGGGGGGGGGAGGAGTGGCATTCCCTGATAAAAAATCGCTGGAATTTTGATGAGTGGGAGGAGAGGAGACAGGGGGAGAAAAAAGTATTACCTGGGGGAAGCTTCACTTGGGGGGTCCCAAGGGTGTAATCCCGTGATGTTAACCCCCCACAGAACGCAGGGGGCCCAAAGGGCAAGATTTGGGGACAAAGAGCAATAAAAGGGGGAGGGTTTGCCCACACTGGTTTAAGGGGCCAGAAAAAAAGGCTCGCAGGAGGGCAAAGCTCCTGTCGGGGGACTTTAACCCCCCAAGGAGACCCGATTGGGAGAATTGGACCCACATGGAGGGCTAAGAGGGATGGAGGGGGGGTATGGAAAATTCATGTCCCAAAACACGTAAGGGCCTACGAGGAGAGGGAGGAGAGGATAAACCCAGCAAGGCGGACTATTTATTCACCTTGATAGTGCAGATTTTGAGGACTTTCACATATAAAAGGGCCCCCTTTGGGGGCCGGGGTGACCATGTGGTTTTAAGCTTCGAATAACAGTAGAGCTACAAGTGGAGGGGGGAAGGGGGGAAGGGGCGGGAAGGGCCCCGGACAAATAAAGGCCAAACTACAAAAAAATTGGGGATACCCCAGGAATGAGGAACTTCCTGAAGGGGGTTTCAGTGGGACAGGAAACTGGCAGGGGGAAGCCAGTTAAAGAGTTTATGGAAAATGTAAACAACAAAATTTCAAAGGGGGGGTGAGGGGGAGGTTTGTACCCAAGGGGGAAAAAGGAAAAATGAAAAAAAACCCCGGGGTGAGCCCCTGGTTTTTCCCCCAAAAGGGGCAGGGAGGCAAAAAAACCCAAATGTCTGGGAATGGAAAAAAAAAATTTTGAAGGCAAAAAGGACCCCGGAGAAATTAAAAGGGAGAGGGCGTAGAGCCAAAAAAACGAATATTCACAGACAAAAAAAGGGAGGCCCCCCAAAAACAATATGAAACGAATAGCAGCAAAAACCCAAAATTTACCCCAAACTGTTGTCAGCCCATAGGAGGAAAAAAAACAGTCAAGGACCAGGGGAATCAAAGGTAAGGAAAGGGAAGGGGGGAGAGAAAACAAGAAATGAACCCTGAAATTGTGAGGAAACCAAAAAGATTCAAAGAAGTGTTCACAGAGGAGAACCCGGAAGGGGCTCCAAAAAAAGACGGAGAGGGGGGGGGGGAAAACCCCCCCTGGGTGGACCAGTGCAACCCAAACCGAGGAAGAAGTGAAGAGGCTTCTGAGTGAGCTAGTACCTCAAAGGCAATGGGGCCAGATAACATCTCCCCATGGGTATTGAGAGAGGGAGCAGAGGCACTATGTGTACCCTAACAACAATATTCAATACATCTATCGAAACAGGGGGGATTGTCTGAGGCATGGAAGACAGCAAATGTAGTCCCAATCTTTCAAAAAGGAGACAGACATGAAACACTAAACTACAGACCAGTGTCACTGACATGTATAGTATGCAAAATCATGGAGAAGATTATCGGAGAAGAGTGGTGGAACACCTAGAAAGGAACAATTCATCAACAGCAGCCAACATGGTTTCAGGGACGGGATATCCTGTGTCACAAACCTACTGGAGTTCTATGACATGGTGACAGCAGTAAGACAAGAGAGGGGGGGTTGGGTTGATTGCATTTTCTTGGACTGCAAGAAGGCGTTTGACACAGTTCCACACAGAGATTGGTGCAAAAACTGGAGGACCAAGCAGGGAGAACAGGGAAAGACAGTACAATGGGATCAGGGAAATACTTGTCAGGGAAGACAGAGCGAAGTCATGGTTACGTGGCGAGGTGTCTGATGGCTCCTTGACCCAGCGGGGGTCCCGCTGGAGGGGGTTAGTCCTAGGACCAGTTGCTGTTTCTGGTATTTGTGAACGACATGACGGAAATGAATAGACTCTGAGTGTGTCCCTGTTTGCAGATGACCGTGAATGAAGTTGATGAGAAAGATTCACTCGATCTCGGAAGAAAAGATCCAGGGCAGAACTTACAAAGGGATTGGGACAGGCTGCCAGACCTGGTCCAGCAGAAGTTGGCTCCTGGAGTTCAATCCCACCAAGTGCAAAAGTCATGAGATTGGGGAAAGGGCAAGAAGACCGCAGACCGGAAGTACAGTCTAGGGGGGCAGAGACTACAAACCTCACTCAAGGAAGGAAAAAAGATTTGGGGTGAGTATAATTACACCAGGACATCTCCTGAAGCGCTCATCAACCAAAATAATGCTGCAGACATGGCGCCTAGCAAACCTCAGAACAGCATTCCGACATCTTTATAAGGAAATCATTCAGGACCCTGTACACCGTGTTACGTTTAGACCCATATTGGAAGTATTGCGGCACCCAGTTTGGAACCCCCACCTAGCCAAGACCATGCGGTAAGAAACTAGAGAAAGTGCAAGGTTTGCAACAAGACTAGTCCCTGAGCTAAGAGGTATGTCCTTACGAGGAGAGGTTAAGGGAAATAACCTGACGACACTGGAGGACAGGAGAGATAGGGGGGACATGATAAACGAATGACAAAATACTGAGAGGAATAGACAAGGTGGACAAAGAACAGGATGTTCCAGGAAGATTGGACACAGTAAGCAAGGGGACACAGTTGGAGTTGAAGACCAGGATGAATACAGGGATGTTGGAAGTATCTTCAGCCACAGAGTAGTCAGTAAGTGGAATAGTTTGGGGGCGTGTTAGTGGAGGCAGGATCCATACATAGCTTTAAGCAGAGGTATGATTTAAAGCTCACGGCCTTCAGGGAGGTGTGACCTAGTAGCGATCATGTGAAGAGGCGGGGCCAGGAGCTCGGACTCGACCCCGCAACCTCTATAGGTGAGTAACACACACCTCACAGCACCCACACACATAACACACACCACACACAACACAACACACACACACAACACACACACGTTAGGAAGTTATTTCTTCAGTCATAGAGTTGTCAGCAAGTGGAATAGCATAGCAAGTGAAGAGTGGAAGGCCGTGAAAAGGACAAACCATACATAGGTTTTAAGAAGAGGTATGGACAAAGCTCAGGAAGCAGAGAGGGAACCCAGTAGCGATCAGTGAAGAGGCGGGGCAAGGAGCTGAGTCTCGGACCCTCAACCTCAAATTAGGTGAATTAGTGCGTACACACACACACACACACCCCTACCTTGCCCTTTGGGTTAATTCTTTTATTTTAAGAGTGAGGCTTTGTTTCTTATTGTCTCTCCGCTACTATTTGTAACATATATTAAATCAGTGATTGTTTTATGAGCTACGATGATTCTAAATGAAAGCAAATTATAAACAAAAACGATTTACTATTTTTTAGTATTAAATTTTTGCCCATACCCCAAAATACAAAAATTTCATATTTTTTTCAGTGTGGGTATAATAAAAATTACCATATGCCCACCCAGGAACAGGTTGCGGTATCCTCATGAGATCCTGTCTGTGTTCCGTGTCCTTCAAAGTCCCGTGTCTATTGTAAAATAAGTTTTGAACTTCAAGGAGTAGTCTGCTTCTGATGTGGGGTGTGATACCAGCTGGGAGCTAGCAGAGTGCTGCTGGTGAGGTGTTGTACCAGTGGGAGCTAGCAGAAGTGCTCTCATAGGCGTGTGTACTAGCTGGGAGCTAGCAGAAAGGAAGGCTTCATTGGCGTGTGTGTACTATGCTGGGAGCTAGCAGAAGTGCTCTCATTAGGGTGTGTGACTAGCTGGGAGCTAGCAGAAGTGCTCTCATGAGGCGGCCCTTATCCCAGCTGACACCAATATATATATATATATATATATATATACATATATATATATTATATATATATATATATAATATATATAAATTATAGTATATATATATATATATATATATATATTTATTATTTATATTATACATATACATATTGTACAATACCTGCACTAGCCAAGGGACTTCGAACCATGCTGCTACTTGGCCTGCCTCATGGTTGGAGAAAACCACATGACGCTCATATTCACTGATCCATACGATCGTTATGAGATCTGTGGTAAGGGGCGTCTCATGAGAGCACTTCTGCTGTCTCCCATCTAGTACACACGCCTCATCAGAGCACTTCTGCTAGCTCCCAACTAGTACACACGCCTCATCAGAGCACTTCTGCTAGCTCCCAGCTAGTACACACGCCTCATCAGAGCACTTCTGCTAGCTCCCAGCTAGTACACACGCCTCATCAGAGCACTTCTGCTAGCTCCCAGCTAGTACACACGCCTCATCAGAGCACTTCTGCTAGCTCCCAGCTAGTACACACGCCTCATCAGAGCACTTCTGCTAGCTCCCAGCTAGTACACACACCTCATCAGAGCAATTTCTGCTAGCTCCCAGCTAGTACACACGCCTCATCAGAGCACTTCTGCTAGCTCCCAGCTAGTACACACGCCTCATCAGAGCACTTCTGCTAGCTCCCAGCTAGGTACACACGCCCACCTTATCAGAGCATTTGCAGCGATCTGCGTGTACACACACCTCATCAGACCACTTCTTGCTAGCTCCCAGCTGTGAAACACATCATCAGAGGCACTTTGTGCTAGCTCCCAGCTCGTAACATGGCCTTCTAGAGCACGTTTGCTCAACAAGAAGAGCCAGATTTAACAAAACTGGCTGATGAGGCAAGGAGTGGTGAAGGCAATCCAATACACATCTTCAAGAATAGATACGAGGACCATAAATCCGTAAAGCCTATTTAGATTAGTGGAGGGCCAGGACCTGGAATCTGACACCGCGAAGACAAATCGTAGAGTACAGGCGGAGTACAAAAATTTACTAAACCTATGTATGCTGTTCTAATGAGAAGGTCCCACATTTCTCACATTCCAAGAGAAATCCGACATGGCACGATATTCCCGGTTACAACAAAAAAAACTGTATATTTGATGCTGTGGTTTGCCTATGGCGGCGATAGTGAGGAGAATAAGGACTTCATGTAGTTTCAGTTCTACCTTTTACATCTGCTTTCTTTTTGGAATTGAAAAATTCTCTTACCGTGGACAGGACTATAATTTTATCGGAACTGCTTACATGATGACCTTGTGGAATCGTTCATTTCATGTGTATTTTGAGGAACAACTGGAACCTTCACACTCCTGTGTATCGGAAGTCCAGGTTCGTAAGATTTTGTGATCACTGTGATCTAACGTGCTGTAGGCGATATAAACTATCATTATCGCCTCGGAATGCTGTTTTCCCTAGAGAATTTATAATCATTCTTAACTCAACCCCGTCTCCTGAATGGATATCTACGACGTGTTTTGTCGTTGAGGTGCTGGAGGTTGGTCACCTTGTGTAGCCGTGTCGTTCAAAAGTGCATGTATTGTCGTGCCGGTGTAGGTGTTTGTCATCCAGATGCTGTTTGTCCGGTCTAGGGGCGGGTTTTGTGTCCAGTGTTAGTGATGTAATACAGGCAGGATTTGATCTCACCTAACTAACCACTTTGCAGCTGCAAAACCATTCCAAAGTTTTTCCTAGACATCCTGGATACACTACCTTCACTGGAAGTTACAGGCCGTTTTCCAGACAATATAGGTGGGAAAAACTGAAATATGTGCGAAGGAGCGCGAACGTTTACAAACACGGTAGAGGTACAGCGTGCACCAATACGTGATTGGTTGGAGCATTAGCTGTGAGTGGCTCATAGCTTATGTGAAACGCTCTCAGTGGCTGATTGAACAGTTGTAACGGTCGCCTTGAGTATAGTTTACTGCTACAGAACGAATCTGTCATTTTTATTTTAAATTTTAACTAAAAATAATCAAAAACTGAATATAGCGTAATAACGAAACAGCGTTATTCTGGGTAGCGTTTTACGGTGTCCGAGTATATGCAGAATAACAGTGAAGAAATAGTGAACTTCTAAGCACATTTGTGATCTCTCACAAAATCAAGAAATGCTAAAATTAATAGGACAACAGAAGACAAAGGTGAAATATGACGTGAGATAAAACTTCACGTAGGACGCGTTGTAGGAAGTTTTGTAATGATTTAGTCAGGTCACAAGTATGTAAATTAAAAGGACACAAGTGCAACTAAAATGTCACATTAGTTGCACTTGTGTCCTTTTACTTTACATATTGTCGGTAAATCTACCAACATTATTACAGGTCACAAGAAAAAATGTTTTTTAAAACTGACATGTTAGGCATAGTTTAAAATCCGCAAATTCTATTCATTATAAATGAATCCAAATTGACAATTATATTTTGCTGAACCATAGACTTGCTTGATTCAACCTTCTTGGTATTTTGAAAATCAGACGAGTAGTTAAAATCTCTCGCATGAATAAGCAGAGCATTAGACTAATGTTATATTGATTTATTTTCAATCATTGTTCAAGATTTTCTCCAGTTTGACCATAATAAAGTTTATTACATTTCTTACACGAGAATCTTATCGACAGCCATCATCATTTTTGGGGGGAATTCTTATTCATTTTTTTTAACTATTAAGATTTTTAAATACAACTTTAAAGGATTTCTAAATTCTAACATATTCGTGGATGAATATGTTTCTTTGTCTTTTTTTTTTTTTAAGAAAATGTTGCTATAAGTACTTTATACATCATTAAAAAAAAGCAAAGATTGGTTCTAACTTTAAGTGGAAAAAAACATTCTTGACATACCTTCACTTAAAAATTTAAAAATCAAAATTAAAAATCAAAACATTAGATTAAAAATTCCGCCCAAAATACCTTTGTGACTAATATTCCCTGTAAGAAATGCAGTGAAGTTTAATATAGTCACACTGTTTAAAGTCTTGAACAACAGCATAAACTTGGCATTAGAACTTATCAAGAGTCCAATGCTCTGTTTATGTGAGAGGTTTTTTATCACGTTTCCAGGTCTGACACTCACTGCCTCTTCTAATATATCTGTCACTGTTAATTTTCTTTGTGATTATGTTAACTGACCCATAAAAAGATCACTAAAACAAGATTCCCTACAGTCAAGCTATTAGGAAAATAATAGCCGATGTAGATAAAAAAATCACGACTAATAAACTTGGAAGATTATGGGCAATAAAATAAAAATGCTATCTAAAAAGAAAGTGGAAGATAAAATGAATGAAACATGCAGGGATACATAAATGAAAATGGCAGCTGTCTAAGACAGGCAACAAAGGGATACCTGGGATGACACTGATCAACCTGTTCATAATGCTGATATTCAAGGTTTGTTTAATATACTAACCTTCAGGCTGTGAAAACTACAGCTCCAGAAGCTGCCACTGAAACCTCCAGACTCTTCCCTGTGCTGCCACTGTGAAAGATAAATAACTCTGGTCAGCAACCAAAATGCTTCCGAGACCAGAGTAGCAATTTCCAATTATTAGGTCACTGATAATGAATATCATGGTTAAAATTGTTTCTTAGCTCTACTATTCAATATACACCTACGTGTCACAACAGATTCCAACAGCCTTGTGGCAGTGTGTTTCTTACCACACTCACATTATTGTTCCAGCAGTCATAGGAGGTTGTGCTGTGCAAATTTATGTTTTGAGGTGAAAAGTAGGTGATTTTCTTAGCCAAACACTCGTTAAATTTATAATAAATATTCACTGATATTGATATGCATATGAGGCCAGAGGCACAAAACACACAAAACTGGCCCCCCTTCACACCCCCCCCAAAACCACATTTGTGGGAAAGAAAACTAAAGGGTTAGGGTTTCCCAAACGTGATGGAAAAACAAAAAAGGGGGGGAGGGGGGCTTTGAAAGAGTAAAAAAAGCATCACGGGGCATCATAGCTCTCACGGGGAAACCCAAGCTTACGGGTTATGAAACAGGGGGATAAAAAAGGGATCCCAAATCCTGGGGAAAAGAACAGAGGGAAAAAAAGGGGGGGTGGGGGGAAAGTGGCATTCCCTGTCAAAACGCTGGAATTTTGATGAGTGGGGGGAGAGGAGACAGGGGGAGAAGAAGGGATTACCTAGGGGGAAGCTTCACTTGGGGGGTCCCAAGGGGTAATGCGTAAAATGTTAACCCCCCCACAGAACAGCAGGGGCCCAAAGGAAAGAGTCCGGGGACAAAGAGCAATGAGCGAGGGTTTTGCCCACATGGCTGAGGGGCCAAAAAAAAGAGCTAAAGAAAGGCAGGGAAAGCTCCTGCCCCAGGGGGGACTTTAACCCCCCAAGGAGACCCGATTGGGAGAATTGGACCCACATGGGGGGCTAAAAAGGAATGGATGGGGGAAACTGGAAAACTTCATGTGCCAACACGTAAGGGCACTACGGGGAGAAAAGAGGAGGGGATGAACCAGAAGGGGATTATTTATTCACCTTGGGTAGTGCAGATATTGAGGACATCACATATAAAAGGGCCCCCTTGGGGCCAAAGGGGGTGACCATGGGGTTTTTAAGTTTCGAATACCAGTAGAGCTACAAGTGGAGGGGGGAGGGGGGGAAGGGCCGGGAAACCCGGAATAAAGGGCCAAAACTACAAAAAAATTGGGATACACAGGAATGAGGAATTCCTGAAGGGGGTTTCGTGGGACGGGAGAACTGGCGGGGAAAGGGGCCAGTTAAGAGTTTGATGGAATATGAAACCCAAAAAAATTTGCAAGGAGGGGCTGGGGGAGAGGTTTGTCCCCAAGGGGGTAACAGGAAATAAAAAAACCCCGGGGATGACCCCGGGTTTTAAACCCAAAGGGCAGGGAGGAAAAAAACCAAGTGTGCTGGGGAAATTTGGAAAAAAAAAATAGAAGGCAAAAAGGCCCCAGGAAAATTAAGGGAGCGGGTCTTTAGACCCAAAGAAAAACGAAAATTCCAGACAAGAAGGGGGGCCCCCAAAGCAATATAAAAACAAATAGGCAGAAACCCAAATCTGACCCGAAATGTTGTAGCCCATAGGGGGAAAAAAAACAGTAAAGGGAAACCGGGTAATCGGAAAGGGGGGAAGGGGAGGAGAGAAAACAAGAAATGCCCTTGAATTTGTGGGGAAAACCAAGAGTTTCAAAGAAGTGTTCACAGAGGAGACGGAAGGGGCTCAAAAAAAGACGGAAGGGTGGGGGACCCCCCCATGTGCTGGACACAGTGCCCCAAAAACCCGAGGAAAAAGTGAAGAGGTTCGAGTGAGCTAAAAATCCCCTCAAGGAAAGGGGGCCCCAGATAACTTTCCCCCCAAGGGTTTGGGAGAGGGGGAAAGCAGGGGGCACTATGTGTCCCCCTAACAAAAAATTATTCAATAAAAATCTATCAAAAACAGGGAGATTGTAAAGGGCAGGGGAAGACGGGAAAATGTGGTCCCAATCTTTAAAAAAAGGGGGACAGACAGGGAACACAAAAACTACGACCATTTGGCCCATGAATGTTTGTTTTGCAAAATCATGGAGAAGTTTAATAGGAGAAGGGTGGTGGAACACCTAAAAAAGGAAAAATTTCATCAACAGCAGCCAAAAAGGGTTTCAGGGACGGGTACCCCTGTGTCAAAAACCTACTGGAGTTCTATGACATGGTGACAGCTTAAGCCCAAAGAGAGAGGGGGTTTGGGGTTATTGCATTTTTTTGGACTGCAAGAAGGCGTTTGACACATTTCCCACAAAAGAGATTGGTGCAAAAATGGAGGACCAAGCAGGGAAACGGGGAAAAGACATTACAAGGGGATCGGGGAAAATACTTGTCGGGGAAACAGAGCAAAGCCCGGGTTTACGTGGCGAGGTGTCAAAAGGGGCCCTTGCCCAGGGGGGGTCCCCCCGGGGGGTTAGTCCTAGGCCCCTTTGCTGTTTTGGTATTTGTAAAAACGAATGAGGGAAAAGGAATGGGACTCTGGGGTTTTGTCCCTGTTTGCAGGATAAATGAATTGTGAGAAAAAATTTCCTCGACCCGGAAAAAAACCGGGGCGAATTTAAAAGGGTTTTGGGACAGGCTCCCAGACCTGGTCCAGCAAATTGGTTTTGGATTTCAACCCCAAACCAAGGAAAAAGTCATGAATTGGGGGAAAAGGGAAAAGAAGACCGCAGCCCGGAAGTACAGTTGGGGGGGCCCAGAGACTAAAAAAACCTCACTCAAGGAAAAAAAGATTTGGGGTAAAGTATAAAACCAGGACATCCCCTGAAGGGGCCATCAACCAAAAAAATTTTGCTGCCCCCCAGGGGCGCCTAGCAAACCTCAAAACCAGCATTCCGACATTTTTAAAAAGGGAAAATCATTCGGCCCCTTTGTACACCGTTTTACTTTTAGCCCCATTTTGGGAAAGTTTTGCGGCCCCCGTTTGGAAACCCCCCACCTACCCAAGCCAGGGGAAAAGAAACTAGAGAAAGTGCAAGGTTTGCAACAAGACTAGCCCCCGAGCTAAGAGGTTGCCCTTACGAGGAGAGGTTAAGGGAAATAACCGGACGACACTGGAGGACAGGAGAGATAGGGGGGACATGAAAAAGGGAATAAAAAAATACTGGGGGAAATTTGACAAGGTGGACAAAAAAAAAGGATGTTCCGGGAAGGTTTGGGGACACAGAAAAAAGGGGAACTTTGGGAAAGTTGAAGCCCAGGATGAATACAGGGATGTTGGAAGTTTTTCTTCAGCCACAGAGTAGTCAGTAAGGGGAATAGTTTGGGGGCGTTGTTAGTGGAGGCGGATCCATACATAGCTTTAAGCAGAGGTATGTTTTAAAGCTCAGGCCCTTCAGGGAGGGTGCCCAGTAGCGATCAGTGAAGAGGCGGGGCCAGGAGCTCGGACTCGCCCCCCGCAACCTCTATAGGTGATTTAACACAAAACCCACACACCCACACACAAAACACACCCCACACCCCAACCAACCCACACACAAAACACACCCCGGGTTGGGAAAATTTATTTCTTCAGTCATAGAGTTGTAAAAGCAAGTGGAATAGCTAGCAAGTGAAGAGGGGAAAGGCCCAAAGGAAAAACCATACATGGTTTTAAGAAGGGTTTATGGACAAAGCTCGGAAGCAGAGAGGGAAACCCAGTAGCGATCAGGAAGGGGCGGGGCAAGGAGCTGAGTCTGGGCCCCTAAACCCCAAAAATTAGGGAATTGGGTGGTACACACACACACACACCCCCCTCCCTTTCCCCTTTTGGGGGTTTAAAATTCTTTTTTTTTAAGAGTGGGGCTTTGTTTCTTTTTGGTCTCCCCGCTACTATTTGAAACATATATTAAATCAGTGATTGTTTTTATGAGCTACATAAATTCAAAAAAGCAAATTATAAAAAAAAAACGATTTACTTTTTTTAGTATTAAAATTTTTCCCCACCCCCCAAAAATAAAAAAATTTCATTTTTTTTTCCCGTGGGGGTAAAATAAAAAATTTCCCAAAAAGCCCCCCAGGAACGGGGGTTGGGGTTATCCTCATAAAGACCCTTTCTGTTTTCCCGTGTCCTTCAAAGCCCGTTCTTTTTTGTAAAATAAGTTTTAAAACCTTCCCAAGGAGAAGTTTTGTTTCTGATGGGGGTGTTCCCAGTGGGAGCTAGCAAAAAGTGCTTGGGGGGGGTGTTGTACCAGTGGGGGGCTGCAGAAGTGCTCTCATAGGCGTGTGTACTAGCTGGGAGCTAGCAAAAAGGGGCTTCATTGGGGTGTGTACTAGCGGGAGCTAGCAGAAGTGCTCTCATTAGGGTGTTGACTAGCTGGGAGCTAGCAGAAGTGCTTCAGAGGGGGCCCTTACCCCATGAACCAAAATATATATATATATATATATATTTTTAATTATATATATTTATATATATAATATAATATAAAAAATTTTATATATATATATATATATATATATATATTTTTATTTTTTAAATAATACATATACATTTTGTAAAAATCCCTGCACTACCCAAGGGGATTTCAAACCCCATGCTGCTTTGGGCCCTGCCTATGGTTGGGGAAAACCCACATGACGCTCATATTAAATAAACCATACGATCTTTATGGATCGTGGAAAAGGGGGCGTTCTTTTGGAGAGCACCTCCCTGTCTCCCATTTAGTACACACCCCTCCCCAGACCCACTTCTGCAAAGTCCCAACTAGTTCACACGCCTCATAAGGCCTTCTGCTGCTCCCAGCTAGTACCCCACCCCTAAACAGAGCACTTTGCTGCCCCCAGCTGTACACCCCCTCATAGAGCACTTCTGTTTAGCCCCCCCGCAAATTACACACGCCTATCAGACCCAACTTCTGCTAGCTCCCAGTTTGAAAACCCCACGCCTCATCGAGAAATTTCCCTGCTAGCTCCCAGCTAGTACACCCCGCTCATCAGAGAATTTTCTGTTTTCCCCAAAAGCTGTACACACCCCCTTTTCAGAGACCCAATTCTGCTAGCCCCCCAGCTATTTCCCCGCCTCATCAGAGCACTTCTGCTAGCTCCCAGTTTGGTACACACCCCCCTTATCAGAGCATTTGCAGCTCTCGGTACACAACCTCATCAAAAACCACTTTTTGCTAGCTCCCGCTGTAAACACATCATCAGGGGCATTTTGGGCTGCTCCCAGCTCGTAACAGGGCCTTTCAAAAGAGCACTTTGCTCAAAAAGAAGAGAGTTTTAAAAAAGGGCGTAGGAAGGAGTGGTAAAGGGAAAACCAATACACTCTTCAAAAATTAGTCCGGGGGCCCATAAACCCGTAAAGCCTTTTTGGGATTAGTGGGGGGGCCAGGACCGGGAATTTGACACCGCAAAGCCCAAATCGTAGAGTACAGGGGGGGGAGTAAAAAAATTTTAAAAAAAACCCCCTAGTATGCTGTTTTAATGGAAGTTCCCACATTTCTCACATTCCAAGAAAAATCCGACAGGGGCCGGGTATTCCCGGTTACAAAAAAAAAGTTTTGTATTTTGATGCTGTGGTTTCCCAGGGCGGCGATGGGGGAATAAGGACTTCAGGTATTTTCCGTTTCCTTTTAAAAACTGTTTTTTTTTTTGGGAATTAAAAAAATTCTCTTACCGGGGAAAAGGGAAACTAAAAATTTTAAATGGGAAAATGCTTACTTGATGCCCTTGGGGGAATCGTTCATTTCATGGGGGTTTTTTGAGGACAACGGAACCTTCACACTCCGTGTACCCGGAAGTCCAGGTTCGTAAGATTTTGTGTCACTGTGATTAACGTGCTGTTTGGGATTAAAAATATCATTTCGCCCCGGGGAAAGCTTTTTCCCTTTGGAATTTTTAATCATTTTTAATCAACCCCCTTCCCCGAATGGATAATTTTACGGGCGTGTTTTTTCGTTTAGGTGCTGGAGGGTTGGGCACCTTGTGTAGGGGTGTTTGTTTAAAAATGATGTATTTTCGTGCCGGTTTTTAGGTGTTTTTCAACCCGATGCGTTTTTCCGGGCTAGGGGCGGGGTTTTTTGTCCAGTGTTAGTGATTAATACAGGCAGGGTTTTATCCCCACCTAAACCCAAACCCCTTTTCAGCTGCAAAAAACCCTTCCCAAAATTTTTTCCCAGACAAACCTGGGTACCTTTCCTTTTCCCCGGAAAATTAAAGGCCGGGGTTTTTCCCGGAAAAATTTTGGTTGGGAAAAAAGAAATATGTGCGAAGGAGCGCGAACGTTTACAAAAACGGGAGAGGTTTCAGCGTGCACCAATACGTGTTGGGTTTGGAAACATTAAACTGGAGTGGCTCATAGCTTATGTGAAAAAAACTCTCAGTGGTGATTGAACAGTTGTAACGGGCGCCTTGAGTTTACTGCTACGAACGAATCTGTCCCTTTTTTTTTTAAATTTTAAAATAAAAAAAAATCAAAAATTTAATATAGCGTAATAACGAAAAAAGCGTTATTTTGGGGGAAACGTTTTTACGGTGTCCGAGTTTTAATGGGAGAATAAAGGGGAAGAAATAGTGAACTTCTAAGCACTTTTTTTGATCTTCCCAAATTAAGAAAAAGCTAAAAAAAAATAGGCAACAAAAACCCAAAGGGGAAATATGACGTGAGATAAAATTCCCTAGGACGCGTTGTAGGAAGGGGGGGTTTTTTAATGATTTAGTCAGGTCACAAGTATGTAAAATTTTAAAAGGGCACCAAGTGCAACTAAAATGGGCACTTTGTTGCCTTTTGTCCTTTTTTCTTTCCCTATTGTCGGGTTAAAAATTCCAAATTTTTACAGGTCCCCCAAAAAAAAAATGTTTTTTTAAAAAAACCAATTTTTAGGCATTGTTCAAAAAACCGCAAATTCTATTTATTTTTTAAAAGAATTTAAAATTTACAAATTTTATTTTTCTGAACCATAGACTTGCTTGATTCAACCCTTTTTGGTATTTTGGAAAATCCCGACGAGTAGTTAAAAACTCTCTGAATAAGCAGAGCATTAGGGCTAATGTTTTTATTGATTTATTTCAATCATTTTTCAAGATTTTCTCCCGGGTTTTACCGTAATAAAGTTTATTACATTTCTTACACGGGGGAATTTTTAACGGGGCAGCCAAACATCATTTTTTTGGGGGGGAATTTTTTAAATTTTTTTTTTTAATATTAAAATTTATAAATTCAACTTTAAAGGATTTCTTTAAAAAACTTAAAATATTCGTGGTGAAAAATTTTTTTCTTTGTTTTTTTTTTTTTTTAAGAAAAAATTTTGCCTTTTAAAATACTTTTTTACATCATTAAAAAAAAAAAAACCCAAAAATTGGTTCAACTTTAAGTGGAAAAAAAACATTTTTTGAATAACCCTTTCCCCCAAAAAAATTTAAAAAACAAAATTAAAAATCAAAAAAATTAGATTAAAAATTCCGCCCAAAAAAAACCCTTTTTGACTAAAATTCCCTGTAAGAAATGCAGTGAAGTTTAATATTTGTTACACTGTTTAAAGTCTTGAAACAACAGCATTAAAATTGGCATTTGGGGAATTTTCAAGGTCCAATGCTTTGTTTTTGTGAGGGTTTTTTTTATCCGTTTTCCCGGTTTTTGACACTCACTGCCTTTCTAATATATCTGTCCTGTTAATTTTCTTTGTGATTATGTTTAAATGGGCCCAAAAAAAGACACAAAAAAAAGATTCTCTAAAGCCCCAAACTGTTGGGAAAAAAAATAGCCGAGGGAGAAAAAAAATCACGACAATAAAAATTTGGAAAATTAAGGGCCAAAAAAATAAAAATTTCTATCTAAAAAGAAAGTGGAAAAATAAAAGAATTAAAATGCAGGGATACATAAAAGAAAAGGGCAGCTGTTTAAAAAAACAGGCAAAAAAGGGGTACCTGGGGTGCCCCTGAATTTAACCTGTTCCTAATGCTGATATTCCCGGGGTTTTTTTAATTACTTAAAACCCTTTAGGCTGTGGAAAATTTCGCTTTCCCGAAATGCCCCTGAAACCTCCCCGACTTTTCCCTGTGTGCCACTGTGAAAAATAAATAAACCCCGGGCAGCAACCCAAAATGCTTCCCAAAACCAGAGAAGCCAATTTTCCAAATTTTTAGGTCACTGATAATGAATATCATGGTTTTTTAAAAAGTTTTTTTGCTCTACTATTCAAAATTTCCCCCTACGGTGTCAAACAGATTCCAACGCCTTGGGCGTGTGTTTTTTACCACACTCACATTAATTTTTTCCAAACAAATCTAGGAGGTTGTGCGTGCCCAAAATTTTTTTTTTTGAGGTGAAAAAAAAGGGGGGATTTTCTTAGCCAAAAAACTCGTTTTAAAATTTTTAATAAATATTCACTGATATTGATATGCATATGAGGCCCCCGGGACAAAACACACAAAACTTTGGGGGGCAAAGAAAAACTTTGTAAAGGGTATGGGAAAATGGGCGGGATTAGGGTTTTTTATCGTCCCAAAAATTTCCCCCCATGAGCGACGCTAAGATAAAGAGAGGGAAATCTTCAAAAATCCTCCCGGGTTTTGAGAGCCCCCATAAAGATGGTTGATTTAAACAGGGCATTCATTTGGGGGGGAGAAAGCTTTCTTGGGGGGGCATTCAAGTTTTGTTTGGGGGAAAGGGGTTTTTCGGAAAAAGAAGGGAAAAAGGGAAATATGAAAAAAATGATAGAAAAACCCCATCAAGGCTTACAAGAACCCTGGGATTAAAATGTCACTTTTAAAAACCATTTTTTTTTTTCACATTCAGCTTTTTTTTCCCGCGAAAAGGGGAGGGAGTTAGGACGAACATGGTGAAAGGTTTTACCAAGATATTTAAAACCCCCGGAAAAAAAGGGTACGAGGGAAATGGGGCCCCCAAAGAATTTCTAACAGGGCTATTGTTGGGCCTTTTGGGAAAAGGGTGATTCTTCAGCCCCCTTAAAAAGCGGGAAGCAAAAAGGGGAGGAGGGAGGGACGGATTAAAACTTTAAAGGTATAAAAACATATTGTACTTTATAATTAAAAAAATTGAAAATTTTCAGTCTCGTATCTTTAAAAAATATAGCCAATGAGATTTTTCAGGTGATATTTGGATTTAGGGGCAGAAAAATTTTGAGGAGTGATTTTAGTTTTTGTTTATTTTTGGGGTTTTTTACCCCCGGTTTTAAAAATTGACGGAAGGGGGGTTAGGTTTAGTGCATTTTGCCCGTTTTTGGTGAGGAAAAGTTTTGACTCATAAGAAATAAATTTAAACTTATTTAAGAAGCATACAGTCTTCAGAAATTGTTGGGCAGTGTAAACCTTCACTACTACCACTGGGGAAATTTTAATTTTTCCCCCCTTTCTTAAACGTCTTTCTGGTATGTGGGAAACTTGGGCTCCTCCCGTGGCAACCCGCAGCTTCAAGCTACACCTGTCACGTTCCCAAACTTTCCCCAGTGTTGCCCCCAAGAAAATCCCGCCTTCTTTAATGCTTTCCACTGTGGAAGCACCTTTGGGTTACCCCAATACTCTCCCCTGTGAAGATTAGGGGACTCCCACTACTTCCTCTTTTGGAAACACGAAGGACTCGGGGGAGGGTTCATGGCCCTTAAAAAACTAACCCACAATGTGGTGCCTGGGTTTTGTATGCATGAAGATGCCGGGAGCGTTGTGTGTTCCCTCCCAGATACACTCAAACACTCCTGAAAATAAATTTGAATTACAGTTCATGGTAGGTTAGGGGGAAAGGGTGAAGCTTAAATACACCCCACAAAACACACGCACACACACACCAACACACAAAACACAACACCCACTCTGAAAATGCTTTAGGAAAAAACTGGCATGCACCCTGGAGGGCAAATCCCCCCTCATTAAAAAAATACTGGGAAAAGCACCAATTTCCACAAGTAGCAGTTAAAAAAAAATTTTCCAAAAAAATTGGTTTATAATACTGGGCGTCCCACATTTTCCAAATTTCCCAAATTTAAAAGAGGGGTTTTTAAAAAGGGGAAATAATTTGCCAAAAAAAACATGGAATAACAGCGGTAGGTTAGGAAAAGGGGGGCGTTCTGCCAAATAGGGAAATGCCAAACCTTTTCGACATGATCTTGGATAGATACAAGGGAAAAAAAAAATTTTGTTTCACTGTTTTGGAAAAAAAAAAATTATTTACCGAATTTTGGAAAAAAACTGTTTTCTTTTGAAATTTTTGGGAAAAAATATGTTTAATGAAATTTAAAGAAAAAAGGAAAAAAAACCCTTTGTCATGTGGACTATGGAGGTTTTTTTGCAGGGAAAAAGTGTGTAAAAAAATTTTAAATTTAAAGGGTGGATTTTTTTATTTAAAAAATAAAAAATATAGTTCTTGACCTTTATTGGACTATGTATTGGTTAAATTTCATAGGATTGTGATATTTAATGAGGGGCCACAGATAATATATAATTTTTTTGTTGTTTAAATTCAAAGAGAATAAAAGGGGAGATGGGGTACCCAAAAGAATGTAAAGAAAATTGGGGTAGCGAGGGGGTTTCAGGGAATTTAAGTAGAAAAAGTATGGGGGGAAAAATTTTAAAAAAGTAGTGTTTAAAATGTCCAGCAGAAGTTTGGGGTTTCAGGAAAAATGGGTGTGGGAAGGAAGAAGAGCAATTTTGGGGGAAGGATGAAAGGGAAAGGAATTTTAAAAATATAGCCCCCCCCCCCCCCCCCAAAGGCTTTTTACGAAAGGGAAAGGGTACAAGGAGAAGGGTATATGGGGAGGAAAAAGAAAAGGTTTAAAAGAAAGGTGAAGGAAGTAAATGGGAGTAAAAGGAGAGTGGGTGAGGTGCTATTTTAACAAATTTTTGTTGAGAATAAGAAAAAGATTTTGGGGATTAATTAAAAATTAAAAAAAGCCCAGTGAACAAAAAGGATTGGGGCAGTAAAAATAAGAGAGGAGGTTATTAGATGGAGAGTTTTGAGGTTTGGGGGAAAATGGCCCGAATTTTTTTGGGAATTGTAAAAAGTTGATGAAGATGGGAAAAGTGTGTTTCGTTTAAAGTTTCCCCGGAAAAGTATAAAATTTAGTTGGGATGGGGACGAGAAAAAAGGGTTTTTAAAGGGGCGGGAGAAGTCATGAGGCTGGGTAGATGAAAAAGGGGTTTAAAAAAGGTTTGGGGTTGATGGGGGTAAAGACAAAAAAATTAAAAAAAAAGGTTGGGATTTTTGTTATGGAGTGGTTAGGGTTTTTTTTAAAAAAATTATGGAAGAAGGTAAGGTACGTAGGAATTGCAAAGAGCAGGGTAGTTGCTTTGTGATAAATGAAAATGGGGAAAAAAGAGGTGTAAGAAATTTTAGGGAATAAGCCTGTTGTGGGATAACCCGGTGAAATTTGTTTTGGTTAAAATTAAAAATTGAAAGAATTAAGAGTAGGATAAAGCAGGATCGCCGATGAACAAGGAGGCTTTATTAAGGGTATGGGGGTGTAGACCAGTTGTTTACAGTGAAACATAGGTGAACAGTATTGAGATAAGGTTAAAGAGGTTTTAGTGGCATTTATGGATTTGAAAATGTGTATGATAGGGTGTATAAGGGGGATGGGGCAATGTGACGGATGTTGCAATGTATGGGAAAGGAGGTTGATTAGTGAAAGCAGTTAAGAGTTTTTACGAGGATAGTAAGGCTCAGGTTAGAGTACGTAAAAGAGAGGGAGATTATTTCCTAGTAAAAGTAAGCCTTAAACAGGAATGAATGTCACTATGGTTGTTCAATATATTTATACATGAAGTTGTAAGAGAAGTGAATTCTCAGGTGTTGGCAAGAGGTGTGGGAGTAACAGATAAAGAATATCACGAAATGGGAGTTGTCACAGCTGCTTTTTGCTAATGACACTGTGCTTTTGGGAGATTCTGAAGAGGAGTTGCAGAGGTTGGTGGATGAGTTTGGTACGGTATGTAAAAGAAGAAAATAAAAAGTGAACAATAGAAAAAGTAAAGTGATAAGGATAACAATATAGGTATGTAAATGAATGGTTCAGAGAACCGACAAGTTGATAAATTAGACACTTGTGCAACACTTGGGTATCTCTAATGATACCCATTCTCCCTTTGTATGGACTGATGAGCACTGTGTGGCGAAACGTTTCCTCGTTAAAGATACCCAAGTGCTGCCACATGTGTCTAATTAATAAAAAAAAATAGGTAATGAAAGATTGGATATCAGATTAAAGAGAGTGAATAGGGAGGAAGTGAATGTATTCAGATATTTGAGAGTGGACTTTTCTGCAGATGGGTCTATATAAGACGAGGCAATGCATAGTATTGATGAGGGCAAAAAGGTGAGTGTTGTACTGAAGAGTCTGGAGACAAAGATCGTTATGCGTGGAAGCAAAGAGGGGAATGTATAAGAGTATAGTTATACCAACGCTCAAATATGGGTGTAAAGATGGGTGGTGAGTGGAGTTGTTGTGCACGAGGGAAATGTGTGGTGTGAATATAAAGCAGATAATCCCTAGTTTGGAAATTACTTGGTGCTGGGTTACTAATATTATTATCCAGAGGACTGAGGAGGGATAGTTAAGATGGTTTGGACATTTAGAGATGCTGGAACAAAATAAAATGACGGAGAGCATATTAAGGAAGGAGATCGGGGGTAAGGGTAGGCCAACGAAATGTTGGAAGGAGGGGGTAAAAGAGGTTTAGTGTGCAAGGGGCTTTGACTTCCAGTAAGCTTACAAGAGCATGATAGATAGGATCGAGTGGAAATAAATATTTTTTATGACTTGACGTGCTGTTGGAGTGTGAGCAAGGTAACATTTATGAAGGGATTTATGGAAACCGTAAAGCCGGACTTGAGACTTCGAGGCGGAAAGTACAGTTCCTGTACCGTGAAGGAGGAGTATTGATATTTTCCAGTTTTATGACTGCAGTGTAGGCACGCCTACACTGCAGTGAATGATCATTAAAGCATTTCTTCTTTTCCGGGCCACTCTGCCATGGTGAGAAATGGCCGGTGTGTTAATAAAATAAAAATATGTATTCAACTTTCTAACAATAAGCAACAGTAAGCAAACTGAGATCAGCGACTGCTGTACTGAAAAATTAGGTTTCCTAAAGCACAGTATCCTCCCCACTTCTTCTCTTTATATGTGATACATACACAGACAATATACCAATAAAGAATAAGACATTAGTGCAACATTTGGAAATCTTTACTGAAGAAACGTTTCGCCAGTCAGTGGCTTTTTCTGTCCAATACAAAAACGTTTCCTCAATACCGAGTTCCAAATGTTGCACAAGTGTCTCATTTTTCAACTTATCTGTTTTTTATAAACCATTAACCTTCACATATATCAATGCATTGTATCATCCTTTGCAAACGATACTGTAATTAGTGTGGGGTTGGCATCCTTGGAAGACACACAAAGCCTTTATGATTTAAACCAATTCTTCCAGAGGGTTTCTTTCAACAGTATGAAACTCAGTGAAGGCAAATTTCAGCTACTATGTTATAGAAGGGGTGAGGAAATGAAAACAAGATCGCAGGTTACCGAGGGGTGATGTCAGAATATATCACGTTCAAGAAACAACAACATTGCTATCACTACTGCAACCAAAAATGATGGGTTGAGTAACGAACTTTCAAAATAAAAGATACCAAGAAAATGATATTCTTCAGGATTAGAAATGAACTGAGAATCCTCACAGCTCCTTTAAACTCACACAAGAACCCAAAGTACTGGGAGTGCTGTAAGTCCTTCGAAATGGAGCGATGAGTACATTGAAAGATCAGTAAATGAAAAAGGATCACCTTTCAACATCCTCCCTTCATACATATGGAATATTACCAATAAATCTCTAGTTGTCTTCAGGATGGGAACTATAAACTTCTCAGATCTGCTCATGATCAACCGGACTATAGCGCATACGGTGCTCTGCGGGAAGCGGGCAATACAACTTGAGACTTAATTCTGGACAGCCATGGGGATGGTGACCTTTGGAAGCAACTGCAAGTAACAGTGATGGGGTGGTCAAATAACGCCACCAAGTAGTACATTGGGTTTCGGTCTGGCGGTGGAAGCACTACTCTACAGTAAGTTATCTGCATGTGCAGTGGTACTGGCCGAAGGTGTACACCTCTTATCGTTCTACCTGGATCGCCTTCGCCCATTACTAGCGGAATGATGCTAGTGCCTCTTGGCACTCCTAGTCTAAATAACCGATTTTACTATGCACTTAATCCGGGTAAGCTGCCTGGTAAGGCAAGAGAGTAGTTCCTAAATATGTTAGCAGAGCTTGTTGCACTAGTTATGTGTATATTATTATTCACAGGAGAGTGATTTATTGCTATTAATCAAATTATTGACGTGGTAGCGATTTATTATTAATCAACCAGATTACTGACAGGGCTGTGGTTTTATTATTAATAATTAACTAGCTATCGCCCTTTGTTTCTCATTCTGCTCTTCTGTTTCATTATTTCATATCACAGAACATTTATATCTGTTGATGCAGCCACCTCCTCTGCTGGGTTTCCCATGCGGAAGTGATCCTGATGACCATGCAGACATTGTTCACAGCAGCCGTCCAGAGCCAATCTCAGTCCTGGCCCTGGAACTACTACCATTATGGAAGGTGGCTCCGTGGATATTCTAGTGACGTTATCTATGTTCCGTAATGTTGAGATTACCGCCAATATTTTCTCAATCCTAGTACTAGGAGCTAGATCATGGGTGGTGAGACCAGGATATAAAGCCTGTTCACTTTACAGAACAATGCTTCAAATTACCCGAAATTTGGTCATCAGACGACCACGCGCAAGGCTATCCACAACAAGTGTGTTGAACGTTGCACCACTGTAAACACTGCCCACTCCTGTCCTGGTGTGTTGCAGTGTCACTGTTATGAAGGGCTCCCAGAACGCTAATGGCAGGACGTGAGAGCTACACGAGGGGGGAGAGTGCATTGCTGCACTGCGTGTACGTTGAAAAGAAATTTGACTCTGCAAAATCTAATATTTTTTATATTTCCAGATGGGCATTTAAACGCTTGTAGATCATACAGTGTCTGAGGAAGGAGATTCAATCAGATTTGATTGATTTTAATTATATTTTGTCCAGAAACTCGGTCATACTCTCACCCCCTCTCACGCACGCACGCGCACACACGCATGCACACACACGCATACACATGCTCTCACACACACACACACACACACACACACACACACACACACACACACAAACACACACTGCTGCAGCATATGGGCGCCTAGCAAACCTCAGAACAGCATTCCGACGTCTTAATAAGGAATCGTTCAGGACCCTGTACACCGTAGAAGTGGAATAGTTTGGGAAACGATGTAATGGAGGCAGGATCCATACATAGCTTTAAGCAGAGGTATGATAAAGCTCACTGTTCAGGGAGAGTGACCTAGTAGCGACCAGTGAAGAGGCAGGGCCAGGAGCTTGGACTCGACCCTTGCAACCTCAACTAGGTGAGTAGGGGAGTACACACATGCTCACGCAGACACATGCTCTCTCTCTCTCTCACACACACACACACACACACACACACACTGTCTCTCTCTCTCTCGCCTACCTACACACACATCCTAGCTACACTCACCCACATACCATCACACTATCCCATGCGCTCACCCATCCACACACCGATACACACAGTCTGGCTAAACTCACCCACGCATTCACCTACAAAATCATCGTGGCCACACTCACCCACACACACTCCCATCTGCTCACCCACACACACCCATCCATCCACACATTAGCACATCCATACCTTCGGCAACAGCCAACATCCATACAAGCACACTTGTGACTACCTGAAGGGACACCTTCCCGTAGGAATACCACGAGGAGTACCTCCACTCTAACTCTCTAGGAATGGTCATGACCCTTTTTAGACAGACAATGCTCCCTGGATGATGGGGCCATAAGAAAAGTCATTACGATAATAACAGTAGGAGAATGAGGAAGCAGAAGAAGGGAAGAGAAGAAAAGAGCAGAGGAGGGGAGAGAAGAAGAGAACAGGGGAGAGAAGAAAACAGAGGAGTGAAGGAAGAACTAGTAGTGAGTGGTGGCCAGGCTGGCGGAGGGAAGGGGAGGGTAGGGAAACAAGATTTCTGATAATCAAAAACAGTAACGTGTAGCGAGACTTTTTATCACCGTGCCATTTTAGTTGCTAAATACACTAATTTTAACTTTAAATTTTCCTTTTGACCTCAGTTATAAACTTCCTTCCCCCATTTATTAATTAATGCTACAACATCATGTTTCACGTTCACCTCAATCTTTAATATTCTTAAATTGATTTGCAGATTAAGTAGAAGAGGTATAATTTATTATTCCAATGAATTATATTTGACTTGTTGGCAAAAAAAATGATAAGAGTGACTTCAAGATATTCCCCACAAATTCACCCATACAACCATACACTCAACCCAAACACTCAAGTTGGCCTCAGGTATGTCAGGATAACCTCTCCCTCACTCTAGTTAATCTTCTTTTAAATCAAGGATACTATAATTCTGATTTATTTTTTTTAAAACCTTCGGGGCCGTCTCCACCAGGCAGGGTGGCCCGAAAAAAAAAAGAAAAACTTTTAATCACATTCACTCCTCACTGTCTTGCCAGAGGCGGCCTACCTCAGTTAAAAAAAAATAAAATCAATCCCCTCCTTTCCTACTAAAATATTCAGCTTTAAAGGAAAGCAAAAGGGGAAATGTGCGTACCCAAAGTAAAGACAGAACTAGGAAGAGTTTTGAGCAGTGGTAGCATAATCCTTCCTAAAAGCAATTCATTTTTTTTTTTCAATTTTAAGTTATTTGTCTACTTTTTTCTCCAGGGGAAGGGGGTCACAGCGTTGACTTAACTGTCATTATCAATGTATTGTTTTAATTATCCGAAATGTCTTTTACTAACTTATCGGTGGACACATTCTTTCGGGATGCAAAACCCACAAAACACTGTCACCTGCCCTCCCACCCGTGCGGGAAATATCTCGTGTAGTAGTAGCCAGGGAACAACACTACGTAAGGGACTGACCTGGCGTTTTAACAGTGCGGAAGCAGGTCCTGAGATATAAAACTACATTAAAAAACACTGTGACTGAAAACATTGCTGGGAGTATCCTTTGCGTTTAGCAGAGCTTGAAAGCAGGCTTTATTTCGTGTTAGCATTTTTGTAAAAAGAAGTATAGAAGGGGAACAATAGAAATGGCCATCAAGTCCTAAAACCTCCCTGCGTAGTTCTGACCTTCCCCGCCTAAGGGTTTAAAACCCAAAATATTTCCACACACACCTCACCAAGCACTGCACCTAACTATACAAAAAGGGGATGATTAAAGTGCAGGGACCCGGGAAAAAAGGGTTTCCTTTCTTGAAAAACTTGAAGTAAAAAAAAATACAAATATATTAGCACCTTCCCAAGATCGCCCCCGAAAATTACAGGATAGGGGGGTTTTTAGCTCGGATCTTACCGAAAAACACAAGATTTCCCGGGGGTTACGCGGTTACCAGATCTTAAGGGATTTTTACTCTGAATATTTTTCAAATAAACCTACTGGTTTGGGATTTCGAAAAAAATATTGTGCAGTGTCAAATGTAAGTAAGTTAAAAGAGATAGGGAGAGAGGGGAGGAGGGTTTTGGTGACTCACCTATTTGTGGTTGCGGGGTCGAAATACAGCCCGGGCCCCTGTGTGTGTGTTTTAATATATATATATTTAATAATATTTTTATATAAAATATATATATATATTTTATATTTATATATATAAAATTATTGTCTGCGAATAGGCAAATTTGGCCCTTTGGGTTTAAAATATAACGTTTTTTTGTAGGGAAAGCGAAATTGTGTTGCAATAATTTCGCCAAAATCATTCTAAAACCTAACGAAAAAATAATTTCATGTTTTTTGTTTAGTTTTAAAATTTAATTTAAAAAATTAAAATATATTTTTTTGGGTTAGGCAAAAAAAATTGTCTTTTTAAAAAGGTTTTAAAGTTTTCTAAGATTTTTTTGGAGTAAAAAAAAATTTTTTTACATTAACTTTAAATAAAAAAAAATATATCTTTAAACGACAAGAGAAAATTTTAAAAAGGGGTTTAAATTTTTAAAATGATTTTTGCTAACTGACCTTTTTTTACATTTCGGAGGACGAAAAATTTTTTAAAAATTTAATATATTATGTATATGTCGTGGCGAATATGTAAAACGGTCAATAGCAAGAATCTTTTAAAAAATTTAATTCCTTTCAAAATTTTTTCTTATACTTTTTAAAGTTTAATTTTTTTCATAAGTTGTGTAAAATTTTTAATTTTTTCACCAAAAAGAATTTAGAAAAATTACCTAACCTTTTTAAAACAAAACAATTTATTTAGCCTAACCCACTAAATTTTTTTTTTGATTTGTTTCAAAATTTTACTAAACAAAAACAGTGAAAAATTTTTTTTCGTTAGGTTCAAAATGTTTTGGGCGAAATTATTGCTTAACAAATTTTCATTTGTCCTTATGGCAAGAGAGCCTTGCTTTTTAACCCAAAGATCACAAGTTCTGCCTATCGACACGACATTATATTCCTGGGTAGCGGGGTTGGTATACAACAACCCCGGTAAGGGTCCGTGTCCCAAGTGAGGTAAAACGAAACCCTGTAATGTTCCACATGATTGTAGGATGGCTGGTGTCTTTTACTGTCTAAACAAAATGAAAGTTTTCAGTTACATCTCGCTGCTACTTTTACACTTGGCACACTAGAATCATGAAAAGATTATATACGCCCCCACTGGGTTTTTTCTATTTTCTCACTATTTTTGTTCTTGTTTTTTTCCTATTTTTCAGGGAAAATGGAACAGAAATCTTTCCCCGGGCCCCATGATGGTACGAGCGATAAATGCCAGGACAAGGGGTGTAACCCCTTTTTATGTAACATTACTAAAGTTACAAAGAAAAACTTTTGTTTTTCTTTTGGGCCACCCTCCTCGGGGATAGGCCGGTGGTTAAAAAAGGGATATAAAACAATAAAAACACAGAAAACAGGTGAAGACAGTTTCAGAACAACCACTGTAAAAAAAAAAAATTTAATTTCAAAGCGCATCGTGATTTCTCACATTACAAGGAACTGAAATATAAAGGTCAAGGGGAAGGCATAGAGGATCAGACTACTCTTTCGGTTACCAGTACCTTAAAAAAAACCTAACCCTTTTTTTAATGAGTGGGGGCAGTCAAGATTTTTCAGATCAACTTACTTTTAATTTCAAAATTTTAAATTTTCTAATGTATCTTAAAATTTTTTTATATATATATAATATATATATATATATATAATTTTTATTTTTAATTTTTTTACAACAGACCAGCCACTCATCAGTATCTATCACCTCTCCAATTTCTCATAAGACAGAAGAGAACATTTAATACGAAACAGATATGTATCTAATGGAAAAGTACTTGAGTTTTCTGGGTTATTCTAGGGTTTTTTACAATATCTTTGTTTTATAATCTATGTAACATTTGTGTTTACTGAATAAATTCCCGCGTCAACCCAGTTGGAACTCCAAAACAATACTGGGTTTGCAAATTTTTTTTTTGAACTGTCTATTCAAAATATTTTAAATAAAAAGATTGTATATATATTATATATAATATTAAAATATTTTAATATATATTTTTTATATAATAATTTATATTTTTATGTAATATAAATATTAAATTTTAAATTTTTTTATTATATATAATATATATATAATTATATTGTATATTTAAAATTTTATATATATATAATTATTATATTATATATTTTATATTAATTATTATAAAATTTTTATAATTAAATAATTATATATATTTTTATAATATATTAAATATATATAATTAATTTAATATATGATATATAATATATAATAAATATATTATTTTTTTTTTTTAAAATAATTTCAAAATATTTAAAAATTAACATTTTTAAAAATTTTCAGGAAATTTTTTCTAATTTTAGAAATTAATAATTTTTACCGGAAATTAAAAAATTTCCTCCATAAAAAGCCAAATTTTTTTTATAAAACAAAATTTTTTTTTTTTTTACAATTTTTAAAAAAAAAAACAAAAATTTTTTTTGGCGAAAATTTTTAAATTTGTAAAAACCTTTTTTAAGGAAGATGAGGGTTTTATTTTTAAAGAAGGTATTGGGACTGATTAAATTTTTTTAATTATGGTTATTTTTTTTTTTTTTTTTTATATATTATAAATAAAAAAAATTTTAAAATTTTTGTTAAATTTTTTTTAAAAAAATATTAAATTAAAGATTTTAAAAAAAATTTTTTTTTAATTTTAAAAAATAATTTTTTATTTTCAAAAAATTTCAATTTATAGGGGGTTTAAAATTTATGGGACGAAAATCAGGCTTTACCCTCCAAAAATTGTTGGCAATGGAAAACTTTCAATTATTTAAATTTTTGAAGGAGCAAAAAATTTTAGGAATTTTTAAAAATCAGGGGGATTTTTTTGAAAATGGAGGTTTTTTAAAAACAGTTTGTTGCAGGGCCTTTTTTTCTTTAGGGGGGAAATACCTCCTGCTGTTTTGGTGGGAAAATATTAAATTAGGAAATGGATGAAAGTTTTTTTGGGGGGAGAAAAAACTAATTTTGGGTGTGATTTACAGGGCCCCAAATCTCAATTGATAGGGAGTGCAGTAAACTTCTATGGGACGAAATTCGTAAGGCATCTACATACGAAAATGTTGTGCTAATGGGAGATTTCAACTATAGACAGATTGACTGGAGCAATTTGATAGGAAATTTAGAGTCAGGTGACTTTCTTGATACGATCCAGGATTGTTTTTTAAAACAGTTTGTGACAGAGCCTACTAGGGGAAATAACCTCCTTGACTTGGTTCTTGCCAGTAGGGAAACACTAATTAATAATCTTGAGGTTAATGATGAGCTTGGGGAAAGTGATCACAAATCACTCAGTTTTAATATATCATGGAATTCCCCTAATAATGGCAATGAAGTCTCCGTCCCTGACTTTCGCTTGGCTGATTTCATAGGACTGAAAAATTACTTAGGTGGGCTGAACTGGAATGACCTGACTAAGGGTCAGGTAGGTGGTGATGATTGCCGATATGATGCTTTCCAGGGCATAGTTCTAGCTGCTCAGTCAAATTATGTTCCAAATAGGGAAATCAGATCAAACAAAAATGATCCTAAATGGATGAACAATAGATTAAAATATCTGATTGGTCAAAAGAGAGGCATATATAGGCAAATCAAAAGAGGAGAGGGGCAATTAAGAAATCGATATATTCAGTTAAAGAGAGAAATAAAAAAGGGAATTAGAAAAGCAAAAAGAGATTATGAGGTTAAAGTTGCAAGAGAATCGAAGACTAACCCAAAAGGATTCTTTCAGGTATTCAGAAGTAAGATCAGGGACAAGATAGGCCCACTCAAAAGTTCCTCGGTCAGCTCACTGACAGTGATAAGGAAATGTGTAGAATTTTTAACACATACTTCCTCTCAGTTTTTACACAGGAGGATACCAGCGATATTCCAGTAATGATAAATTATGTAGAACAGGACGAGAATAAAACTGTGCACGATTAGGGTCACAAGTGACATGGTCCTTAGGCAAATAGATAAATTAAAACCTAACAAATCCCCAGGCCCTGATGAACTGTATGCAAGGGTTCTAAAGGAATGTAAAGAGGAGCTTAGCACACCTTTGGCTAATCTTTTCAACATATCACTACAAACTGGCATGGTGCCAGATAAGTGGAAAATGGCAAATGTGATACCTATTTTCAAAACAGGTCCTTAGCTTCGAACTATGGACCAATAAGCCTAACCTCCATAGTGGGAAAATTTATGGAATCAATAATTGCCGAGGCAGTTCGTAGCCACCTTGAAAAGCATAAATTAATCAACGAATCTCAGCATGGTTTTACAAAGGGGCGTTCCTGCCTTACGAATTTATTAACTTTTTTCACTAAGGTATTTGAGGAGGTAGATCATGGTAATGAATATGATATTGTGTATATGGACTTCAGTAAGGCTTTTGACAGGGTCCCACATCAGAGACTATTGAGGAAAATTAAAGCACATGGAATAGGAGGAGAAATTTTTTCCTGGATAGAGGCATGGTTGACAAATAGGCAGCAGAGAGTTTGCATAAATGGGGAGAAATCAGAGTGGGGAAGCGTTACGAGCGGTGTTCCACAGGGGTCAGTGTTGGGCCCCCTGCTGTTCACAATCTACATAAACGACATAGATGAGGGCATAAAGAGCGACATCGGCAAGTTTGCCGATGACACCAAAATAGGCCGTCGAATTCATTCTGACGAGGACATTCGAGCACTCCAGGAAGATTTGAATAGACTGATGCAGTGGTCGGAGAAGTGGCAGATGCAGTTTAATTTAGACAAATGCAAAGTTCTAAATGTTGGACAGGACAATAACCATGCCACATATAAACTAAATAATGTAGATCTTAATATTACGGATTGCGAAAAAGATTTAGGAGTTCTGGTTAGCAGTAATCTGAAACCAAGACAACAGTGCATAAGTTTCGCAATAAAGCTAATAGAATCCTTGGCTTCATATCAAGAAGCATAAATAATAGGAGTCCTCAGGTTGTTCTTCAACTCTATATATCCTTGGTTAGGCCTCATTTAGATTATGCTGCACAGTTTTGGTCACCGTATTACAGGATGGATATAAATTCTCTGGAAAATGTACAAAGGAGGATGACAAAGTTGATCCCATGTATCAGAAACCTTCCCTATGAGGATAGACTAAGGGCCCTGAATCTGCACTCTCTAGAAAGACGTAGAATTAGGGGGGATATGATTGAGGTGTATAAATGGAAGACAGGAATAAATAAAGGGGATGTAAATAGTGTGCTGAAAATATCTAGCCTAGACAGGACTCGCAGCAATGGTTTTAAGTTGGAAAAAAATTTAGATTCAGGAAGGATATAGGAAAAGTATGGTTTGGTAATAGAGTTGTGGATGAGTGGAACAAACTCCCGAATACAGTTATAGAGGCCAGAACGTTGTGTAGCTTTAAAAATAGGTTGGATAAATACATGAGTGGATGTGGGTGGGTGTGAGTTGGACCTGATAGCTTGTGCTACCAGGTCGGTTGCCGTGTTCCTCCCTTAAGTCAATGTGACCTGATCTGACTAGGTTGGGTGCATTGGCTTAAGCCGGTAGGATATTTGGACCTGCCTCGCATGGGCCAGTAGGCCTTCTGCAGTGTTCCTTCGTTCTTATGTTCTTATGTTCTTATATATCTATAAATCCATGGAAAGAATGACCCTCAAGGCTGCTGTTATCTTTATATATCTATAAATCCATGGAAAGAATGACCCTGAATGTTTAATCAAGGGCCTCCAAAACAACGGTATAGAAGACAACATTTATGTAATTAAGTATTACAAGGAAAAATTATTATGTAAACGGATGCATATGTATAAAAATAATTAAGAAAAAGTGAGGAAGGACTTCTGGTTTAAAATATATAAAGCAACAAGAGCCTCCCTGAAGACTGAGAACCTGAAATGAATTAGGTAATGAAATCGGGAAAACCCAGTTACCGACATCTGAGAGAGGGAAAGCTGGCAACGTCAAGTACATACAATTTAAGTTTTATCCTTTATTACTGCCAGGACAAAATTGTTTTCCCAATACGAATAGCAAAAAGAGATGTGGGTTAAAAAAAAGTAATTTTTACCTAACTCGAGTTTTTTTTTTTTCAAAATATCGAGAACCTTAGATATTAATTGCTTTACAACAATATTGAGGATCTGCATGCAGGGCTCAATTGACGCTTAATAATCATGATAAATTTAATTTAATTAATGCTTTTGAAGGTCAGAAGTTATTGTCACGTGCAGTGAGACGGAAAGGTCACCCAGTGAAGCTGGCAATAACAGTATTGCCTTGTGGTGCATCCTTCAAAGTGAAGCTTATCTCTCTTCATATACCACTGATGTACACCCACCTTGATTCTATTTGTAACATGACTCTATACACTGTGTTTTGATGGCTGAAGTTACGGTTGTATAATCTCTCCACATCTTGCGAAGGAACCGCAGCATGTACCACACCTAGTGAAACAATTATTACCACTTGTAATAGATATCTTTTCTTCATGTTTATCTTTTACATAAATATGTATCCTAGAAAGCAAGCCCTCGTCTTGGTAAGTCAGCAGCAGACGTGATGGCCACTACAGCTGAGGAGGAAGTTACACAAGATTCTGCAGACGGTGGTTGGTTCCTTTTTCAAAAGATCGTGAGAGGATAGTTACCAAGATTCTCACGACGTGGGTTGGTCCTTCTTTCACAAGAATCTGCAATATTAAATTCGTATGAACTGAGGATACAATAGAGGCCATATGATTGCAGGAAATCCTGCTGCTGTCTCTGACTCGCTACGTGAAATTAAATGTATATATTTCAAGTCCAGTTAAGGTTTCAGTTTTATATCTTTTGTTTTAGTGTTCATTAAATATCAGGTTACCTGCAAACATTATTTTAATAGTGACGAAGAGATTTTTGTTATTTGAGAAACTTCAGCAGTTTTGAGAGTAATAATGGTTTTATTGCGCGTTTTTTCCTATAAACGCTTTCTTTCGCTGTCTCGCCGATACAAGGTCTCCCCTCTCCTGACTACGTGAGCCCTTTCATACCTATTCATGAATTATGTATCGATCCTGCCTCAACCACATCGCTGTTATATCCGCTCTCTTTGCTCACTACTCTCAGCCCAGTGATGTATTTCCTAACATATCTGTTACTCTAACTTCAAGCTTTGCCCTCATTTATCTTATTCCCTCTTCTCAAGCAGTCTGTTATTGTTTATCCTATTAATATTTCTCAGTATTTCGTACGTTGTAATGTAGCGAATGGTTCTCCTCTCCTTCAATATCCTCAGGAACTGCTCTACTCTCCTTGAATATCCTCAGGAACTGCTCTCCTCTCCTTGAATATCCTCAGGAACTGCTCTCCTCTCCTTGAATATCCTCAGGAACTGCTCTCCTCTCCTTGAATATCCTCAGGAACTGCTCTCCTCTCCTTGAATATCCTCAGGAAACTGCTCTCCTCTCCTTGAATATCCTCAGGAACTGCTCTCCTCTCCTTGAATATCCTCAGGAACTGTCTCCTCTCCTTGAATATCCTCAGGAACTGCTCTCCTCTCCTTGAATATCCTCAGGAACTGCTTCTCTCTCCTTGAATATCCTCAGGAACTGCTCTCCTCTAATATCCTCAGGAACTGCTCTCCTCTCCTTGAATATCCTCAGGAACTGCTCTCCTCTCCTTGAATATCCTCAGGAACTGCTCTCCTCTAATATCCTCAGGAACTGTTCTCCTCTCCTTGAATATCCTCAGGAACTGCTCTCCTCTCCTTGAATATCCTCAGGAACTGCTCTCCTCTCCTTGAATATCCTCAGGAACTGCTCTCCTCTCCTTGAATATCCTCAGGAACTGTCTCCTCTCCTTGATATATCCTCAGGAAACTGTTCTCCTCTCCTGATATCCTCAGAACTGTCTCCTCTCCTTGAATATCCTCAGGAACTGTCTCCTCCTGATTATCCTCGGGAACTGTTCTCCTCTCCTTGAATATCCTCAGGAACTGTTCTCCTCTCCTTGAATATCCTCAGGAACTGTTCTCCTCTCCTTGAATATCCTCAGGAACTGTTCTCCTCTCCTTGAATATCCTCAGGAACTGCTCTCCTCTCCTTGAATATCCTCAGGAACTGCTCTCCTCTCCTTGAATATCCTCAGGAACTGTTCTCCTCTCCTTGAATATCCTCAGGAACTGCTCTCCTCTCCTTGAATATCCTCAGGAACTGTTCTCCTCTCCTTGAATATCCTCAGGAACTGCTCTCCTCTCCTTGAATATCCTCAGGAACTGTTCTCCTCTCCTTGAATATCCTCAGGAACTGCTCTCCTCTCCTTGAATATCCTCAGGAACTGCTCTCCTCTCCTTGAATATCCTCAGGAACTGCTCTCCTCTCCTTGAATATCCTCAGGAACTGCTCTCTCCTTGAATATCCTCAGGAACTGCTCTCTACTCTCTTGATATCCTCAGGAACTCCTCCTGAATTCTCGGAACTGTCTCTCTCTTGCAAATCGAATGAGCCTTTTCCAGTTCATTAATATTTTATCAGGTTTTCTGTTCCGATGATTCAAGATGGTCTTGATATATGCGTAACGTTGTCTTCGACGTTGAATAACCTCAGATCTTTGATGTCTCTTGAGCATACACTAGATATGCAGTTCATTTGCTGTGAAGATCGTCAGTAAATGGCTCCGTGTACATAGGTCTGTCTCCTGATATTCAGTGAAGTGTGAAACCTTTATTCCCAAGAACGACTCTGTACACTATGAACGCCTTCTCCTCTGGAAATATGTATTCAACCTAATACGTCCTTCTCATTCTCTCTCTCTCTCTCTCTCTTCGTCTATCTCTCGTCTCTCAAATCTCTATCTCTCCTCACTTCTATACCTTAATCATAGAATTTTATCTGATTTTATGAGACAAAATTTACCATATTCTAAAATCATGAAGATACTCTTACCAAGTGCCTCCTACTATTCTCCGGTTAATCATATTAGCTTTTAATACCTCCTGGTTGAAAAGTTGAGCCTATAGCCTCTGGCATGCTGGAAATTGTATCCTGCAGCCAATTTTGTAGTGACTTTCTCCTCCTCCCTCACATTCGCAATTTTCTCTCCCCTATTCAGTACATTAAAAATATATATCGTCGTAAACAATTTCCATTGCCTAAGTTTGAGTTACTTTTACTGGGTATCGTTAGTCCCTGTATATGTATTCTCTTGAAAACAATCTGATAAATTTTGTGCTGCCTTTGATGCTGTGACTGAACAAATTTTTTCCTGTTTCTCTGGCAAACCAAAAAATAATTAAAGATATTTCTCTTCATTGCTCAATTTTCTCTTTCTCTGCACTGTAGTCCTCTCACTTTCATCTCTCTAAACTCTAAATTATACTCTCGCACTTACTACAATCTTCTCTCAACCAAATTAAACCTCTCTCACTCCAATCTACTCTCTACTACTCTCATCATCTCCCTCACTCATTCTCCACATACACACACACACACACACACACACAAAACACTCACACACTCACACTCACTCTCTCACACTCAGTTTCCCTCACTCTCCCCCACTCTCTCTCAACCTCCTCCACTCTCTCTCAAGCTCCCTCACTCTCAGCCTTCCTCACCCTCTCTCAATCTCCTTAACTCTCAAATATCACCCAAAGGATATCACCTGAGAAAGTAGTTGATATCCTGGAGGTGAAATTTGAATCAAAACTATCCAAGAAGAACAACGTTGTAAATCTTGCAAACAAGGCAGCCATGAAGCTTACAGCACTTCGACGTATCTCGCATCTGCTGTTGTTTTAAGGCAATGGCCTCATGTATTCATCCTGTTTCAAACGAGCTGATTACTATCTGTGAAAGGCTCTTGTCAAACACTTGACTTGTGTGCGGGGAGGGAAGGAGGTGTATGTGTGTACTAATCTAAGTGTGGTTGCAGGGGTCGAGTCATAGCTCCAAAGGGTCACTTCCCTCCTCAGCTCCCTGACAATCTTTCACTTCTATGTGTAAATTTTTGTGTTTATTCTTGCATCTGTTACCAATCTTGATTCAGAGGACTTTTAGGTTTAAATATAATTTATATTACTTGAAATGTAACTCAACGTTACTTGAAATGTAACTCAGCGTTACTTGAAATGTAACTCACCGTTACTTGAAATGTAACTCAGCGTTACTTGAAATGTAACTCAACGTTACTTGAAATGTAACTCAACGTTACTTGAAATGTAACTCAACGTTACTTGAAATGTAACTCCATATTTCTTGAAATATAATGTAATGTTAGATTTTATTTTTTTCCTCTCTTCTTTAAGGCTTCAAATTATTGAGTGATCAAGGTACTCATCACGTTCATACTCGCTGTGTTTTGATCGAGCCATCAAGGTAACCGAGTCGTTTTGGCTACAAGTTGTGAATGATCAACGCGATTCTACGTTCGTAATTTGTGGATGGCTACAATGTATGTGCGGGGTGACAGTTATTCCATGACCTGTCTATTCTCAGTTGAGTAGCCCAATTCTGACACTCTAGCCAGCCTGATTCACCATTTCACTTATTCTTTGAAGTTCCATTATGCACGAAATTTGCTACTTAATAAAATTGCTCCAAGATCAAATTTCCTTGAACATCCATATTCCCTTCAGTGATTTTCACTCTGCCAAGTTCCAAACTCCGTACAGCTCCAAACTTCAAAATTTTTCGCAATGATTGAAGTTCCAAACTGTGATATTTCAGAATTTTTCAAAGTTGAACTCTTCGCGAAGTTTGATTCTTTACTAAGTTAAAACAGACACAAACACGCACGCGCGCCACACACACACACACACACACACACACACGCACACAGTGGGCACCTGTGACGAGCGGAGTCCCACAGGGGCTCTGGTGGCCTGGTGGCTAACGTTCTCGCTTCACACGGTGAGGGCCTGGGTTCGATTCCCAGCCAGAGTAGAAATATTGGACGTGTTTCTTTCCACTTGTTGTCTATGTTCCCCATCAGTAAAATGGGTACCTGGGTGTTAGTCGACTGGTGTGGGTCGCATCCTGGGACACTGACCTAAGGAGGCCTGATCACAGACCGGGCCGCGGGGGCGTTGACCCCCGGAACTCTCTCCAGGTAAACTCTCCAGGGGTCGGTCCTAGGACCAGTGCTATTTTGGGTATATGTGAATGACATGATGGAAGGGATAGACTCAGAAATGTCCCTGTTCGCAGATGATAAGTTAATAAGAACAAAAGAACGAAGGAACACTGCAGAAGGCCTACTGGCCCATGCGAGGCAGGTCCAAGTCTCCTACCGGCTTAAGCCAATGCACCCAACCTAGTCAGGTCAGGTCACATTGACTTAAGGGAGGAACACGGCAACCGACCTGGTAGCACAAGCTATCAGGTCCAACTCACACCCACCCACATCTACTCATGTATTTATCCAACCTATTTTTAAAGCTACACAGTAGAGGATCAGGCAGGACTTCAAAGAGACCTAGGACAGGCTGGACACGTGGTCCAGCAACTGGCTTCTTGAATTCAACCCTGCCAAATGCAAAGTCATGATGATCGGAGAAGGGCAAAGGAGACCGCAGACAGAGTATAGACTAGGTGGCCAAGGACTGCAAACTTCGCTCAAGGAGAAAGATCTTGGGGTAACCATAACACCGAGCATGTCTGCGGAGGCACACAACCAGATAACTGCTGCAGCATATGGGGGCCTGGCAAACCTGAGAACAGCGTTCCGATACTTTAGTAAGGAATCGTTCAAGACACTGTACACTGTATACATCAGCCCCATACTGGAGTATGCAGCACCAGTTTGGAACCCACACCTGGTCAAGCACGTCAAGAAATTAGAGAAAGTGCAAAGGCTTGCAACAAGGCTAGTTCCGGGGCTCAGGGTAATGTCCTACGAAGAAAGGTTGAGGGAAATCGGACTTACGACACTGGAGGACAGGAGGGTCAGGGGAGACATGATAACGACATACAAAAGACTGCGGGAATTGATAAGATGGACAGAGACAGGTTATTTCAGAGAGGGGACACAGAATCAAGGGGTCACAATTGGAAGCTGAAGACTCAGACGAGTCATATGGATGTTAGGAAGTATTTCTTCAGTCATCGAGTCGTCAGGAAGTGGAATAGCCCAGCAAGTGATGTAGTGGAGACAGGAACCATACTTAGCTTTAAGACGAGGTATGACAAAGTTCAGGAAGCAGAGAGGACCTAGTAGCGATCAATGAAGAGGCGGGGCCAGGTGCTTAGTCTCGACCCCTGCAACCACAATTAGGTGAGTACAAACACACACACACACACACACACACACACACACACACACACACACACAACTGGAAGTTGAAGGGATGTCAGGAAGTATTTCTTCACTCACAGAGTTGTTAGGAAGTGGAATAGTCTGGCAAGTGATGTAGTGGAGGCAGGAACCACACACAGTTTTAAGACGAGGTATGATAAAGCACATGGAGTGGGGAGAGGGAGGACCCAGTAGCGGTCAGTGAAGAGGCGGGGGCAGGAGCTGAGTCTCGACCCCTGCAACCACAATTAGGCGAGTACACACACCGCAATAAACTAGTCACGGAGGTAAGGGATATGTCCTATAATGAGAGGTTAAATTGAGGGAGAAACTAATGACAGTCGAGAACAGGAGGAGAACTAGGAATCATATAAGAGGAACTGACAAGGTAAATAGGAACAATGTTTGAGAGATAGGAAACAGGAGCACAAGGGCATAGCTGGAAGTCTAAAAATCAGATGAGCCATTGGGATGTTAGGAATTATTACTTCAGCCTAAGAGTTGTCAGGAAGTAATAGAGGCAGGAACCCATATACAGCTTTAAGATGTGGTACAATATATCTCATAGTCGGGAGATGACCTAGTGGCCGCTTGCAAAGATGCTGAGCCAAGAGATATGACTTACTCGCTGCATCCAAATATAGACGAGGACACACGCACACAGACATATACATACACGCACACAGACATATACATACACACACACATAAATAAAACACGCCACCCACCAGGGTCCCGGGCGCAGCTGTGCACACAGGCTGCAGCTCACATACAAGAACATTCACCACCCGGGAAACACCTGGCGTACCGACCTCCACGTCCAGAACATGTGTGGTCAAGCGTCTAATTACATTTTATACGAATGTAGTTTGTTTAAAACTGTTAAACACAGGTACTGCCTACATTTTTTAAGCCTAATGCAAAATTTTATGATCGTAATGTAGATAATTATTCGTAATGTTTAACCTAGAATAATTCAATATCAAAAAATGTGAATTATGTGACTTAATATTTATTAATATGTGAAGAATAAATTGAAAGAGACTTACAGATATTTGTAGACTATCTCTTAATCTTTCATTATCTTATTCGATGTAATTCAGTTTATGTTCACTTTAGTGGTTTATGGTGCCACAAATCATCTACTTACCCAAATCAGGTTTATTGTATGAAGTTTATCTCAGGTAAACATCTTTGTTTACGCTTCAGAGTTCTTGGTCTGGTTACTTGTGTAACTGCATGTGCTTACCCGTTTCTTCTTTCACGTGAACTTTTGAGTTTATACCCATCAAGGGCTTGGTACAACTATATATTACATAAATTCATCACGCCTATGACGAAGTACTACTGAGTGCAGCAGCAGCAACAGCAGCAGCACCACTACAACAGTCTCGACCAGGACCATGTACGTGACTGCAGTAGCAGCAAGAATAAGGACAAGAATAACACTCACAACAGCAACAAAGGGGCAGCATTACCAACACAAAATGCAGCAACACTCCTACAACCACTACCACTCCTACAACCACTCATACTACCACCGTCGCCACCGACTCTGCCTCCGCCGACGTTACAAGAGCTACCCCAACCCCACTCCAACCTCCAAAACTCCAACCCACATCCCACAGCCACCGCCGCCACTACCACCAAATCAGCAACAAGAGGAGAAACGTTGATAATAACTTATCATTACATCTATGATCGCTGCAGTATGTAAGGCTGGGCGGGAGGTACATTAAACCAGTGTTTGGACGCGGTGCTCGCCATGTCAACACGCAATATTATGCGTGTGTGTCAATCCGCTCCACTTCTCTGCTATATTGTTCCTAGCTTGCTTCTCCTCCGAGCAAGACGGTATTTGAGTGGATTCTGCCCTGTAATTGTGATTCTGATGAAGTTATCATGAGTTTGTATCTGCTTTGTGTCAGTCATGAACTTCATTGTGATTGTGTCATAATTTGGTTTATACTTGCAACGTGTATGTCGTAAGTTGATTTACATTTGTGCGTGTTTATCATTAATTGGTTTACACTTGTTACGTGTCTGTCCTGGGCAGAATAATGCTGTGACAATTATGAACTGTTTCGGAGATCTTTTTTTCCCCCCTCAGTCCTATCTAAAATCAGTGAGCCCTACTGGCCGATTGGTAAGCCGTTATTATTGTCATGGCCCTTAAAAGTTTATAATTATTACAGAATGGCTGATGAAAAAACACCCGCAGTAACCTATCTAGTTCCCACTTGAATTAAAGAGTCGTGAATGACAAGTGTTTACACTTTTACAAATAATGCGTTTAGCACTCAGACTTTATAGTAGTTGTATTCTATTTTTCTTAAGCATATTAAATTGATTTGTGTAAGAATTATCATCTTACCTCAGCCCATTTCAAAGCCCAGCTCTATATTAGGTATACAACCACTTCCCAGGATGCAACCCACAATAATCGACTAACCCCCAGGTACGTATACCTGGAAAGGGTTTCGGGGATTAACGCCCCCGCGTCCCGGCTCGTGACCAGGCCTCGTGTTGGCTCAGGGCCTGATCAACCAGGCTGTTACTGTTGGCCTCAAGTAAACTGATGTACGAACCACAGCCCGGCTGATCAGGTACTGACTTTACGTGCCTGTCCAGCGTCTATTGGAAATCCCACTTAAATATGGTCGGAGGCAGTTGAACAGTCTTGGGCACCTGACACTTACTGTGTTCTCTCTTAGTGTACTCGTGGCCCTCCCCCCCCCTGCTTTTCATTAGGTGATGTTGCATCTCCTGCTCAGACTTTTGGTTTCGTAGGGAATGATTTTCATATGCAAATTCGGTACTCATCCCTCTAGGATTTTCCAAGTGTATATTACCATGCATCTTTCTCGCCTGCATTCCATAGAATACAAATCAAGGAACCTCAACCATTCCTAGTATTTAGTTGCTTTATCCTAATGTGTGCAGTAAATTTTCTCTGTACATGCGTTGAAAGGGGCAGTTAGTGAACAGCAGTATTCCAGCCTAGAGAGAACAAGCGATTTGAAGAGAATCATTATGGGCTTGTCGTCCTTAGTTTTGAAGCTTCTCATTATCCTATCATTTTTCTAGCAGATGTGGTAAATACATTGTGGTCATCTTTGAAAGTGAGATCTCTTGACATTATCACTCCCAGGTCCTTCGCATTGGTTTCTCGCTCTATTGTGTGGTTCGAATTTGCTTTATACTCTGATAGTTTTTATTTCCTCTGCGGCCCATATAAAGATTTGGTTGATGTCTATTTGGAGTCTTGCGGTGTCTTCGATGAATGACACTATCATGCAAATTCGGGTATCATCCGCAAAGGAAAACACAGTGCTGTGGCTTACATGTCTATGTCAGATATGTCATCAGGATAAGGGAACTCATCCTGATGACACTGGAAGACGGAGGACTGTGTATGATAAGATGTTAATGTACAAAATACTACAAGAATTGATAGGGTGAGCAGAAATAGATTGTTTGAGAGATGGAAAAAATAACACGATCACACAGCTGGAGGTTTAAAACACAGGTGAATCACAAAGACGTTAGTATTTCTTCAGTCTTGCTGTGGCCAACAAGTGGAACACCCTTGAGGCTGGAGTGGTAGAGGCAGATTCAATATATATATTTTCAAGCGGCACGATAAGGCTCATGAAACTGGTATTGAACCTAGTAGCTACCAGCGAAGAGGTGGGGCCAGGAGCTAAGATTCTACCCCCCTGCAACCACATATAGTTGAATACATATGGGTGAGTACACACACACACACGCACGCACGCACACACACACACACACACACACACACACACACACAACACACACACACACACACACACACACACACACTGCTGGCTTCCTGACACATTTCTACCAATCAAAACTTATTGCTTCCCTAGGAGAGTAGGGCAGGGATGACCTGTCGACCTTCTGTAGTACAGGGCATTGTACCTGGCAAAACTCAAAGTGAAGAGTGAGGAAACTGAAGATCAAGTGAACAAGGAGAGAGAGCAAAAGATTTAGAGTAAGGAAGTTAGTGGATGGAGAAGATATTGATATTGGATTGATTCATACATCAGGGATGAATAGTAAGGGAAACACAATCTTTGCACAGAGTTGGAGGAAAAATGAAAGTATTGGAGGCAGACATGATACAGGAGAGAAGACTTACTGCTGGTGAAGGAAAGGTTTATTGCCAGGGATTTAAAAAAAAAAAAGGTGGAGACAGATCTAAAAGGAGATGGAGAAAGGAGGTAGAGCAGAGACAGAACCGGATACAGTCGGATGAGGGGAAATGGCAGAGAGAGAAAAAAAGGACATAGGGAATGGCTTTAGGAACCGGAGATAAACAAATGAAAGCTTAAAAGAAAACTGATAAAAAAGGACTACCTTATGTTGGTAGAATTAGTAAGAAATGGTTGCTAAATCTCCATGGCTCTCAGGACGCTAAATGGGCCGGACTGTCCGTAACTATAGAACGATCAAAAAAATATAATAAAAAAATTTGTTGATATGGCAATTTTATCAAAAATTGTAAAATGAGACAGCTAAAGTGGTATGCATTTCGCATGTTATTCAACGAACTTAATGGAATTTAATGTTACATAAGTTTTGAAATTTCAGGAATAACTTCTCAAAAAAATCAGGTTGGTTGATTAGATAAATTACTCCCTATGGAAAAGGAAACCAATTAGAACATACCATAAAGTGGCAACAAATAAATATTTAATGTTATTAAAGAATTAATGAGGATAATAAAATAGATACCATATAAGCTTTAGAAATCTAAGTCAGATAACCTCTAAGTCTCATGGATTGCGCCTGTTTGCACTGTCTTAGGAATCAATGAATAACTGTCAATATAATTAAGAGGATTGTTTACATGTATTCAAGATATTATATCCAAAACTCGTGTGAACACACATGACGGAAGGGGGTATAAGAACGTTACACACATGATGCTTGACGGGGGTAATAAGAACGATTACACACATAGAGCTGTTGAGGGAGTAATAAGAACGTTAACACACTATGATGCTGTGACGGGGTAATAAAACGTTTCAACATGATCTTGAACGGGGTAATAAGAACGTTACACACATGTGCTGTGACGGTGGTAATTAAGAACGTTTACACAATGTGTGTGACGGGAGTATAAAACGTTACCACAAGAGCTTGACGGGGGTAATAAGAACGTTACACACATGATGCTGTGACGGGGGTAATAAGAACATTACACACATGATGCTGTGACGGGGGTAATAAGAACGTTACACACATGATGCTGTGACGGGGGTAATAAGAACGTTACACACATGATGCTGTGACGGGGGTAATAAGAACGTTACACACATGATGCTGTGACGGGGGTAATAAGAACGTTACACACATGATGCTGTGACGGGGGTAATAAGAACATTACACACATGATGCTGTGACGGGGGTAATAAGAACGTTACACACATGATGCTGTGACGGGGGTAATAAGAGCGTTACACACATGATGCTGTGACGGGGGTAATAACGTTACACACATGATGCTGTGAGGGGCGTAACAAGAACGTTACACACACATGATGCTGTGACGGGGGTAATAAGAACGTTACACACATGATGCTGTGACGGGGGTAATAAGAACGTTATACACATGATGCTGTGACGGTGGTAACAAGAACGTTACACACATGATGCTGTGACGGGGTAACAAGAACGTTACACACATGATGCTGTGACGGGGGTAACAAGAACGTTACACACATGATGCTGTGACGGGGGTAACAAGAACGTTACACACATGATGCTGTGACGGGGTAATAAGAACCTTACACACATGATGCTGTGACGGGGGTAATAAGAACGTTACACACATGATGCTGTGACGGGGGTAATAACGTTACACACATGATGCTGTGACGAGGGTAATAAGAACGTTACACACATGATGCTGTGACGGGGGTAATAAGAACGTTACACACATGATGCTGTGACGGGGGTAATAAGAACGTTACACACATGATGCTGTGACGGGGATAACAAGAACGTTACACACATGATGCTGTGACGGGGGTAATAAGAACGTTACACACATGATGCTGTGACGGGGTAATAAGAACGTTACACACATGATGCTGTGACGGGGGTAACAAGAACGTTACACACATATGCGTGACGGGGGTAAAAGAACGTTACACACATGATGCGTGACGGGGGTAACAAAAACGTTACACACATGATGCTGTGACGGGGGTAACAAGAACATTACACACATGATGCTGTGACGGGAGTAACAAGAACGTTACACACATGATGCTGTGACGGGGGTAATAAGAACGTTACACACATGATGCTGTGACGGGGGTAATAAGAACGTTACACACATGATGCTGTGACGGGGGTAACAAGAACGTTACACACATGATGCTGTGACGGGGGTAATAAGAACGTTACACACATGATGCTGTGACGGGGGTAACAAAAACGTTACACACATGATGCTGTGACGGGGGTAACAAGAACATTACACACATGATGCTGTGACGGGGGTAACAAGAACATTACACACATGATGCTGTGACGGGAGTAACAAGAACGTTACACACATGATGCTGTGAAGGGGGTAATAAGAACGTTACACACATGATGCTGTGACAGGCGTAACAAAAACGTTACACACATGATGCTGTGACGGGGGTAACAAGAACATTACACACATGATGCTGTGACGGGGGTAACAAGAACATTAACACACATGATGCTGTGACGGGAGTAACAAGAACGTTACACACATGATGCTGTGAAGTAGGTAACAAGAACATTACACACATGATGCTGTGACGGGAGTAACAAGAACGTTACACACATGATGCTGTGAAGTAGGTAACAAGAACATTACACACATGATGCTGTGACGGGAGTAACAAGAACGTTACGTACACGATGCTGTGACGGGGGTAACAAGAGCGTATACGTGGTCGTGATATATCACGTACCAGACATATCTCGCTACCTGCTCCAACCTTCCCATTATCCTCGACTGAAATATTCTCTTATGGTAATTTACTACCGCCTACAGACACACTAACGTTTATGGTAATTTTTAAAATACATTTTAATTATAATTCCTAGGAGCCGGTGCCTGCAGAATTCCAATATATATATTACTGCTGTTGCAAGATTTATTCACTCTCTCCTACATGAGATAGATAATATTACATTTAATAAAAAAATGTCATGAATTATTTTGCATAAATAATCTATATAATGAAAAAGTCACCATAATGAACAACGGTGTTAGTCCACAATGTACACAGTACACATACTATCCTCCTCCTCACCACCTTCCTCCTCCACAGTGTTTACAGGTACACACACACCACTGTCTTCAGTTTTGGGGTTTACACTGCATAATCATCTCGCTATCCTCTTCTACAGTAAACATACACACAATATTCACTAACAATCGCCCATCTGCTGAGGGATTTTCAATTCCTTTCTGGTGTAGAATATTCAACATAATTTGCATCTGAATGAACAAATCTGGGAATGAAAATCAGCTAAAGACAGAGAAACCCACTGAAATATTTGTCACGGTAGGAGGTAAAACACAGTCTACGTTGGAGATTAACTAAGATAATTTTGCAGTAGTCTAATGAGAACTTCTACAAGACACTGGATTAGGTTTCATTGAGAACGAATTAAAATTAACAATTGGCAAAGCATTAGCAACGATTGAAAGTTTGTAGTTAAATATAAGAGTGGGTATTTACTGCCTTCCTGGTGCATCCTGTGGGAGACTATCATGTCTCCACACACCCGACAGAGGCATCATGTCTCCACACACCCGACAAAGGTATTATGTTCACAACCTGAAAAGGTTCATGTCTCCCACCTGACACGGTCACATGCTCCGCACACCTGACAGAGGCATCATGTCTCCACACACCTGACAGAGGTATTATGTCTCCACACACCTGACACAGGCATCATGTCTCCACACACCTGACAGAGGCATCATGTCTCCACACACCTGACAGAGGTATTATGTCTCCACACACCTGACACAGGCATCATGTCTCCACACACCTGACAGAGGTATCATGTCTCCACACACCTGACAGAGGTATTATGTCTCCACACACCTGACACAGGCATCATGTCTCCACACACCCGACAGAGGCATCATGTCTCCACACACCCGACACAGGCATCATGCCTCCACACACCTGACAGAGGCATCATGCCTCCACACACCTGACAGAGGCATCATGTCTCCACACACCCGACAGCAGGCATCATGCCTCCACACACCTGACAGAGGCATCATGCCTCCACACACCTGACAGAGGCATCATGCCTCCACACACCTGACAGAGGCATCATGCCTCCACACACCTGACAGAGGCATCATGTCTCCACACACCCGACAGAGGCATCATGCCTCCACACACCTGACAGAGGCATCATGCCTCCACACACCTGACAGAGGCATCATGCCTCCACACACCCGACAGAGGCATCATGTCTCCACACACCTGACAGAGGCATCATGCCTCCACACACCTGACAGAGGCATCATGCCTCCACACACCTGACAGAGGCATCATGCCTCCACACACCCGACAGAGGCATCATGCCTCCACACACCCGACAGAGGCATCATGCCTCCACACACCTGACAGAGGCATCATGCCTCCACACACCCGACAGAGGCATCATGCCTCCACACACCTGACAGAGGCATCATGTCTCCACACACCCGACAGAGGCATCATGCCTCCACACACCTGACAGAGGCATCATGCCTCCACACACCTGACAGAGGCATCATGTCTCCACACACCCGACAGAGGCATCATGCCTCCACACACCTGACAGAGGCATCATGCCTCCACACACCTGACAGAGGCATCATGCCTCCACACACCTGACAGAGGTATCATGTCTCCACACACCCGACAGAGGCATCATGTCTCCACACACCCGACAGAGGTATCATGTCTCCACACACCCGACAGAGGTCATCATGTCTCCACACACCCGACAGAGGTATCATGCCTCCACACACCGACAGAGGTATCAGTCTCCACACACCCGACAGAGGATCATGTCTCCACACACCCGACAGAGGTATCATGTCTCCACACACCCGACAGAGGTATCATGTCTCCACACACCCGACAGAGGTATCATGTCTCCACACACCCGACAGAGGTATCATGTCTCCACACACCCGACAGAGGTATCATGTCTCCACACACCCGACAGAGGTATCATGTCTCCCCACACAGCACACCCGACAGAGGTATCATGTCTCCACACACCCGACAGAGGTATCATGTCTCCACACACCCGACAGAGGTATCATGCCTCAACACACCTGACAGAGGCATCATGTCTCCACACACCCGACAGAGGTATCATGCCTCAACACACCTGACAGAGGCATCATGCCTCAACACACCTGACAGAGGCATCATGCCTCCACACACCTGACAGAGGCATCATGCCTCCACACACCTGACAGAGGCATCATGCTTCCACACACCTGACAGAGGCATCATGCCTCCACACACCTGACAGAGGCATCATGCCTCAACACACCTGACAGAGGCATCATGCCTCCACACACCTGACAGAGGCATCATGCCTCCACACACCTGACAGAGGCATCATGCCTCAACACACCTGACAGAGGCATCATGCCTCCACACACCTGACAGAGGCATCATGCCTCCACACACCTGACAGAGGCATCATGCCTCAACACACCTGACAGAGGCATCATGCCTCAACACACCTGACAGAGGCATCATGCCTCCACACACCTGACAGAGGCATCATGCCTCCACACACCCGACAGAGGTATCATGCCTCAACACACCTGACAGAGGCATCATGCCTCAACACACCTGACAGAGGCATCATGCCTCCACACACCTGACAGAGGCATCATGCCTCCACACACCTGACAGAGGCATCATGCCTCCACACACCTGACAGAGGCATCATGCCTCCACACACCTGACAGAGGCATCATGCCTCAACACACCTGACAGAGGCATCATGCCTCCACACACCTGACAGAGGCATCATGCCTCCACACACCTGACAGAGGCATCATGCCTCAACACACCTGACAGAGGCATCATGCCTCACACACACCTGACAGAGGCATCATGCCTCCACACACTGACAGAGGCATCATGCCCTCAACACACCTGACAGAGGCATCATGCCTCCACACACCTGACAGAGGCATCATGCCTCCACACACCTGACAGAGGCATCATGCCTCCACACACCTGACAGAGGCATCATGCCTCCACACACCTGACAGAGGCATCATGCCTCCACACACCTGACAGAGGCATCATGCCTCAACACACCTGACAGAGGCATCATGCCTCCACACACCTGACAGAGGCATCATGCCTCCACACACCTGACAGAGGCATCATGCCTCCACACACCTGACAGAGGCATCATGCCTCCACACACCTGACAGAGGCATCATGCCTCCACACACCTGAGAGAGGCATCATGCCTCCACACACCTGAAGAGGCATCATGCCTCCACACACCTGACAGAGCATCATGCCCCACATACCTGACAGAGGCATCATGCCTCCCACACACCTGACAGAGGCATCATGCCTCCACACACCTGACAGAGGCATCATGCCTCCACACACCTGACAGAGGCATCATGCCTCCACACACCTGACAGAGGCAACCTTCTAAAACGTTGGCCCTCTGTTCTGTAGAGAATTTTTTTAATTACGTCTCCCTTTTTTTTTTTTTCTTTTTTTTGAAAACTTTTATGAGGTAATTAAGCAAGTCAAAGGTAGATCTCAACTCTAATAATAAGAAACTTTATTTGAAAAGAGGCGAGAAAAGTGTCAGAACAATCATAAAAGGAAAAATTTCTTTATCTCGTGTTAACTGAAGTTCTTAGACAAACCAACGAGTTGAAACAATTGTCTTCTCAACGGCTATGATGTTTGTTTTTATCTAACTTCCTTTCATTTTATGCCTGCCAGGTGTGTGTGTGTGTGTGTGTGAGAGAGAGAGAGAGAGAGGAGAGAGAGAAAAGTATAGGGATGAGAAGAAAGTAAGTGGAAGATAGAGAAGGAAGCTGGTATATTTCGTTTGTGTGTGTAAAGAGAGACGTGTAATATTATGCACACTGTGCATAATATTACACGTCTCTCTTTCAGTGTTTAAATATTTTGGGGGGTTGTTCTTATCTCAAGAGATTCGTTGTCACTGTCAGCTGCTGAGATAATGCCCAAGCCTCTTGTAAAAACACATAATACTTTATCTATTTTAATAATTTATATCTTATCGCGTCTATGTATTTGCAGTTTTCAGAGGGGGATTATCGCAGCCTTACATAAATTACTTGCTAACATTTAGTAGACGTTAAAACGTTCAGACAAGTTGCCTAAATCATCTTTTTCACTCGTCTATTCCTTTTCATTATTTGGCAAATTATTGTTGACTGGGAGAAATAGTGATCACACTGTCTTATTTTGTACACACCGTCAATATCATGGTCCTTAGAATTATTGAACCGTGGGCCATTTCGTTTTAACTGCATTGCTTTCAAAGCCTCTTGACATTTAACTTCCAATTTCCTTTCCCCTTCTTCTACCTTCCCTCTATACCATAAAATTTTCTACTCAAGTTTTTACGTTTCCTCATTATTTCCCTGCTTTCTCTAGCATCTTTGTCTCCTTAAGCAAATTTTCCTTTGACCCTACATTCGTTTCTCCCTTCATTTCATCAGTTTTATGATGCATATTCCTAGTAGTCATTCCCCTTTTCTTCACTATTTTCACACACGTCTAAATGATTCTGCTCTACATATCTCTCCCTAATCATCATTGTTCTACGTGAAAACTAATACAGCTTTGTACTGAGGCAACCACATACATGGGCAGAATGGATGTAGGATGAAGCTGGTATGAGTAGGTAAATATGTTGTATGCGAAGTATATTTGTAAGGGCTTTGAATTCGTAGGCATCGGTTGAAATATTGTGTGTAAGTTGTTTGAATCGGTTGAATGGAGTGAGATTTAATGTCGTATGTTTACGTTGGTGTGGTGTTTGTAGTTTCCATCACATGTTATGGGTCGGAGTTTTGTGTTCATTCGTAGGTTGTGTATACGAGGCAGAGGAAGTGGGATGGGGTTCCTCGAACTCCCGGAGTGTGTCCATGGGAGGGAGGAGTGTTATCTGGGTGAGTTTTGTCCAAGAGAGAATGCTGCACAGGTGTTTTCTAGAGTGGGAAGTGTGGGTAGGTATTCTAAGTATAGGTTTGGGATGCTTTATGAGTAGCTGTTGAGGTTCATTTTGGGCGAGTTGGAGCTGTATCTGTTGTATCTGCTTGCAGGATCTACCTAGCATGAACCAGTAGAACAAATGCAATGTTCTGTTATCTTGCCTTAGTGAAAATGTTCTTTTCCTGAGGGAAAGGGGGTACCTGAAAACCCAGTATGGTTTGGTTACTCCATACACAAATCCAGTGAGATATATTCAGCTGAATTGTTTTTTCTGGAGCATCTAGCAGGTATGTCTTCATAAAGTAAGACGTCATGACTTATCCTCTAGACCTGTTAACTCTGGTTGCAGCCACTACCTCGCCTCTGTCACTCTAGATTCACATCGTCGATGCCGTTTATGAACTTCACAGTTACATTTGTGAAATTATTTCAAATTAGACATGCTCTGAGATAACTCTCTCTAACTGGTAAAATTCGCTATCTTTCACGTTTCTGCTCACATTACTACTATATTATAATATTCATTCGGAAATGCTAAACCTCTAAGAGTCATTTAGAATCTGATAATGGTTTTACACTCATTTTTTTTTCCTGGGAGCGATATGTTCAAGCCATTTCAGTGAGAATCCGATCTCTTTCCCGAAGTCGCTCTTATCATTTCTAAGTGGCTAATAGCAGTCAGTACAGTACATTACTTTCGACGCTGACCCACTAGGACGCTGAAACTTGAGGAGAGCCGAGCAGTGGACGATTCTACAGTTAACATGCACATGATAGTTATGAAGATAAAAAAAATAACTTCTGATCACATTGTTAGCTATAATTCGTGTTCTGTGTAGATCAGAGGTCATGACAGAGAATATTGCTGAAAGTATTAGCGTGAATGCTAATCCTTATTAAATGCGTTACATGATATTCCACTTTGATCCTTTACATAACACGCCCTTAACAAATACAGTAAATGATTTGCATTTTACCCTTATCCTCTTACATGACCCAACAAATATAAATTCGCCATTGCATTTTTTTTTTTCAAATATATTATTAGTGTTTCTGATACCAAATTGTTTATTATTAAACACACATATATCTCATATTGAGGTACTTAGGTCATTTAGTGTGTGATATTGTACTTGTTCATGTGGTGGGTGAGATTGTTGTACTTGTTCATGTGGTGGGTGAGATTGTTGTACTTGTTCATGTGGTGGGTGAGATTGTTGTACTTGTTCATGTGGTGGGTGAGATTGTTGTACTTGTTCATGTGGTGGGTGAGATTGTTGTACTTGTTCATGTGGTGGGTGAGATTGTTGTACTTGTTCATGTGGTGGGTGAGATTGTTGTACTTGTTCATGTGGTGGGTGAGATTGTTGTACTTGTTCATGTGGTGGGTGAGATTGTTGTACTTGTTCATGTGGTGGGTGAGATTGTTATACTTGTTCATGTGGTGGGTGAGATTGTTGTACTTGTTCATGTGGTGGGTGAGATTGTTGTACTTGTTCATGTGGTGGGTGAGATTGTTGTACTTGTGCATGTGGTGGGTGAGATTGTTGTACTTGTTCATGTGGTGGGTGAGATTGTTGTACTTGTTCATGTGGTGGGTGAGATTGTTGTACTTGTTCATGTGGTGGGTGAGATTGTTGTATATGTTCATGTGGAGAGTGATTTTTGTTGTAGCGTAGTCAATGTACTGTGTGATATGGTTGTACTAGTTTTATATTGCTCTGTACCGTCGGATTCTGACAAAATCGTCACTGTTAGATTTGGTAAGGCCATTTCTTTTGGTGCATTTGGTTGAGTTCGATATTTTCTCTTTGACTTCGAACACTGCTACACTGAACGCACTAATGAGTACGGTGAAGGTAATCCCCATTCTGCGGTCATTAACCTGTTGCGTTACCTAATGCCACAGCTGTGAACCATGCTGTTCCCGTTATGAAAAAATGTCCATTCTGTTGATAATGTTCTTGCTGTGATGGTCACGTTGTCCCTGTTGTTATTAATATCTTATCTATCTGCATGTTCATTCTCGGGTAGATTCTTTGTTCCAAGCACCTTTGGTGCACACACACACACACACACACACACACTGGCTCAAAAATACACATCGCTCCAACGTACACATACCACTGCTCTTCAAACACACCATAAGTGATTTGATAGATAAAAGAATGGAAAAATCATCCATACCCGAGGTAATAGAAATTGAGAGTGACAAAGGTACATCAACTGAGAGCAAACATTGAAGAATATAATGAATAGGGAAACACGTCTGCTCAAATCGAATCTGCCGCTGAGGCCCGGACAATGAGGCTAGAGGTGCCAGATAGGATGATTTTTGAGAAGCAAGAAAGTCTGAGAAGTTCAGGAAAGAGAAAAGAGAATAAAAGAATGTGATTGAGGAATTTAAACATAAGAATATAAGAAAGAAGGAACACTGCAACAGGCCTACTGACCCATGACAGAGCAGGTCCATGTCCCCCCCGGATTAGACCAATGACCCACCCAGTCTAATCATCTCCATGACTTAAGAAATCGTAATGACACGATTGCAAATAAACCATACCCCCGGCCGGGATTGAACCCGCGGTCATAGAGTCTCAAAACTCCAGCCCGTCGCGCTAGCCACTAGACCAGCTAGCCACAATAAGATTCATCCAACTAGGTATATTTCTACACCATAGGAAAGTTAGCACAGGCACCTCTGTGACCACAAATGCAAGTTTTTACAGACGAATCTCCAGCTAGCGTGGCCGTGACGAACTCTAGCTCAAGTCCCTTCACTGCCGTCAACATGACGGCGGGTTCAATCCCGGCCGGGGGTATGGTTTATTTGCAATCGTGTCATTACGATTTCTTAAGTCATGTTGACGGCAGTGAAGGGACTTGAGCTAGAGTTCGTCACGGCCACGCTAGCTGGAGATTCGTCTGTAAAAACTTGCATTTGTGGTCACAGAGGTGCCTGTGCTAACTTTCCTATGGTGTAGAAATATACCTAGTTGGATGAATCTTATTGTGGCTAGCTGGTCTAGTGGCTAGCGCGACGGGCTGGAGTTTTGAGACTCTATGACCGCGGGTTCAATCCCGGCCGGGGGTATGGTTTAATCATCTCCACTCAAGGATGGAGCACTGCACCAGACCCAGCAGCACAAGCTAGTCACAAGCAAGTAACATGCAGGATGCAAAGAGAACATCACATTGAAGCTAATGTATTGAATGGAGATACTGTAATGATTCAGAATGACATGATTCGGGAGAGCGCAGGACAGCCCACCTATGCTCAATAGGAGGGAGAATCTGGAAAAATAACCAAGAAGAAACAAAGTTTAGCATCCTTGACGAGACCTGAGGGGTACACAAAAGGAACTACCTTAAAATTTGGCCTAAATAATGCAGGTAAATATGAAAGAAACATGAAGGAAGAGGAGCAAAAAATAAAAGATTTGAAATGTGAGCAGCAGAGTATATATCTGGGTTTTATTAGGGGATGGAAAATATTTAGACATCGTAGAGAGAAGGACATGGTCACGAAATTTCGACCTAGTATGTGTACGAATATCTTTCAGGAGAGCAACAAGACGCTGAAGAAGTAATCGCCAATTTAATGTTCTCAATTCACATTGTTCACTCCTGAAAGCAGAAAGACTCCCTCAGACAACAAAGAATTCCAACAAAAACAGTCGACTGGTCCTGCCCACTGAGCAGTGCTATCAACGCCACGATTCACCGAGCACCTCACATGTATGTTGCAGTCCTTTTCATTTTCTGGCAAACAATTCTGCAGGCCAAGAGCTGTTAGCCTGGTATAAACCTTGATTACTGATACCGACAAACTGGATTAACGAGACACGTGAGCAAAAACTAGGACATTTAATGGAAAGCTTTTCAGTCCTGGAGCCTCTATCAACTTCAGAGGAGATAAATGTTACGTTTTTTTTAATATGTTCAATTCTTTGTTATCCTACTTCAGCTAAGGTATATTACCACACCCAGGTACCTACATGCTAATAGGTGAACAGAGGCAGCAGGTGTAAGGAAACATGAGCAACGTTTCCACCCGTAATGGTGATCGAACCACGGACATTCAGTTTGAGAGCCCAGTGCGCTTCCAATAAAACCAAAGGACACTGCTACCTAGTCCTATACTGTTAAAGAGAAGCCCAGCGCCATGAATTAATTTCACAGCAGGAGTATACAGCATGTAGCGGGTACGAGAGTATCTTTGTCGGGAAGACCAACATACACCTTCAAACACATCCACTGGAGTGATAAAACCAACAACGGATGCCTAGATCGTCGCAACTTTCATTCCCACATAATGGAAGCAGAATATCAGTTATACGAAGAGAACGACAATGACTGACTCAAGCATTTTGTAAACAGCAGTGATTCACCTCACCAGCGTTAACGAATAATCGTATGATTCACGATAAGTGAATCATACGATACATAATAAACAATATATTGTAGTTTATTATTATAGTCCATAGCCAGGTGGTGCCAGAAGCACCACCTGGCTATGGACCGGGCCGCGGGGGGCGTTGGCCCTGGGAACACGCTCCTTCTGTGACGCGCCGGTTTATGTGCGGTATATGATTTCGGTGTTTTATCTAAATAAAAATTCCTCTGCTTTCAACTTGATTTAATTTATTTGCAACTATGCAAAGGGATTAAGTGTAGGGCGTTAAATCAAATTATTTAGTCGACTGGGTTTATAGGCGTATAAATAGACCTATAACCAGAATGAAACAGTTCCAGATTTTTTTTCAATCTTACGTATCATGATTCGTTCCGTTTAGTCACTCAAATTTATTATATAACATCATTTGTAATGCATAATAAATAACATTCTTTAAATGTTAAAATAATTCCATAACTGAAAACTTTCACTTACAATAGTTTAAAAATAATTTTTCCGTGATTTGATGAAATTGTTAATATTAAATATTACATTACTGATATTTGATGTATTACTGAGAGTATTGTTGTGATTTATTAGTGATGATAAACAATATCAACAGATTGATGAGTGAAACACAGGTACAACACTTGGGTGTGTCTATTGATGACAGGTGTCGCCTGCATAAGAGGCTTCCTGAGTAGTTCTCACGTGACCAATCCTTTACCTCAGTCACGTCAACTCCGGCTCCTTCATCTCACTTCTGCTCTGGAAGGTGCGTGTGCGCGTGTTTGCTTATCACAGAATTGCACTTGATGAGTTTTGTTTGCGGGTGTCAAGTGATAGCCCCTGGTTCTGTTTCTTAAACCAAAGTCGCCGAAATTATTGGTTTCTGACCACAGGGAACCTGTCATATCTACTCTTGAAACTGTGTATCGAGTTTGCCTCTACCACTTCATCTAGCTACTATATACCTCCATGAAGCGAGAACGTATTTCCTTATGTCCATGTGATGCATCTGTGTCTTTGGTTTCCGTCTAAGTCTTCTTGCTCCTATGCCTGTCATTTAAATTTTTTGTCCCTATCTGTTTTGTGAAAGCTTCTGAGCATTTTTTATGTCTTAATCATGTCTCCCCTAAACCTTCATCCTCCGTTTAGTTCCTCTAGTCTCGCTTCATAACCATTTCCTCTGCTCTGGTAATAGTAGTGTTGCAAACCTTTTCTAGTATTCGAATATGCTGCTTCAGGTTAGGGCCCCATGTTGGTGCTTCATTCTCCATGATGGGCATAACGTGTCGTGATTGGAGTCCTAACAGACGCTTTACTGAAGTTTCAGAAGGCACTTTTGAGATTAACTTTCTGCTCTTCTGGCTATCTATTGGGTGTGATGCTTCCGTGTTGAGCGATAACTGTTGTTCCTTGCTTCTCAGACTGCATTCTGCTTCTGGTCGCCACTCCGGAGGCCCAATTTTCCATTTACTAGTAACCCCTCCTGTAACCCCTTGTTTGACCAGTCTTGCAGTTTGTCCAGGTCTACTATATCTGTATCCTGTCTTTTTTTCTTCAGTTTGTAATCTTCTCATTAGTTTTATATCATCAAACAATGAGGCAGACGATCAATCTCCTCTGACAGGTCATTTATATTAAGAATAATAAAGATCTTCGAATTGCCCTTACCATCACTCTCTCTCCTGTTCGTTAGATATTCCTTGAACCGCTGTAGGACTAACTCGTATTCGTGGCTGGTCTAATTTGTGAATCATTCTCTTTTGGGGTACAATGTCAAGTGTTTCCTCAAGGTCCAAAAATATGCAGTCAACTCTTCCTTGTCTATTATGTTTGATTTCCGTTTTTCTGTTGTAATACTCGAGTTGGTTAGTGAGGCAACATTTACTTTTTTCTAAATCAGTGTTGAATTTCTAGTAAAATATATCTACTTTCTAGATGCTGAACTACTTTTTTTCCTGATTATATATTTCAATATTTTGGACTATATATATGTCAATGATAAGAGTATAATTCAGTGCCTCTGTCTATCCAACTTTTTGTATACTGGGTTCACGTTTATAGTTTTTCAGCTGTCCAGTACATTTCCCCTCTCCAAGGAAATGTTGTAGACCAATTTATTTTACCATTTTTTTAATTTAGACAATAGTCTAATAAATCTTAAGTACAAAATATAGTTTAAGAAAATGGAGAAGAGAATCAGGGCAGATAACACTAAAGCAAATTCTTGATTTTATCTTCCAAATACGTGTAAAAGTTTGCTAATTATACAGAGTTTGTGACTAAGATTTATGGCTGGAATATGTTGTGGTTGACTGATTAATGGATCGCAGTCTTCTATGCTGGTACCTGGTATTAGGAAGAAAAAATACAAAGAACGACAACAAACTTTGTTTAATATTGCTTGAGTAAGGTAAGGCAAGATGAGAAATTATCAGCAAAGTCAACAATACTTCTTGACACATCAGATTATAGAAATGTCTGACTGACAAGCATGATAATGAATAATATTCGAGAAATATTCGTTCAGTGTAATGATATGTAGGAAAGTAGAAAGAAATAGAGAAGGACCACGGTAGCCAACTCTAGGCACCTGGTACCTGTCAGGACCACAGTTAGAGTCCAGATCATTTTTTTCAGTTTATTAATAACCGTTCATTATACCTTATCTCGAGTTTATAGATAAAATAGCTTAGAGGAAGATTATGCCTCTTGTCAAGAGAGAAACCATTTCTGAATTCAACATAATAGAAATGTCCCGTGCTTTTCGAAACTAAGTTTCGAAAAGCACGGGATATGAGGTTTCGCATCTTATGGAACCTTCCATTGCAATTCAAACGGCCAGTATCAATAATTCACCAGGGAAATACACACCAGCCTTCCAAAAACTCGTGAAAGTTCATCCAGTCCTCCAGTCCTGTGAAAAATGCATTCTCTTTACCAATGTTTCTTATTTTTTTTTCTTTTGATGTTTCTAAGAAGTCTTCTACTCCTTTATAGACTTGTATTTTGGTACAACATTTTCAATTATTTTTTGTGTGATATTCACTGTAGGGACTTCTTCCTCAGGGAACCTCTTGTGGTAAATCGCTCCCCCTTAACATATATTGTAAGAACTCGCATGTGTGTTCTTTCAGCGGCTAGCGCGTCCGTCTGGAGTTTTATGACTATCTGATAGCGGGTTCTAACCCCACCCGTGATATGGTTTGTTTGCAATCGTGTCATTACGATTTAGCGAGTCATTCAGAACTAGTTCAGCATCTTTTGTGTCTTCATTCATGGTGGTACTACGTTACTTTCCCGGAGATTCAACAACTCAAGAAGCCGGCCCTGGCTTTGGTGTTGCCATCAAGACAGCATTGCTGGACACTGGCTTCATTAACCTTACATCATCGAATGCTTTTCTTTCAATTAACATTATTTTGAAAAATACAGATAAACTTATCACCCAGGGATCCATATATAACTACTTTGATATTAAGGTGACAGACACACAATTGTTAAAGATACATCATACATTTACTAAGTATGCAAAAATTTTTAATAACATTATTATTTCTCTCTTCATTCCCTCTTCATGATGTTACAAATAATGAAGTGTGGCACAAAACTGAGGAAAAAAAGTAATAAATTCTGAGAATTTAGATACAGGCAACCTGAGACTAGACAATTAGAAGGCGAGACGAGTAGGAAAAGAAACAAGCAGTTCCATGTCTGCAGTGAAAATTTAATAATCAAAATAAAATAAAAAAATATTTCAGCGAATAAAATGCATATCATTCTTACATAGTTTTGTTAAACTTACAGGCACTGTACTCTCTACCTCCAGGACTCAAGTCCTGGCTACCTTCCCTCACTACCTTCATAAATATTACGCTGATCATATATTAACACATCAAATCATGAGTCACTTGCCTCCACTCACTCCTTTCTAACACACACACACACACACACACACACACACACACACACACACACACACAATCACTGTGAAAAAATAGAGAAATTCCAAGCGTTTTTGTGACTTCACATTATCAAGGAACTTTAAAAATAAAGATCAACGGGAAGGCATATAAGGACGAGACTACACCTCACAGTCACATCACAGCACCCGACTCGGTGAAACACAACTAATATATAAAAGTTTCTTTCACCCAGCAGCTACAAACAGTCGTCACAATGGAACAGCCCGAAACTGGACGCCCAGAAATGTCGACTGGAAGCTATCAGGAAGCCTAGATGCTCTGCCACGAAGCCCAGATACTCTCTCACGAAGCCCAGATACTCTCTCAGGAAGCCCAGATACTCTCTCACGAAACCCAGATACTCTCTCACGAAGCCCAGATACTCTCTCACGAAGCCCAGATGCTCTCTCACGAAACCCAGATACTCTCTCACGAAACCCAGATACTCTCTCACGAAGCAGTTTTACTGTAACATTTCGTATAGCTCAAGTGTGTGTACTTGTAAGAATTTTGTAGAAAATTACTTGTACAGGAGACGCTGAGACGCACAACAAGAATAGTAAAAAGCGTGGAAATTGTCGAAGCTGTTGTTGGCTTTCAATATACACTTGCTGCAGTACTTGCAATATACACTAACTGCAGTACTTGCAATATACACTAGCTGCAGTACTTGCAATATACACTTGCTGCAGTACTTGCAATATACACTAACTGCAGTACTTGCAATATACACTTGCTGCAGTACTTGCAATATACACTAACTGCAGTACTTGCAATATACACTTGCTGCAGTACTTGCAATATACACTTGCTGCAGTACTTGCAATATACACTTGCTGCAGTACTTGCAATATACACTAGCTGCAGTACTTGCAATATACACTAACTGCAGTACTTGCAATATACACTTGCTGCAGTACTTGCAATATACACTAACTGCAGTACTTGCAATATACACTAGCTGCAGTACTTGCAATATACACTTGCTGCAGTACTTGCAATATACACTTGCTGCAGTACTTGCAATATACACTAACTGCAGTACTTGCAATATACACTAGCTGCAGTACTTGCAATATACACTTGCTGCAGTACTTGCAATATACACTTGCTGCAGTACTTGCAATATACACTAGCTGCAGTACTTGCAATATACACTAGCTGCAGTACTTGCAATATACACTTGCTGCAGTACTTGCAATATACACTAACTGCAGTACTTGCAATATACACTTGCTGCAGTACTTGCAATATACACTTGCTGCAGTACTTGCAATATACACTAACTGCAGTACTTGCAATATACACTTGCTGCAGTACTTGCAATATACACTAGCTGCAGTACTTGCAATATACACTAGCTGCAGTACTTGCAATATACACTAGCTGCAGTACTTGCAATATACACTAGCTGCAGTACTTGCAATATACACTAGCTGCAGTACTTGCAATATACACTTGCTGCAGTACTTGCAATATACACTAACTGCAGTACTTGCAATATACACTAACTGCAGTACTTGCAATATACACTAGCTGCAGTACTTGCAATATACACTTGCTGCAGTACTTGCAATATACACTAACTGCAGTACTTGCAATATACACTAGCTGCAGTACTTGCAATATACACTTGCTGCAGTACTTGCAATATACACTAGCTGCAGTACTTGCAATATACACTTGCTGCAGTACTTGCAATATACACTTGCTGCAGTACTTGCAATATACACTAACTGCAGTACTTGCAATATACACTTGCTGCAGTACTTGCAATATACACTAGCTGCAGTACTTGCAATATACACTAGCTGCAGTACTTGCAATATACACTAGCTGCAGTACTTGCAATATACACTAGCTGCAGTACTTGCAATATACACTAGCTGCAGTACTTGCAATATACACTTGCTGCAGTACTTGCAATATACACTAACTGCAGTACTTGCAATATACACTAACTGCAGTACTTGCAATATACACTAGCTGCAGTACTTGCAATATACACTAGCTGCAGTACTTGCAATATACACTTGCTGCAGTACTTGCAATATACACTAACTGCAGTACTTGCACTATACACTAACTGCAGTACTTGCAATATACACTAGCTGCAGTACTTGCAATATACACTTGCTGCAGTACTTTCAATATACACTTGCTGCAGTACTTGCAATATACACTAACTGCAGTACTTGCAATATACACTTGCTGCAGTACTTGCAATATACACTAGCTGCAGTACTTGCAATATACACTTGCTGCAGTACTTGCAATATACACTAACTGCAGTACTTGCAATATACACTAACTGCAGTACTTGCAATATACACTAGCTGCAGTACTTGCAATATACACTAGCTGCAGTACTTGCAATATATACTAACTGCAGTACTTGCAATATACACTAGCTGCAGTACTTGCAATATACACTAGCTGCAGTACTTGCAATATACACTAACTGCAGTACTTGCAATATACACTAGCTGCAGTACTTGCAATATACACTAGCTGCAGTACTTGCAATATACACTAACTGCAGTACTTGCAATATACACTAGCTGCAGTACTTGCAATATACACTAGCTGCAGTACTTGCAATATATACTAGCTGCAGTACTTGCAATATACACTAGCTGCAGTACTTGCAATATACACTAGCTGCAGTACTTGCAATATACACTAGCTGCAGTACTTGCAATATACACTAGCTGCAGTACTTGCAATATATACTAGCTGCAGTACTTGCAATATACACTAGCTGCAGTACTTGCAATATACATTAGCTGCAGTACTTGCAATATACACTAGTTGCAGTACTTGCAATATACTCTAGCTGCAGTACTTGTAATATACACTAGCTGCAGTACTTGCAATATACACTAGCTGCAGTACTTGCAATATACACTAGTTGCAGTACTTGCAATATACACTAGTTGCAGTACTTGCAATATACACTAGCTGCAGGACTTGCAATATACACTAGCTGCAGTACTTGCAATATACAGTAGCTGCAGTACTTGCAATATACACTAGCTGCAGTACTTGCAATATACACTAGCTGCAGGACTTGCAATATACACTAGCTGCAGTACTTGCAATATACACTAGTTGCAGTACTTGCAATATATACTAGCTGCAGTACTTGCAATATACACTAGCTGCAGTACTTGCAATATACACTAGCTGCAGGACTTGCAATATACACTAGCTGCAGTACTTGCAATATACACTAGCTGCAGGACTTGCAATATACACTAGCTGCAGGACTTGCAATACACTAGCTGCAGTACTTGCAATATACACTAGCTGCAGTACTTGCAATATACACTAGCTGCAGTACTTGCAATATACACTAGCTGCAGTACTTGCAATATACACTAGCTGCAGTACTTGCAATATACACTAGCTGCAGTACTTGCAATATACACTAGTTGCAGTACTTGCAATATACACTAGTTGCAGTACTTGCAATATACACTAGCTGCAGGACTTGCAATATACACTAGCTGCAGTACTTGCAATATACACTAGCTGCAGTACTTGCAATATACACTAGTTGCAGTACTTGCAATATACACTAGTTGCAGTACTTGCAATATACACTAGTTGCAGTACTTGCAATATACAATAGTTGCAGTACTTGCAATATACACTAGCTGCAGGACTTGCAATATACACTAGCTGCAGTACTTGCAATATACACTAGCTGTGGTACTTGCAATATACACTAGCTGCAGTACTTGCAATATACACTAGCTGCAGTACTTGCAATATACACTAGCTGCAGTACTTGCAATATACACTAGTTGCAGTACTTGCAATATATACTAGCTGCAGGACTTGCAATATACACTAGCTGCAGTACTTGCAATATACACTAGCTGCGGTACTTGCAATATACACTAGCTGCAGTACTTGCAATATACACTAGCTGCAGTACTTGCAATATACACTAGCTGCAGTACTTGCAATATACACTAGCTGCAGTACTTGCAATATACACTAGCTGCAGTACTTGCAATATACACTAGCTGCAGTACTTGCAATATACACTAGCTGCAGTACTTGCAATATACACTAGCTGCAGTACTTGCAATATACACTAACTGCAGTACTTGCAATATACACTAGTTGCAGTACTTGCAATATACACTAGTTGCAGTACTTGCAATATACACTAGTTGCAGTACTTGCAATATACACTAGTTGCAGTACTTGCAATATACAATAGTTGCAGTACTTGTAATATACACTAGCTGCAGTACTTGCAATATACACTAGCTGTGGTACTTGCAATATACACTAGCTGCAGTACTTGCAATATACACTAGCTGCAGTACTTGCAATATACACTAGCTGCAGTACTTGCAATAATATTTACATCCGTCTTTCCTTCCTTCCACAAAATATTTACTCGTGTAAAGTTTACCTGGCGCAAAGTCATCAGAATATATAGGTAGAGGGGATGGAGGAGTGGATGGATGAAAAGAAAGGGGACAAAGGACCTGGGTGGAGGCCAGAAAAATAATCAAAAACCATGAATATTAATGACTAAGGTTACCTCACAGTGAGCTCCTCGTTTTGCTGTCTGGTCCCCAAAAATTACTCATTTTTCATTGAGCACGAATAGTTGCTCACTCAAGCGCACGGGATTATTATTATAATCAAGGGGAAGCGCTAAACCCGTAGGATTATACAGCGCCTGGGAGGGATGTGGAAGGCATTCAGGCTTAATTCGGGGAACTGGAGCACAGATCCAATTCCCTAAATCAAGAGCCCCTCACCAACATCAAGGAACCTTCCCTGAGGGGTAGCGCACGGGAGCGTTCACCCCCCTCCCCCCCACACAATTTATTTTTCATGTGATTTTATGGGAGTAAATCATATTAGAGTACATGGGTGTAATATGGATGATTTTGAAGCACATTTCGACGTTTTGCAGCGCCCTCAGGCGTTTTCTGACGTGCTTCAATTTTTAGCTGGATTATGCATAGGAATTGCCCCGGGGTTCAATGGGTTTTCTGCATAGGAATTGCCCCGGGGTTTAAGGGGTTTTCTACTTTAAATAGAATAATACGATTTAGCTTGTTTTCCATGAAATTTTAATGTGGCAACGGTTTCGACTGGGAGTGCGATGATTTGCATGATTTGGATTAAGACGGGTTTATTTGAGGGTGCCTCCAGCTGCTCTGGGGCGTTGAATTGCGCAATGAGATAATTATTTGGCACATTTTTATACAATTTTGGTAATGTTTTATGTATTTTTGTTAAGTTACATATAAAGTTCAGTGGCCTTTGCACTGATTTATACATGAAATATTTTAGTGCTGGTTGTAAATGGGAAATGTTCCGAAATACAAGGGTCGTTGGTATTAGGATCAGGATTGCTGTTACAGTTGCATTTTAGTCTTAAAGCGGAGTATAATCTCACATTTAAAATAACTGGGTATATATCGGCATTTCTTTTTGACGTTTTTGAGTAGTTTTTCTAGCATTTTCTGAGTGTTTCGTCTTTCCCACAAGGCTGAGGAAGTTCTAGCCGGAAGTCCATTGCTTTGGAGTCGGGGTATCTGGTCTGGCGAATATGGGACGTAATTTTGGGCGAATTTTGACGTAATTTTTGGGAATGTTCGAAATGTTGCTGTATGTGGAGAGGTATTCTGATTTCGTTCCATGTTTCGATGTTTCGGAGCGGTTGGAGGCATTGTTAAATATTAGTTTACTATCAATATCGAGATGGATAGTCTTTCACAATAGTTTGGGAGAGACAGCGAGAAAGAAGTGTGTTGCCCAGAGTGATTTAGGTATTGTACTTAGGAAAAGTGGAACATCAGCTTGACTCTGCTATATGATGGTTATGTCGTGCCGAATAGGTAAAACTGGCTATTTGGGCTCAAATAACAACACTCTTGCCATATAAGGCAAGAGAAAATTTGTGTATGCAATAATTTCTCAAAAATCATTCCGAACCTAATGAAAAACTATGTTTCATTGTTTTTTATTAAATTATTGTAAACTTATCTAAAATATGTTAAGTTGGATTAGGATAAATTAAATTGCGCTGGTCATAAAGAGTTAAGAAAGTTTTCTAAGGTTCTTTTGGTGCAAAATTATTAATTTTTTCATGAACGTGATTGAGAAAATTTTAGACAAGACTTAATTTTAAACGAGTTCTTGCTAATTGACCAATTTTACGTATTCGTCACGACATTATTTATTTCTTTTTCTGTCTCATAAACACGCTAGATAACAGGGATATCTTGCTACTCCTACTTACACTTTGGTCACACTTCACAGACATGCACATGCATATATATATATACATACATCTAGGCTTTTCTCCTTTTTCTAAATAGCTCTTCTATTTCTTCTATTGTCCATGGGGAAGTGGAAAAGAATCTTTCCTCCGTAAGCCATGCGTGTCGTATGAGGCGACTAAAATGCCGCGAGCAATGGGCTAGTAACCCCTTCTCCTGTAGACATTTACTAAAAAAGAGAAGAAGAAAAACTTTGTAAAACTGGGATGCTTAAATGTGCGTGGATGTAGTGCGGATGACAAGAAACAGATGATTGCTGATGTTATGAATGAAAAGAAGTTGGATGTCCTGGCCCTAAGCGAAACAAAGCTGAAGGGGGTAGGAGAGTTTCAGTGGGGGGAAATAAAGGGGTTTAAATCTGGAGTATCTGAGAGAGTTAGAGCAAAGGAAGGGGTAGCAGTAATGTTATATGATCAGTTATGGAAGGAGAAAAGAGAATATGAATGTGTAAATTCAAGAAATATGTGGATTAAAGTAAAGGTTGGATGCGAGAAGTGGGTCATAATAAGCGTGTATGTACCTGGAGAAGAGAGGAATGCAGAGGAGAGAGAGAGATTTTGGGAGATGTTAAGTGAATGTATAGGAGCCTTTAAACCAAGTGAGAGAGTAATTGTGGTAGGGGACCTGAATGCTAAAGTAGGAGAAACTTTTAGAGAGGGTGTGGTAGGTAAGTTTGGGGTGCCAGGTGTAAATGATAATGGGAGCCCTTTGATTGAACTTTGTATAGAAAGGGGTTTAGTTATAGGTAATACATATTTTAAGAAAAAGAGGATAAATAAGTATGCAAGATATGATGTAGGGCGAAATGACAGTAGTTTGTTGGATTATGTATTGGTAGATAAAAGACTGTTGAGTAGACTTCAGGATGTACATGTTTATAGAGGGGCCACAGATATATCAGATCACTTTCTAGTTGTAGCTACACTGAGAGTAAAAGGTAGATGGGATACAAGGAGAATAGAAGCATCAGGGAAGAGAGAGGTGAAGGTTTATAAACTAAAAGAGGAGGCAGTTAGGGTAAGATATAAACAGCTATTGGAGGATAGATGGGCTAATGAGAGCATAGGCAATGGGGTCGAAGAGGTATGGGGTAGGTTTAAAAATGTAGTGTTAGAGTGTTCAGCAGAAGTTTGTGGTTACAGGAAAGTGGGTGCAGGAGGGAAGAGGAGCGATTGGATGGAATGATGATGTAAAGAGAGTAGTAAGGGACAAAAAGTTAGCATATGAGAAGTTTTTACAAAGTAGAAGTGATGCAAGGAGGGAAGAGTATATGGAGAAAAAGAGAGAGGTTAAGAGAGTGGTGAAGCAATGTAAAAAGAGAGCAAATGAGAGAGTGGGTGAGATGTTATCAACAAATTTTGTTGAAAATAAGAAAAAGTTTTGGAGTGAGATTAACAAGTTAAGAAAGCCTAGAGAACAAATGGATTTGTCAGTTAAAAATAGGAGAGGAGAGTTATTAAATGGAGAGTTAGAGGTATTGGGAAGATGGAGGGAATATTTTGAGGAATTGTTAAATGTTGATGAAGATAGGGAAGCTGTGATTTCGTGTATAGGGCAAGGAGGAATAACATCTTGTAGGAGTGAGGAAGAGCCAGTTGTGAGTGTGGGGGAAGTTCGTGAGGCAGTAGGTAAAATGAAAGGGGGTAAGGCAGCCGGGATTGATGGGATAAAGATAGAAATGTTAAAAGCAGGTGGGGATATAGTTTTGGAGTGGTTGGTGCAATTATTTAATAAATGTATGGAAGAGGGTAAGGTACCTAGGGATTGGCAGAGAGCATGCATAGTTCCTTTGTATAAAGGCAAAGGGGATAAAAGAGAGTGCAAAAATTATAGGGGGATAAGTCTGTTGAGTATACCTGGTAAAGTGTATGGAAGAGTTATAATTGAAATAATTAAGAGTAAGACGGAGAATAGGATAGCAGATGAACAAGGAGGCTTTAGGAAAGGTAGGGGGTGTGTGGACCAGGTGTTTACAGTGAAACATATAAGTGAACAGTATTTAGATAAGGCTAAAGAGGTCTTTGTGGCATTTATGGATTTGGAAAAGGCGTATGACAGGGTGGATAGGGGGGCAATGTGGCAGATGTTGTAAGTGTATGGTGTAGGAGGTAGGTTACTGAAAGCAGTGAAGAGTTTTTACGAGGACAGTGAGGCTCAAGTTAGAGTATGTAGGAAAGAGGGAAATTTTTTCCCAATAAAAGTAGGCCTTAGACAAGGATGTGTGATGTCACCGTGGTTGTTTAATATATTTATAGATGGGGTTGTAAGAGAAGTAAATGCGAGGGTCTTGGCAAGAGGCGTGGAGTTAAAAGATAAAGAATCACACACAAAGTGGGAGTTGTCACAGCTGCTCTTTGCTGATGACACTGTGCTCTTGGGAGATTCTGAAGAGAAGTTGCAGAGATTGGTGGATGAATTTGGTAGGGTGTGCAAAAGAAGAAAATTAAAGGTGAATACAGGAAAGAGTAAGGTTATGAGGATAAAAAGATTAGGTGATGAAAGAATGGATATCAGATTGGAGGGAGAGAGTATGGAGGAGGTGAACGTATTCAGATATTTGGGAGTGGACGTGTCAGCGGATGGGTCTATGAAAGATGAGGTGAATCATAGAATTGATGAGGGAAAAAGAGTGAGTGGTGCACTTAGGAGTCTGTGGAGACAAAGAACTTTGTCCTTGGAGGCAAAGAGGGGAATGTATGATAGTATAGTTTTACCAACGCTCTTATATGGGTGTGAAGCGTGGGTGATGAATGTTGCAGCGAGGAGAAGGCTGGAGGCAGTGGAGATGTCATGTCTGAGGGCAATGTGTGGTGTGAATATAATGCAGAGAATTCGTAGTTTGGAAGTTAGGAGGAGGTGCGGGATTACCAAAACTGTTGTCCAGAGGGCTGAGGAAGGGTTGTTGAGGTGGTTCGAACATGTAGAGAGAATGGAGCGAAACAGAATGACTTCAAGAGTGTATCAGTCTGTAGTGGAAGGAAGGCGGGGTAGGGGTCGGCCTAGGAAAGGTTGGAGGGAGGATGTAAAGGAGGTTTTGTGTGCGAGGAGCTTGGACTTCCAGCAGGCATGCGTGAGCGTGTTCGATAGGAGTGAATGGAGACAAATGGTTTTTAATACTTGACGTGCTGTTGGAGTGTGAGCAAAGTAACATTTATGAAGGGGTTCAGGGAAACCGGCAGGCCGGACTTGAGTCCTGGAGATGGGAAGTACAGTGCCTGCACTCTGAAGGAGGGGTGTTAATGTTGCAGTTTAAAAACTGTAGTGTAAAGCACTCTTCTGGCAAGACAGTGATGGAGTGAATGTTGGTGAAAGTTTTTCTTTTTCGGGCCACCCTGCCTTTGTGGGAATCGGCCAGTGTGATAATAAAAAAAATTATTTATATGGCGTATAATCTCTGTGTCCATGTATTGTTTGAAACGGCTTAATAAAGCTCCTGGAGAGCGAAACGTTGCCAAAATAAAAATGTCACATTAATTGCACTTGTGTTCTTTTACCTAAAATATTCTCGGTAATTCCACCATTATTAATTCAACTTCGTTTTAAAACCAGTACTTACCTATGTTCTTTTTAAATCTATTTTTTTTATTAATACGTCAGCCGTTTCCCACCAAGGTACGGTGACCCAAAAAAGAAAAATTTTCATCATTCACTCCATCACTGTCTTGCCAAAGGCATGCTTACTCTGCAGTTATAAAACTAACTTTAACACCCCTCCCTCAGAGTGCAGGCACTGTAGTTCCCCTCTCAAGGACTCAAGTCCGGCCTACCGGTTTCCCCGAATCTCTTCATAAATGTTACCTTGCTCACACTCCACCAGCACGTCAAGTCTTGAAAAAATTCTTTATCCCCTCCCTCCAACCTTTCCTAGGCCGACCGCTACCCCCGCCTTCCCTCCACTACAGATTTATACACTCTCGAAGTCCTTCTATTTTGTTCCATCCTCTCTACATGTCTGAACCACCTCAACAACCCCTCCTCAGTCCTCTGGATAATAATTTTAGTAATCCGGAACCTCATCCTAATTTCCAAACTACGAATTCTCTGCATTATATTCATACCACACATTGCCCTCAGACACGATATTTTCACTGCTTCCAACCTTTTCCTTGTTGCAACATTCACCATCCATGCTTCACACTCATACAAGAGTGTTGGTATAACTGTACTCCCATACATTCTACTCTTTGCTTCCATGGACAAAGTTCTTTGTCTCCATAGACTCCTCAGTGCACCACTCACCTTTTTCCCCTCGTCAATTCTATTATTAACTTCATCTTTCAAAGACCCATCTGCTGACATGTCCACTCCTAGATATCTGAATACATTTACCTCCTCCATACTCTCTCTCCAATCTGATATCCAGTCATTCGTTTCCTCATCACCATACTCTTTCCCATATTCACTTTTTTCTTCTTTTACATACCTTACCAAACTCATCCACCAACTTCTGCAGCTTCTCTTCAGAATCTCCCAAAAGCACGGTGTCATCAGCAAAGAGCAACTGTGACAACACCCACTTTGTGTTAGACTATCTTTTAACCCCACAAATCTTGCCAACTCACCTTGCATTCACTGCTCTTACAACCCCATCTATAAAAATACTGAACAATCATGGATACATCACATATCCATGTCTAAGGCCTACTTTTACTGGGGAATAATCTCCCTCTCTCCTACCTACCCTAACCTGAGCCTCACTATCCTCGGGAAAACTCTTCACTGCTCTCATTAACCTGCCTCCAATTCCATACATTTGCAACATCAGCCACATTGCCCCCCTATCCACCCTGTCATAAGCTTTTCCCAATTCCATAAATGCCACAAAAAAACTCTTTACACTTATCTAAATACTGTTCACCTATATGCTTCACTGTAAAGACTTGGTCGAAATATTTCTTTTCATGTGCCAGAAACAAGGCAAATGCCACATCTAGTATAGGGTCCTTGCTCAGACAAGATAGCACTTACACAGATGACAAAGAAATGAGTGAGATACTGAAATCCCAATTCGATTCTGTGTTTAGCGAGCCACTAATCAGTCTAAAGATCGACAATTCAAATGATTTCTTCATGAATGTGCCTCAAAACTCCTTCAATGTATGGCATATTTCCGTCATTACCCTGACATTGATATATTTTGAGGAAGCCACTGACAACATGCCCATGCACTCAGCCCCAGGATCAGACACGTTTTCCAGTGGGCAACGGAAAATATGATTTGCAATGAAGACAAATTCCTACTACTCCGTTATGGAAAACTGGAGGAGATAATAGCTAGAACTGAGTATACTACAAACTCTGATTATAAAATAGAACAGAAAAATAATGTGAGGGACATGGGAGTGGTAATGTCTGAGGATCTCACTTTCAAGGATCACAACCGTGCTCCGATCACAACTGCAAAGAAAATGATAAGATGGATAATGAGAACGTTCATAACAATTGATGGCAAGCCAATGATGATCATTTTCAAATCACTTGTTCTCTTTAGGCTGGAATACTGCTGTACATTAACATCTCTGTTCAAAACAGGTGAAATTGCAGATCTAGAGAGTGTACAGAGAACCTTTACTGCACATAAGTTCCATCAAACACCTCAACTACTGGGAGCACTTGGAAGCACTTGATCTGTACTCGTTGAGACGCAGACGATAGATATATATCATAATCTACACTTGGAAAATCCTAGAAGGAATGGTCCCGAATCTGCACACAGAAATCACTCCCTACAAAAGTAAAAGACTGGGCAGCCGGTGCAAAATACCCCCAATGAAAAGTAGGGGCGCCACTGGTATACTAAGAGAAAACACCGTAAGTGTCCTGGGCCCAAGACTGTTCAACAGCCTCCCACCATGCATAAAGGGAATTACCAATAGGCCCCTGGCTGCCTTCAAGAGGGAGCTGGACGGATTATTCAAGTTGGTGCCGGATCGGCCAGGCCGTAGTTCGTACGTTGGCCTTCGTGCGGCCAGCAGTAACAGCCTGGTTAATCAGGGCCTGATCCACCGGGAGACCTGGTAGTGGGGGCGTTGAACCCCGGAATACCTCTCAGGTAGCAGGTAGGTAGACCCCCTATCCTTCCTATAGCCTCCTTGTTCATCTGCTTCCTACTCTCCGTCTTACTCTTAAATCTTTCAACAATAACTACCATACACTTTACCAGGTATACTCATCAGACTTATCTATGCATGCTCCCTGCCAATTCCTAGGTACCTTACCCTCTTCCAAATATTTATTAAATAAAAGCACCACCACTTCAAAACTATATCCCCACCTGCTTTTAACATTTCTAATTTTATCCCATCAATCCCAGCTGCATTACCCCTTTTCATTCTATTCACTGCCTCCAGAACTTCCCTCATACTCAAAGCTGGCTCTTCCTCACTCCTATAAGATGTTATTCCTCCTTGCCCTATACACGAAATCACAGCTTCACTATATTCATCAGCATTTAACAATTCCTCAAAGTACTCTCTCCATCTTCCCGATACCTCTAATTCTCCATTCATTAACTCTCCTCTCCTATTTTCAACTATCAAATCCATTCATTCCCTAGGCTTTCTCAACTTATTAATCTCACTCCAAAACTTTATTTTCTAGAAAACTTGTTAACATCCCACCCACTCTCTCATTTGCTCTCTTTTTACATTGATTCTCCGCTCTCTAAACCTCTCTTTTTCTCTCCATATACTCTTCCCTCCTTGCATCACTTCTACTTTATAAAAACCTCTCATATGCTAACTTTTTCCCTCTTACTACTCTCTTTACATCATTCCACCAATCGCTCTTCTTCCCTCCAGCACCCACATTCGTGTAACCACAAACTTCTGCTGAACACTTACACTACATTCTTCAACCTACCCCATACTTCTTCAAACTCCATTGCCTATACTCACTAGATGTTTTTTTTTCATTTTATACACAAATTTGTTAAATCTAATGTACACTTACAAATCTGAGATTCCATTTTCCCGCCTCTGAGGAATTTGGGAGTTATCCAAGCCATTACAAGATTCTAGAATGAGCGATGGCCAGAGGGCACGTGAACATTCAAATTGTTTCTAGAATTTAGCTCTTGTTAAGAGTTGAAAATTTCAAGCTGATTGGATGAGGTGTTCTAGTCATGAGCAACATATTTCTAAAAAGCAGGATGCTAAAAAAGGAAAAAAAAATACTGGTAACCTCTTAACGGTCCCCCTTCATGGAATAATAATAATAATAATAATTATAATAATAATAATAATAATTATAATAATAATTATAATAATAATAATAATAATTATAATAATAATAATAATAATATAATAATAATAATAATAATAATAATAATAATAATAATAATATCGAAGACTAACGAAAAGTTCAAAAAAATATTTAAAACTGATATAGCCAAAATGACTACATTAAATGTATTATACTGTCAGCTCCCGGGTGTCGTTATATTTAAAACGTGCATAAAAGTGAGTTATGGCTGGGGTGAGCGGTCTCCAACACTGAAGTATTTTTGCCATTCTTTTTCGTACTGAGAAATGCTCTCATTTTGTAAATTAACATTCACGCATGAGAGAGACCTCAGTAAAACATTGCAAGGGGTCCATAAATGTGATGATTTACACTTACACCAATATTTAAATCTAAACCCAAGCCCACCGACATTCACATCTGCACCAACAGACAATCACATCTACACCCACCAACACCCACACAAAAGGTAAGGACATGCAGCAGATGTGAGAGGCAGGAGGAGGAAGTACCTAGCGTTTTGGAACTTCATAAGATGCACTCCAAGCCGCTTTATTAGCGAGCCTAACTAAAGGCCCGCCCACACTTCACCAACATCAACCCTCAAACCTTTTCCCTCATCTCCACCTCTTCCTCATTCCTGTCTACAAGCATATCCCCGATTCCTCCCTCGTTACTGATGCACGGATTAACCCCAGCTCTACCACACCCAACTGCCATAGAGAGGAGTACCATTCAGAAACACTGACCATTTAAACCAGTGTGTGGCCTAGCTCTGTTTTGTTCACAGAAGCAGACGGACTATCGAACAAAAGTGATTAATTGAAGGAACGAATGCCCGATGTAACTCCAGCCATCATAGCTAGCTCAGTGACAAAACTGAAATTATATATGATACCTTATTCTCAGCACGATATCAAGTGAAAAGGAATGACAGTGGAAAGGAGAGGTGGAGGTGTTGAACTATTACTCAGAAGAGATGAGAGAGAACGAGAGATCAGTCAAAATATTACCTTGCTAAAATGTAAGGCAATATTTTTGTGACCAAATTCATTATTATTATTATTATTATCACACTGGCCGATTCCCACCAAGGCAGGGTGGCCCGAAAAAGAAAAACTTTCACCATCATTCACTCCATCACTGTCTTGCCAGAAGGGTGCTTTACACTACAGTTTTTAAACTGCAACATTAACACCACTCCTTCAGAGTGCAGGCACTGTACTTCCCATCTCCAGGACTCAAGTCCGGCCTGCCGGTTTCCCTGAATCCCTTCATAAATGTTACTTTGCTCACACTCCAACAGCACGTCAAGTATTAAAAACCATTTGTCTCCATTCACTCCTATCAAACACGCTCATGCATACCTGCTGGAAGTCCAAGCCCCTCGCACACAAAACCTCCTTTACCCCCTCTCTCCAACCTTTCCTAGGCCGACCCCTACCCCGCCTTCCTTCCAATACAGACTGATACACTCTTGAAGTCATTCTGTTTCGCTCCATTCTCTCTACATGTCCGAACCACCTCAACAACCCTTCCTCAGCCCTCTGGACAACAGTTTTGGTAATCCCGCACCTCCTCCTAACTTCCAAACTACGAATTCTCTGCATTATATTCACACCACACATTACCCTCAGACATGACATCTCCACTGCCTCCAGCCTTCTCCTCGCTGCAACATTCATCACCCATGCTTCACACCCATATAAGAGCGTTGGTAAAACTATACTCTCATACATTCCCCTCTTTGCCTCCAAGGACAAAGTTCTTTGTCTCCACAGACTCCTAAGTGCACCACTCACTCTTTTTCCCTCATCAATTCTATGATTCACCTCATCTTTCATAGACCCACCCGCTGACACGTCCACTCCCAAATATCTGAATACATTCACCCCCTCCATACTCTCTCCCTCCAATCTGATATTCAATCTTTCATCACCTAATCTTTTTGTTTTCCTCATAACCTTACTCTTTCCTGTATTCCCCTTTTAAATTTTCTTCTTTTGCACACCCTAACCAAATTCATCCCCCAATCTCTGCAACTTCTTTTCAGAATCTCCCAAGAGCACAGTGTCATCAGCAAAGAGCAGCTGTGACAATCCCACTTTGTGGTGATTCTTTACATTTAACTCCACGCCTCTTGTCAAGACCCCGCATTTACTTCTCTTACAACCCCATCTATAAATATATTAAACAACCACGGTGACATCACACATCCTTGTCTAAGGCCTACTTTTACTGGAAATAATTTCCCTCTTTCCTACATACTCTAACTTGAGCCTCACTATCCTCGAAAAACTCTTCACTGCTTTCAGTAACCTACCTCCTACACCATACACTTGCAACATCTGCCACATTGCCCCCCATCCACCCTGTCATACGCCTTTTCCAAATCCATAAATGCCACAAAGACCTCTTTAGCCTTATCTAAATACTGTTCACTTATATGTTTCACTGTAAACACCTGGTCCACACACCCCCTACCTTTCCTAAAGCCTCCTTGTTCATCTGCTATCCTATTCTCCGTCTTACCCTTAATTCTTTCAATAATAACTCTACCATACACTTTACCAGGTATACTCAGCAGACTTATCCCCCTATAATTTTTGCACTCTCTTTTATCCCCTTTGCCTTTATACAAAGGAACTATGCATGCTCTCTGCCAATCCCTAGGTACCTTACCCTCTTCCATACATTTTATGTTTACATAAAAAACTCATTATACTGTAACCGGATATAAACATGTAAATAGTTCATTATCACTGTAATTTGTTTAGCCATCAAAACTTCACGGTCATCCCTGGACCCATTATGTCCCTCTAATATTTCCACTACAGCCCACAAGATGGGCATAAGGCACACAAGAAAGATGTTAAACTAATTTAAGATAAAGGTACTAAGAGAAGTAGCTGAAAGATTTAAAACCTGCTACTTAACAGTAAGAGAGAGACAGGAATATAATGACAACAAAGTAAATGATGGCACCATAGCAAAAGGAGCTGGGAGTGCAGAGGCTAAAACAAATAACAGTGGTTGGTTTCAACCTCAAATGCACAGATTGGGAGAACTGTCACTTATTTGGAGGACCAGAAACGTGAATGGACAAACTGACAGATGTGGAGAAGGGAAAGATAGTGTGTTATGAGGTAATGTATAAGACAACAGAGAGAGAATACATTAAGCCAGCAATAATGGAGGTAGCATTTACCACAATTACAAATGACTTTGGAAGAGTCAGCTTCAGTGGAATGAGAGATTTCGTGAATGTCTTGCAATCTAGAGAGAGCTGAAAGTTAAGTCATGAGATGAAGTTCCTTAATGGGATGGGATGATCTGGAAGGCAGAGAACTTCATACCCATAAGAGGGCATAGCAAAGAGAGTGCCCTTGGAACAACCAAAAATGCAGAGGCAATAAAGCAAAACTATAAAAAGCAAAGGACAGATAAGAACAATATGATAAACAGAAAAGCCAGGACTAAGATTAAATGTAAGTAATGTTGGTACAAGTGATGCTTCAAGACGGCGTCTGTAAAGACGAGAAGGGCAGGCACTTTCGGCAGAGCGCCAATTAATAATATGACAAGGATCCCCATGATAAAAAGAGCATTGTTCGCGTCGGCAAGAACAACTTGCTCTTTGCCCCATGATTATAGTCTCTCTCAATCTTGCTTCTTCCATCAAGTTCAAAGCTGGATGGGAATATAACATTTTGCTTCTTTTCCATGATGTTGCGAAACCATTATAGGGGCGACAGAACTTTCTTTTTTCGTTTTATCGCAAGTCAAAGTAGTCATCTATTTTCCCACTATTTTTCCTACCATGCTTCCATTTTTTTCAGCGGCCTCCGCATCTCCGACCCTCAATTTCTTTGTCTAAAATTCTCACTCTTCGCTGCTCGTTTTCTTGCTTTGGGATATCTTCCTTTTTTCATAAACTCTAACAACTCTAAATACTATACAGACATTTTTTTTTTTCCAAATCTCTATTCTCCAGTGAAATCTCCAGTTCTTTGCCTTCCCTATATTTCCAGTCTTCTAAATCTTAGCACCCTCCTTCCTTTAGATATCAAACTTAATTTTCGTTATTACGTTTTAAATACTGATCATACTTTACCTCCTGCAATCGATGCTTCCGTTGTCTACTCCATTTCTGATTCCTCTCTCTTTCCGACAGATTTAAAGAGCACAACAGAAGTGTTCGCCTTGTTTACACTAACAGTGATCTGTTCTGTCAAATTAAGAGACCAAGTTAAGGTCTCAAGTTAAGAGACCTCAGAATACTCGTAACCTGACTACACCTTTGCTACCCCCTCCCCTACCTTCTCGCCTATTATGTTATTCCTGTCCTTACCTGTCCCAACCTTTTTTTTTTTTTTTTGTCCAACAGGGATTTTGTCCTACCGAGGGCCAGTTGCTCTTCTACAGTGCTTCTGTGTTCTCTAGCACTCATTCTTTTACAACTTCTACAGTCTCGTCTATTACTTTTAGCCGCTGTTGCTGTTGCTGTTGTTGCTGTTGTTGCTGCTGCTGTTGTTGTTGTTGTTGCTGTTGTTGTTGCTGTTGTTGTTGCTGTTGTTGTTGCTGTTGTTGTTGCTGTTGTTGTTGCTGCTGTTGTTGCTGCTGTTGTTGTTGCTGTTGTTGTTGTTGTTGCTGCTCCCTTCATCTTCCCTCCCTCCTCTCGTTCTCTCTCCGGTCTTTTCTTTCCCATTTGTTTTATGTTCAGTTGTGACCACTACTTCCAACTTCTTTCACTATTCTGTCTCTTCTACTGTCACCTGCCAGCTGCTACTGAACTGTTACTACTTTTGCCATTATTCTATGCCCTCCTCCCATACTGCTACTACTTTCTCTTCTACTGGTACTACTAATACTCCCTTCTTCCCAGCCCCCTCATATATATTTTGACCTCCACCACCGCTCGTTTCTGTGTAACTTGTTTAAGAGAGACCAAAACGTCGTCAAAGGTTTCGTCTCCTAACAGAAATTGTGTATAACAGATTCTTTGTGTTGTTTATGTAAGAATACTTGTTTTTCTTCATTAATTGTGTGTGTTGTGTATATTTATTTACTAATACGAATATTGAATGACATACTTGGTCACAAAGCTCTTCCAAGATCAATGTTACTTCTGCTAAAACACTGCAAACTGAATTACACGACCAAACACGCACGATGAACACAAGTTGGGTCGTTGCTACGACCGTAACAATATATAGAATTCAAGTTCTCGAATTAAATTTACAAGCTACAAACTGTGTAACTTCTCTAATGAGTTGAATTGATTGCTCGATAATGACTGTGGAGACGTAACATCAGTCACACTTGCAAGAACTCGTCACTACGGTACAACTGTAATATTCTGCTACTGTAGCGATTGAAACACTTGTCACTACACTATTAGAGTAAAGCAACTGTGATAAATGAGATTAAGAGATAACTTAAATGCAGGTGGTAAATATAGTTTTGGAATGGTTGGTGTATGTGTTCAATATATGTAAGGAATGACATCCATAGGGATTGGCAGAGAGTTGTCATAGTTCCTTTGTAAAATGGAAACGGGAGTAAGAGAATATTTTAGGGTAAGAAAAAAAAACAACTTTGTATAGCGAGTAAGGTGTATTGCAATTTTCAGTGAAAGAGTTATGGGTAAGATAGATAGAAGGACTGAGAAGAACAAGGTTTAAGGAAGGTAGAAGTATTTACACTGAAGCATACAAGTGAACAATAATTATGTAAATGCAAGGAACTTTAAATTGCATTACTGGATTTAGAAAAGGTAAATGATAGGTGGATTGTGGAATAATGTGGCAGACGCTCTATTTGTAATGAAAAGTTGGTCGATTTAATGCGGTGAAGATTCATGTGGATAGTGAGGTTTAGGTTAGAGTATGAAGGGGAGGGAGAGAGAGAGAGAGAGAGAGAGAGAGAGAGAGAGAAGAGAGGAGAGGAGAGAGAGAGAGAGAGAGAGAGAGAGAGAGAGGGAGGGTAGATTATTTCCTAGTAAAAGTAGGCCTTTGTCAAAGATTTGTGATATCACAATGGATGCTTAACATTTATAGATCGGGCTGAAAAAGGACGTGAACACTAGGGTGTTGGGAAGAGGTCTTGTATTAAAAGATAATGAATCTAATATCAAGTGGGAGATGTTATTGCTAGTACACACTAAGATTCTCCCATGCAAAACCTTAGTGTCTCCTGTGAATCCTCTCCTACTTCCTAATTATCTTCTTGTCTGGAAGGTTCAAGAATTGAACGAGGCCCCCATGAGGGCATACTTCCCAGCAGCCAGCCTTGACCGAGCACACTCCCACCACATTTTAAATTGTATCTGCCAATTTTGCGACCGCTGCATCAACTTATCCAAATGCTGCTCTAGTGCTGTAGCGTCTCCATTGGAAATAATCTGACGGCCTGTTTAGTGGCATCGAAAAACTTGCTCATGTCGCTATTGTCTCATCTATGTCGTTTATTAATACTGTGAATAGCAGACGGCCCAGTTCAGGGCCATGTGGAACACCGCTTCTAAATTGTCCCCATTTATGCAAACTCTTGCCTCTATGTCAACCACGCCTCGATCATTGAAATAATTTTCCTTCTATTCCGAGTGCATCTCCTTTCCTCAAAATTCTGTGTGGAACAATGATAAGCCTTACTAAACTTCATATACACTATCATATTAATTACTACAGTGTACCTTCTGAAATGCTTTAGTGAATAAAGTTAGATTCGTCAGGCAGGAACATTCCTTTGTAAACCAGTAGTGAGATTCATTGTTCAATTTATGTTTTTCAAGGTGGCTATATTATTGGTATAATGAAAGAAGCGCTAAACCTACAAGGGTTATACAGTGGCTTCGAATAGCCTCGGCAATTATTGCTATCTTTTCCACTTATCCGGCAGTATACCAGTTTGTAGTGATACGCTGAAAAAACTAGCCAATGGTTTGCTAAGTTCCTTCTTTTATTCCTTTATAACCCTGAATTATAGTTTATCTGGGCCCAGTGATCTGTTTGGTTTTAATCCAAAAACAATGTCACTAGTGACAATATAGTAGAAACAAGAGCAACAGTAGCAGAAGGAACAAGAGCAACAGTGGTAAAAGAATTGCATTAGCAGCAACATCAAGAACATCACTGGCAACAGAAATAAGACCAGCATTTTAAGGAGAAGCAAACACAGCCGTAACAGCAACTGCTAAAAGAATACCTTTAGTAACAGGAACACCAATAGCGTCAACAAAAACAATACTAGTAATAAGAGCAAGAATGGAAGTTGAACCAGCAACGAGAACAGTTGAAACAAGAGCAGTAACAAGAACACCAATAGCGTCAACAAAAACAATACTAGTAATAACAGCAAGAATGGAAGTTGAACCAGCAGCGAGAACAGCTGAAACAAGAGCAGTAACATCAGCAGCAAGGAAAACAACGTTATTATCAACAAGAACAGAATTATAAACAGTATAAACAATTGTAGAGAAAATTTTAAAAATAGCAACAGTAAACGTAGCAACAAGAATAACAACAGATGCAGAAACAAGAACAGCAGTAGTAACTGCAGCTATAAACATAGTAACAGTGGATGCAGCAACAAGAATAACAGCAGTTGCAGCAGCAGCAAGAATAGCTGTAGCAACAAGAGCAGCAGGAATATTAGCAGTAGCAGCTACGAGAATAGAAGCAACAGCAGCAGTACTTCTAGCAAAATGAACAGCAGCAAGAACAGCAGTATAAGCAGCAACAAGAACAGCAATACAAACAGCAACAAGAACAGCAGTATAAACAGCAACAAGAACAGCAGTACAAGCAGCAACAAGAACAGCAGTACAAGCAGCAACAAGAACAGCAGTACAAGCAGCAACAAGAACAGCAATACAAGCAGCAACAAGAACAGCAGTACAAGCAGCAACAAGAACAGCAGCTCAAACAGCAAAAAGAACAGCATCACAAACAGCAAAAAGAACAGCAGTACAAGCAGCAACAAGAACAGCAGTACAAGCAGCAACAAGAACAGCAGTACAAGCATCATCGAGGACTGCAATACTAGCAACAAGATGTACAATACTATCAGCAACAAGAACAGTAGCAAGAACAGCAGTACTAGCAAGAACAGCAGTACTAGCAGCAACAAGACAAGAAAAAGCAGCAACTTTAACAGAGTTAGGAACAAGAGCAGCAGCAACAAGAACAACGGTAGTAGAAGCAACAAGAACAGCAGTAATAGTAGCAACAAGAACAGCAGTAATAGTAGCAACAAGAACAGCAGTGCTGGTAGCAACAAGAACAGTAGTACTAGTAGCAACAAGAACAGTAGTACTAGTACAACAAGAACAGCAGTGCTGGTAGCAACAAGAACAGTAGTACTAGTAGCAACAAGAACAGTAGTACTAGTAGCAACAAGAACAGTAGTACTAGTAGCAACAAGAACAGTAGTACTAGTAGCAACAAGAACAGTAGTACTAGTAGCAACAAGAACAGTAGTACTAGTAGCAACAAGAACAGCAGTGCTGGTAGCAACAAGAACAGCAGTGCTGGTAGCAACAAGAACAGTAGTACTAGTAGCAACAAGAACAGTAGTACTAGTAGCAACAAGAACAGTAGTACTAGTACAACAAGAACAGCAGTGCTGGTAGCAACAAGAACAGTAGTACTAGTAGCAACAAGAACAGTAGTACTAGTAGCAACAAGAACAGTAATAGCATCAAGAACAGTAGTTCTAGTAGCAACAAGAACACTAGTACTAGTAGCAACAAAAACAATAGCACCAGTAGCAACTAGAAAAGTAGCAGCAACATTAGCAATAACAAAAGTAGCAGCAACATTAACAATAACAAAAGTAGCAGCAACATTAACAATAACAAAAGTAGCAGCAATATTAACAATAGCAAAAGTAGCAGCAACATTAACAATAACAAAAGTAGCAGCAACCTTAACAATAACAAAAGTAGCAGCAATATTAACAATAACAAAAGTAGCAGCAACATTAACAATAACAAAAGTAGCAGCAACCTTAACAATAACAAAAGTAGCAGCAACATTAACAATAACAAAAGTAGCAGCAATATTAACAATAACAAAAGTAGCAGCAATATTAACAATAACAAAAGTAGCAGCAACATTAACAATAACAAAAGTAGCAGCAACCTTAACAATAACAAAAGTAGCAGCAACATTAACAATAACAAAAGTAGCAGCAATATTAACAATAACAAAAGTAGCAGCAATATTAACAATAACAAAAGTAGCAGCAACATTAACAATAACAAAAGTAGCAGCAACATTAACAATAACAAAAGTAGCAGCAATATTAACAATAACAAAAGTAGCAGCAACATTAACAATAACAAAAGTAGACTCAGAAACAAGAACAGTAAACATTATATTATAATCATGGGGGAGCGCTAAACCCGTAGGATTATACAGCGCCTGTGGGGGGATGGAAGGTATTCAAGCTCAATTCAGGGAACCGGAGCACAGATCCAATTCCCTAGATCAAGAGCCCCTTACCAACGTCAAGGAACCTCCCTCGAGGGGACCTGTAAGAACAGCAGTGCTGGCAGCAGCAACAGCAGTGCTGGCAGCAGCAACAGCAGTGCTGGCAGCAGCAACAGCAGTGCTGGCAGCAGCAACAGCAGTGCTGGCAGCAGAAATAGCAGTGCTGGCAGTAGCAATAGCAGTGCTGGCAGCAGCAACAGCAGTGCTGGCAGTAGCAACAGCAGTGCTGGCAGTAGCAATAGCAGTGCTGGCAGCAGCAACAGCAGTGCTGGCAGTAGCAACAGCAGTGCTGGCAGTAGCAATAGCAGTGCTGGCAGCAGCAACAGCAGTGCTGGCAGCAGCAACAGCAGTGCTGGCAGTAGCAACAGCAGTGCTGGCAGTAGCAACAGCAGTGCTGGCAGCAGCAACAACAGTGCTGGCAGTAGCAACAGCAGTGCTGGCAGCAGCAACAGCAGTGCTGGCAGTAGCAACAGCAGTGCTGGCAGCAGCAACAGCAGTGCTGGCAGTAGCAACAGCAGTGCTGGCAGTAGCAACAGCAGTGCTGGCAGCAGCAACAGCAGTGCTGGCAGTAGCAACAGCAGTGCTGGCAGTAGCAACAGCAGTGCTGGCAGCAGCAACAGCAGTGCTGGCAGCAGCAACAGCAGTGCTGGCAGCAGCGCTCAAAAACCACATTATCAATGCTAACATGAACAATAGGACAAGTAACAAAAGAAAAGCAACACTAGAAGTACTAGAAATAGCAGTATCATAAACAATAGAAACATCAGCAGAGACAGTACGGGCAGGATTACTATCATCATCGTGGTGCTAATAACAGAAACAAGAGAAGAAAAAGTCAGCAGCAGAAGCATCAGCGTCAGCATCATTAGCATCAACATTAGCAGCATGAGGAAAATATTTTTGTATTGTTATTACTAACTTCTCGGAGGGTAAGAAAAAACACTAACCAGTGTATTTTTCTCCCCTCTTTCGATAAGAAATTTTTTCCAAATTTTATATAAAAACGGAACGATAAACAGAAGGATAAATATTACCTTTACTTTTCCATGATGGAAATCGACACACTATTTTTTTTATTATGTCAAAGTACTCCGATTTTTCTTAAAAAAGTAATCTCAAATCTCCCATATTTTTCATTCTGTGCTAGAAAAAAAAAACGTGCTATATTTTTTTTCCACGAGATAAACGATGTCCTATTTTACCTTTTACATAATAAAACTGTACCATTTTTTTTCCTCCGAGGATAATACTGTTGAATATTTCTTGTCGGAGAGCAAGAACGCCATGCAGACTTTCAGTTTTTTGCAGTTTTTCCTGCTGCTCCCCAAGTCTCTCTCACAATATCTCATCCCCAGTAAGGAAGACAATATCACGAGCTCCATTAATCACAAAGGGACTAATAGACAGCCCACGATCATCTCTTACTGAATTAGTGGAGGAAGGGTGAATGGGGAGGGAGGGAGGGATAGAGGGAGATAGGGATGTAGGGAGGGAGGGGAAATAGTTGTGAAAGAGCGGGCTTCTGCAGGGAACCAGTATATTCTCAACGTCTATGTTTCCGTGGAGTCACGTCCTTGTGTGATACCTCAACCAGCTTCACACAAGAGTATAGATGAGCTCTGAAAAGATAGGATGGTTTTTTCCAGCTTGAGTTACAGTAATGTTGACTCGACTGACAGCCAGTCCACTACCCACTCCTGCGCCCCTTTGTGACTGTCTCACCCTGCCCTCTACTCACTGATTCCAAAGAATTTGCTCCATGCTACCTACCCACGATAAAATAACCCTACCACCCATTCCTGTGTGTGGCCACCGTATGTACCTACTCATACCACCATCACTATCTGCGCCCACACAACTCGCAGCACATTTTGCTTTCTCAACCCACCAACGTAAGTGTCGACTAGTTGCCTATCACCACAAAGTCTTGTTGCAGAATTGTAAAGAGATGTTCCGCAATAATCATCGATCTGTCAGACTAAAGTATGTTAGCTGCCTGTATGTCGTGGCATCACATCACATAGGAAATATAAAAAATGTCCAGACTACTTTGAAACTTCAGGCCAGAGAGTTCAAGATGTGTTTGTGTGACTGTGTGGTCACCTGCTACAACTCCTAGCCATATCATATTTCAACTGTTGGGGAAAGAAGGCGGTTAATTAGTAATGGTCGAGAAATGAGACTTCTGCCATGAAGATCTACGGATGACTAGTACCTTGAAAGAATGCCAACATTTGTGCCAATTTCGAACATGATTACCGTCCCGCCCTACGTGATTGGGCCTAATAGATTAATTAACGAGAGTAGAAGAATTAAATGCTGGCGCTCAATTTGGTTTAAACTGAAGTAGTTGAGTCGTCAAGAGGATCGGGGGTCTGAAAATCATCCTCCGGCAAATTCAAGGATTAGGGAATCTCTAATTATTATACGATTTCTTTTAATACTTTTTCCCTTTAACTATTTTTTCTTCCTAAATCGGCATAAATGAGGTTTTTGTGCATTGAAAATTTTTGTCTTCTTGAAATTTCTGTCCCCCCATTTCAACTCAACTGAAGTCATTCATTACGTGGTACTGAAGGGATAGAGTGAATTTTAGGAGATTCTACTGTGACTTGTAATTGACTGATCACTTTCTCCCACGTACTGTGCACGGACCGTGAACGTGTTATTTATTACTGTAATCATGGGGGAGCGCTAAACTCGTAGGATTATACAGCGCATGTGAGGGGGGGGAGATGGAAGGTATTCAGACTCAATTCAGTGAACCGAAGCACAGATCCAATTCCCTAGATCAAGAGCCCCTCGCCAGCATCAAGAAACCTCCCTTAAGGGGTTCACCGTGAAGTTAGAATAATATTAAATTTAAATTACAAGGAATATTCGTTACTCGTCGGAATCGCATCACCCCGACGGGTTTAGCGCTTTTTCGGGAATAAAACAAAATAAAGGAAATTTGTTACTGATAATAAAAAGCTAGAAGACTACTGTTTCATTATTGGATTTCGTTAGTGTTCGAACACGACCTTAAAAACTGAATAATTATGTTGTCCAGCACTCAGTACAGAATACTTTACCTCCACTCCGAGGTTACATCATCAGCGACGTCAGCAACAACGTCGGTAGAAACGTCTGCACCTACGTCGACCGCTAAGTGTGCACTGAATTTCAAGGCGGATACAAAAACTTTCTTTCTAGCATCTAACGTACGTCTAATAACGAATATTTTAAACTTACGTTCATCTTAAATGCCACTTCACCCGCTGTAAGTTTCTTTTAAATCCACAAAACACCGAGATCGTTCACGTCACCAACACCGTTGAAAGAACATCAACAACTAACCATACCCCGGCCGGGATTGAACCCGCTGTCTGAGAGTCTCAAATCTCCAGCCCGTCGCGTTAGCCACTAGACCAGCTAGCCACAATAAGATTCGTCCAACTAGGTATATTTCTACACCATAGGAAGGTTAGCACAGGCACCACTGTGACCACAAATGCAAGTTTTTACAGACGAATCTCCAGCTAGCGTGGCCGTGACGAACTCTAGCTCAAGTCCCTTCACTGCCGTCAACATGACTCACGAAATCGTAATGACACGATTGCAAACAAACCATACCCCGGCCGGGATTGAACCCGCGGTCAGAGAGTCTCAAAACTCCAGCCCGTCGCGTTAGCCACTAGACCAGCTAGCCACAATAAGATTCGTCCAACTAGGTATATTTCTACACCATAGGATGGTTAGCAAAAGGCACCACTGTGACCACAAATGCAAACAACAATTTGTGGGGGCTGAAACTTTGCCAGTCCGGTATTCTGCCTCCCTGAATTTGCCCAGAAAAACAAACCTTCGGGGAAATCAAAAGTTTAAAACTCCCCGTGCGGACAACCAAAACTTAAAAATTTCCCTGGTAACTCCCCAAGGGAAGTTGACGGGCCCTTCCCACTTGAAACGGTGTGAATTTGGAGGATTCATGCTCCCAAACAAACCTCGGACAATTTAAATATAAATAAAACAAAAGTTTTTCCTTTCGGCCCAAGATTGTATTCCCATTGTTTTTCCCTTAGAAAAATTTTACCAAAAAATTTTAGGCCCTTTTTTGGGGGAAAGTTTTTTCGGTCACAGGAATTTTCCCAAGTGTTTTCTTAGTCAGTTTATAAAAATAATTTTTTAGATGTTTGGGTATAAATAATGTTTTTTTTTAGTACTGGAGGTTTTCTTATAATATATTAAATGAATCAATTATATATAATAATATGTTAATTTATATTACTATTTAATATATATATATATATATATAATATATATATATATATTATAATATATATATATATATATATTATATATATATGCTGTGCTGAATAGGTAAAACTTCAGCTCCTCAACTTGACGATATCCTATTTGCCTAAATGATTTCGCTCAACTCATGCTGACAAATTCTAAGTGCATGAAAACCAGCATGTGTGATGGAATGTCATAGAAACAACAATATTTTGTTTCTGCTATTTAACTCTTAACATGAAATTTGGTAGCATCACCTTCCTGGCGGATCCAGATTTGCTAATTCAAAAAGAAATGTAAACTAGACGTCTACTACATCCTCATTCTTATTACCATCCTTCCCCCTCCCCCCTCAACCCACTAATCTGCTTCACTTAACCTCCCCTCCCCCCAAATACCCCACCCCCACCAACCCCCCCAACTCCCAACCCCCAAACCCCCCCACCCCACTCCCACCCACCCCCCCCCCCACTCCCACCCCACCCCCACCACCTCGTAGCAGCCCAAGTTGCGCTGGAAGACAAATTTTGAACTTTCTGTAGGCGATGAATACTTAGTAAGAAGACAAGAAAAAACAAACATTGAACACTCCTGCTGGCCCATACCAGTCAGGTCCAACTCTCCTACTTGTCTAACCTATTTTTTAAAGTTAAATCAAGGTTTCCGTTTTAAAGATGCTAGTCGGGAGTTTGTTTCTCTCATCCATAATACTGTTATCAAACCATTTCTTTCTTATATCTTTTTATTGGAGACAAAGAACTTTGTCCTTGGAGGCAAAGAGGGGAATGTATGAGAGTATAGTTTTACCAACGCTCTTATATGGGTTGTTGGGAAACTGGGTGATGAATGTTGCAGCAAAGGGGAAGGCTGGAGGCAGTGGAGATGTCATGTCTTGGGGGCAATGTGTGGTGTGAATATAATGCTGAAATTCGTAGTTTTGGAAGTAGGAGGAGGGGTGCGGGATTACCAAAAATGTTGTCCAGAGGGCTGAGGAAGGGTTGTTGAGGTGGTTCGGACATGTAGAGAGAATGGAGCGAAAAAAGAATGACTTCAAGAGTAGGGGTAGGGGTTTGGCCTAGGAAAGGTTTGGGGGAGGGGGTTAAAGTTTTGTGTGCGAGGGGCTTTTGGGCTTACAAGGCATGCGTGAGCGTGTTTGATAGGGTGAATGGAGACATAGGTTTTTAAAACTTGACGTGGGTGTTGGGGTGTGAGCAAAGTAAAAATTTATGAAGGGATTCAGGGAAACCGGCAGGCCGGACTTGAGTCCTGGAGATGGGAAGTACAGTGCCTGCACTCTGAAGGAGGGGTGTTTAAAGTTGCAGTTTAAAAACTGTAGTGTAAAGCACCCTTCTGGCAAGACAGTGATGGAGTGAAAGATGGTGAAAGTTTTTTCTTTTCGGGCCACCCGCCTTGGTGGGAATCGGCCAGTGTGTTAATAAAAAAATAATAATCTTTTTTTTGTTTTTTTTTTTTAATCTGACCCATTTCTGTGAAACTGTCTTTATTAGATATTTTTTAGTACGTTTTTCCTTTTTATTAAAATTTCTTCAATTAACATACCTTAAACATATTCCCTCTAATTCCACTATTCCCCCTGAGAGTGCGTTTTAATGCCCTCACCTGTCTCGCAAGAAAAATTTCTGATACATGGGGAAAATTTGTCATTCTTTCTGTATGTTTTGTAGCGATTTATGTTCCATTCCGTTAAAAGAACCGAACTGCGCAAAAAGATCTGAGGCCTTACCCAGGGTATATTAAGTTGAAATATAACCTGAGGGCTTCTCTTATTTATACTTTTTGATTGAAGCCAAGAATTCTGTTACTTTTTTGGAAAAGTAAGGGGTATTGACTTTAGATTACTGTTACCGGAACCCCAAATTTTTTTCGCTTTCAGATGATTGAGACTGCATTATTCTAGCTTAAGCCTTACATTTGTCACTTCTGTCATTTCTCCGACCACTGTATCAACTTATCCAAATGTTCCTGGAGCGCTGTGTCCCTATCAGAATTAATCGGACACCTTATTTTAGAGTCCTGCAAATTTGCTTATGTCGCTATTTATTCACTTATCTATGTCCTTCATGTATACTGTGGAACACTGCAGGTGAAACTTCTCTATTCTGATTTCTTCCCATTTATGCAAACTCTCTGTTGCCTATCTTTCAACCACGCCTCTATCCAGGAAAAAATTCTTCTCCTATTCCGTGTGCCTCTACTTTCTTACACAGTCTCTGATGTGGAACTCTATCAGAGTTTTTATTAAAGTCCATATACACACTCATATTTATTACCATTATCAACGACCTAAAATACCATATTGAAAACAGCTAGTAAATTCGAAAGGCAGGAACCCCTCTATGTAAAAGTGCGTCTAGAATCACTGATCAATTAATGTGTTTCGATATGGCTTCGAATAGCATCGTGAATTAAGTCCATCAAATTTCCCACAATGGAGGTTAGCCTAATTGGTCTATAATTGGAAGTTAACGATCTGTCTCCAGCTTTGTATGTACGCAACACAATAGTTATGTTTTCATTTACCCGGCAATATACCAGTTTTAAGTGACATGTTGAAACAAATTGTTAATGGTTTGCTAAGTACCTCGTTACGTTCGTTTATAACTCTTGAGAACAGCTCATCAAGCACAGGTGATTTGTTTACTTTTAATCTGTCTAGTCGTTTGGGAACCATGTCACTAGTAACCTTGATAGTACCTAAACTTATTTTCTTCCTGATTCGTATATTTTATTTCTGGAATTTCACTAGTATCTTCTTTAGTAAAAACTGTGAGGAAATATTTGTTGATTGTCTACATTTCTTTGATACTGACAATCAGCTGACTAAAGAAATGTTTAAATGGGCCTATCATCTCCCTAATCTTATTCTTATATAACAGAAAGAAACCTTTTACGTTGGTCTTCGATTCTATTGCGACTTTAATTTCATGATCGCTTGTGGCTTTTCTTATTCCATTCTTGATTTCTCTCTTAAACTGAATATATTGTTTCCTTAAGTGTCTCTCAACTCTTTTGATTCGCCCGTATATGCTTCTTTTTTTTTGACCTTTAAGAAGTTTTAATTTATTTTCTTTTTAAATTTCTGTCATTTATTTGATCTAATTTTCATATTTGGAACAAATGTTACCTGAGCAGTTTGAACTATAGTTTGAATACTGTCATACTGCCAACTATCTACTGTCATACTGCCAACTATCTCCACCTACCTATTCCACAAGATAATTGTCAAGTCACATCAGATCCTCAACTCCACGAAAATCAGGAAACTCTGATTTAATAGTAGTTATTAAGGTAATTTCATTATATATATTTAAACTGAGTAGTGATCCCTTTCCCCAAGCTCTTCATTATATTCTTCATTATATTCTTCAATATTCTTATTAATCTTCTGTAGTTGGCTCTGTCGCAATCTGTTTTTACAGTCAGTCCTGGACTGTATTAAGAAAGTCACTAGTCTCAAGATTTATTGTTAAATTGCCCCAGTCAATTTGTCTAAAATTAAAATCTCCCATCAACACATCTTCGTATTTACATGCTTAGTAATTTCGTCCAATAGAAGGTAAATAAAAAAAACTATTATTTCCGTAATGTTTCTTACGTAGTTTAAAACTGTGTTATTCATGATCTTTCTATTCGCGATTCAAGAAGTCCTTTTTTACCTGCCTTTTCATGCCCGCTTTATGAGTTCAAAAAACCATGTCTCCTCCCGTCTTTCAATTATGGCATTTCCTGTTTCTTAAAATTTCTTCGTAACTCATCTATAACAATCTGGACATTATCGAGTTACAATTGGAGGAGTTTATCTAAAATCTGATATCCATATTTTATATTATATATCATACCGAAGGACAATTGTAATGTATTTTAAATTTCTGTAACCCCGTGACTAATATATTCTGACAACGTTTATGGAAACTAAAAATTTGAAGTAGTTATAGTTTGTTCTCGACAAAATATTAGAGAAACTTTTTCCATTCGAAACTAGCGGATGGTGAATACATAATGTGAACGAGGTAAGAAGATTGTTAAGGACGGAGTTTAGGAAGGAGGAAACGGAGATTAAGTAGTAGAAAGAACACGCAGAAGTGAGAGGGAGAGAGAGAGAGAGAGAGAGAGAGAGAGAGGTGTATGTGTGTGTGTGCTTGGGCCATTGTTATGGAATGTCTACTTCAATGACCTTCATCTCGTCCCAGAATCCCATGCATATGCACACGACTGTACTCTGACATTTATTTATCTAAGAGAAAAAATGCCAGCTGCTCTAAGCTACATCAATCACCAGCTAAGAGCTATATCAGCTTGCGGAAATCAATGAAAAGTAACATTTGCACCTTAGAAAACACAAATGATGGTCTTTAGGCACCATGATCGTAATGCCGGAGCAGCAGTATGAATGGGAGAGTGTTGGTACCTGGGGAAGAAGCTGATATTCTTGGGGTGAAATTTGACTCCACACTGACCATGAAGGACCACTTTGTTAATCTTGCAAACAAGGCAGCCAGGAAGCTTACAGCACTTCGACGTATCTCGCATCTGCTTGACAGTAGGGGTTGCAAGATTCTGTATGTGGCAAAAGCACACACACACCTTGAGTATGCTCCACTTTAGTGGCCTCTCTGCCCCCTCCCTCTCATCTGCAACTACTTGACAGAGTAGAGAACAGAGCAAGACATCTCATTTCTGGCCTGGACCTATCCTGGCTAGATCTGTCATTTCAGCAGAGCCTTCAACACAGGAGGGATGTGGGAGGTCTTACTGTTATGCATAAGGTCAACATTGTGCACGAAAGGTATAAAATACCGACAATATGAAAGTTAAGACATGTGCAACATCCAGATATTCGGATGTTGCACATGTGTCTTAATTTTCACAAGGTCAACATTGTCAAAGTACCACACTTAGCTCCACTTCGAGGACAGCGAGAAGCAAGCTTCTATAGCACAAGACGGACAGAAAGCAGCAACTTCACTCTGGCTGTACCCTTCTCCGGAACATCACTTGTTTCCGAAGGAGATATTAGTCTTTTTTCTCCGGCGTTTGTCCTTTCCCATTGCGAAGGAACCAAAGCGATGATCGGCGATTAACAGGTCCCGTAGCAGCTGAAATCTCCGATTGGAACATGTTAATTTGATGTGCATAACACTCACGATGCTGTGGAGGAGTAAGAGTTCATTTATACTCTGTACCAATAGAACGAGCAATACGCCAGCAACGTTGAAGAGATTGTATGGGTAAGTTTTGCAGGGTATGTCCACTTATCAATTGTCTAACACGTGTCTCTGGCATAACCCATTATAACAAAATGCTGACTGCAATACGCTCAATGCAACATGAAACAATAGGACACAAAGATTTTGCAGGTTTGCAATGCAGCACCTTAGGCAGGCTCATAGAGACAATGCAGAGACAGATTTCAGGACACGCACCCATATTACGAATACATCTAGTCTAGTGGCCTGCACGCCTGCCTGTAGCAGGAAAACCATGTAGGAATAAGAAGAAAGGCAGCAGAGCAAATACTTATATTTCCTCCACAAAACAGTAATCAGATATGTACATTATATACAGCAGATATGCACAATAAGACAAATGCAAGCAAGAGACAGGGTGAGAACCGTTGCCATCAAACTGGGAGGTAAATCTGCCAAAGTTGATTCACGACTGTCCCACCACGCTTCACAACGCTGGCGGGCTTCCTTGTGATTGGCTGGTTGAACCAGGGTACTAGCTTAAAGATGGGTCTCCTTCTCGTTATACCCGTAGCATCTGACTCGCTGGTCGGGAGAGCAACCTGTATGGGTGTGTGACAAACACTGAATAAAATGTAACATACTCTTAAAATGCCACATTACAGATAGTTAAGAATAAAAAAGACAATATTGCAACTTGAACACTAAACAAATAACTCTAGGAGATAGAAACTTATGATGATGTTTCGGTTTAACTTGGACCATTAACTTGCGAAAGTAGGAAGCCAGTATGTATCCGAGAGGGGAGACTGGGACGGGAGAAGAGAGTACTTGGGCCGCAGCACTCGGGCTGAGGCCCGAGTGCTGCGGCCCGAGTGCCATCCCTGGCACTGCAGCCCCTGTAGCCCGAGTGCCAGGTATGGCTCAAATATAGCACAGCTTTTGAGGGTTGACATTCTCGTACCAGGGAGAGGCCTTGACACCACTTGAACCGAAGACGTGTTGTATCCCAACTACAGTGCGTCGACGACGATCGTAGTTAACTGCTGCACCACTTGTGCTGAAGAAGGCTCAACGTACCCTTGCCATAGGGCTGCCCCTGCCGTTCGGCTGTAAACGGTACTCCGCCTGACCTGAACAAGACTCACTGTGTGTGTGTCATAGGGCTGCCTCTGCAATAGGACTGTAAACGGTACTACAATTGAGACGAATTAGGCCCACCGCAGCCTTGTCACAGGACTGTAAGCGGTACTCTACTTGGCCTGAAGAAAACTCACCGTACACTTGCCATAAGGCTGTAAACGGTTCAGGTATAGGAATACTTCTTTGACAAGAAAGTATAGTTACGTAAACATGCTATTGGGGAATTCACAGGTTAGAAGTATTCTGTATTTTTCAAGGTGCACCTCACCTGGTGGCAAGTACGGGCTTCCTTCCAACTCATATAAATGCACATAATGAGGGTCCCAAGAAGACTGAAAACATTTGCGGTTCTTTCCTCTGTGCTATCGAATGCGGATCATTCGTAAATATCAATTTTTATTAAAACATTTACAATGAAACTTATGGAGCCCAATAGCAAGTAAATCCTGCTCTCTTGAGAACACTAGTTCTAGTGACGAAAATTTCTACCAGTCAGATTGGGCATTCTCCAGTTATCGCGCAATTTCTATTTTAAATTTTATGAACAACTTTAGCGCATTGCTATACTTGCCTACAAACAAATTAAACTTGTTGGGTATTATCCTGGCCGTAAAATACATGAACCACTAAACAATGACACCATTCAGAAGAGATAGAGTAAAACTTGCTTTAAAGTTAATTTCACGGCATTTTGCTCATATAATTGGAAGACTTTTAGCTATACACTTAAATTTCATTTCCACTGTCGTAGAATTAGGAGGGTCTATTTTTGAACATTTGAAGCTACGCCAAAGAGGGCTTTGAAAGTCATCGGAGGCATTCTTGGATACTTATGGATCTGATTCATCAACTTTGATCATTGGGCACTTCCAGACGCCATTTGCTTCTTGCGTCTTGCTGCTGTTACCCTATACCAGTGTTGAAATTTTGAAGACGATCGGATGAGGCTTTCTTGTATTATGAGCGAAATAAAAACGAAAAGTTAGGGGAAGAAAAACGATTTGGGCATCTAAGTTAAGGTCCCGTATGGTGATACCTAATCAGTTTTTTGCATACTTTTTTTTTCATGTAATCTCTTTAACTAATTTCATTCACTTTTTCTAAATGCGAGTTTTTACTTTTAGCAATTTTTTTCCGACTTGTTTCTGACTGACAGAGAATGTTCTATGTATACAATATTTTTCTTTAATTTCTATAAAATAAGAAAAAAAGGCACAATACCGTGACTGGAACAATACACAAAGATCCCTCTGTGTTCTACTTGGAATATCACAACGAGCACCAAGGCTTCAAGCATTGGCAGACGTGAGTGAGACATCCCTAGAAACCCCAACGAAGACCATTGAGAACGTCTTGACGAATTCCACAAGTGAAGGTGTAATGCTACCTGAGAATGCGAGTCGACTACTGGGAGCATCACGACGGACGACGCCAAGGAAGGTAAAAACATTGTTGTTGTTGGGGATAGCCAGATTAGGTACATGGATAGGGCATTCTGCTTGAAGGATAGGAGTAGAAGGCAGAGAGAGTGTTTTCCTGGGGCTGGGATGAAGGGTTTTGTTAGCCGTCTGGATGACATCATGAGAGGTAATGGGAGCAATCCTATTATCTGTCTCAGTGCTGGAGGCAACGATGTTGGCAGACGTAGGAGTGAGGACCTGATTAGCAGGTATAGGTCAGCAATAGATATAATTAGATGGAGGGGTGGGAAACCTGTCATATGCGGTATTTTGCCAAGGAGAGGAGTTGGAAATGAATGGTTGTCCAGGGCAATTGGTGTCAATTGCTGGCTGGACAAATACTGTAAGGAAAATGCGGTAATATTCATTGACAACTGGGACCTCTTCTATGGCAGAAATGACATGTATGCCATGGATGGGGTTCACTTATCTAGGTGTGGGGTGGGAGCACTGGCCAACGCAGTGGAGGGAGCTGTTAGGTTTTTAAACTAGAAATAGATAGTGGTATGGGATTTCGTGGAAAATCAATGAATTCTGAGTGTAGTGATAGTACGAGTTTTAAGGAAACCAGTCATAGGCAGAATGAGGAAGAGTTATTGGTGAACATAGGAAAGCCAATGGCATTAGGTGATAAGGAGAGCAGGCATAGTGGACGAACAGAAATCAGCAGGAAGAAAAAAGAGAAGGGAGGGTTTCTGAAAATATATTATACTAACAGTCGTAGTGCGAGAAATAAGATGGACGAATTGAGATTAGTTGCAAGTGCGGGTAACATTGATGTTTTTGTCATAACTGAGACGTGGTTTAATATGAAAAATAGGGTCATGTCTGCTGAATGTCACATACAGGGTTTTAAATTGTTCCAAGTAGACAGAAGTGCTGGGAAGGGGGACGGGGTGGCACTTTATGTCCGTGATCGTTTAAATTGTTGCATAAAAACGGGTATAAAGTCTGAAACACATACCGAGTCTGTTTGGGTAGAATTCACAGAGGCATGACAAAATTGATTTTAGGCGTGATGTAACCGTCCCACAAATCTTGGAATAGAGACCAAGAGAAGAAAACTCTGGAAGGAAAATGTTAAGTGCCACAAGGCCACGATAATGTAGTAATTCTAGGGGACTTTAACTTTAGTAATATTGATTAGAATTTTCTAACTTGGAATATTAGAATCTAACGACTTTTTAAAGAATAGTTCAGGAATGTATTTTTTGAAGCATTTGTGACAGAGCCCTACAAGGGGGAAATAACCTGCTTGACTTAGTTCTGGCAACGAATCCCTTGTAATAATTTTAAGAAATTTTCAGAGAAACTTGGGTGCTAGCTACCACAAATCCATTACATATTTAGCAATGAATGTAAGTATGATAGTAGCGATAACACAGAACAGTCCAGATTTTGCTTAGCGATTACATGGGCTTAGAGAACACTTATCATTCCTGTGACCTGGGGCAACAGTTTATCAGAACACTAAACATGCTGCCAGAGACCATTTATCCCGAGTAAAGAAAATATATGAAAGAGAAATGATCCAAAATGGATGAAATAATAGTCTCAAATATCCTTTTAGGCATAAAGTAATTTATAGGCGTATCAAAAGAGGTGAGAGTCATCTTAAGAATCAGTATATGACAGTAAGAGGGACGATAAAAGGGATAAGAAAAGCTAAACGGGACTATGAAATTAAAGTTTCTAGGGATCGTGTATAAACAAAAGGTTAGAGATAAGATCTGACCCCTTAAAAATAACTATGGCACCTTATGACAAAAAAATGAATGTGCTCGAATTTAAATAATTAATTTTCTTTCATGTTTTTACACAGGAAGACACTAACAATATCCCATTAATTAATTTTTTATAGTGGGCTAGAAGATAAAATTATGATAACAATCACAGTCACTAGTGAAATGTTGAGAACAGATAGAACAGACTGAAGCAAAATAAGTCGCCGGACCTGATGAGCATATTTCCAAGGGCATCTTAAGGAATGCAAAATGGAATTCTGTGAACCATTAACTAATATTTTTAATTTATCTCTTCAAACAGGTATAGTGCCTGATATGTGGAAGATGGCTAATGTAATTCCTATTTTTAAATCAGAGGATAAGTCGTTACCGTCAAATTACCGCCCAATAAGTCTGTCCTCAAATATAGGCAAATTGCTATAGTCAATTATAGCTGAGATTATAAAAAGCCATCTGAATAAGCATAATCTGATTAATGATACTCAGCATGGATTCACGAGAGGCCGTTCTTGTCTAATTAATTTATTAACTTTCTTCAATAAAGCTTTTGAGGTTGTTCACGATAAAGAATTTGATATTATTTACTTAGATTTTAGTGAGGCTTTTGATAGAGTTCCGCACCAAAGACTGTTAAAGAAAGTAGCAGCTCATGGCATTCAGGGAAAAGTACTCTCATGGACCGAGTCATGGCTAACAGACAGGAAGCAGAATGTGTCCATAAACGGGGTTAAATCCGAGTGGGGATCTGTAACAAGTGGCGTTCCACAGGGATCAGTCTTGGGCCCGTTGTTTATAATATATATCAATGATCTTGATGAGGGAATTACTAGTGAAATGAGCAAATTCGCCGATGACACAAAGATAGGTAGGATAATTGATTCAAACGTAGGTATTAGGGAACTTCAGGAAGATTTAGACCAACTCAATACCTGGTCAGAAAAGTGGCAGATGTAGTTCAATGTAGATAAATGCCATACAGATTGCGAAAAGGACTTGGGGGTTATGATAAGCAGCAACCTTAAACCAAGACAGCAATGCCTAAGCGTACGTAATAAAGCAAACAGAAATCCTGGATTTATATCAAGAAGTGTAAGCCACAGAAGTTCAGCGGTTTATAATTACAGCTTTATACATCATTTGTAAAGGCTCACCTAGAATATGCAGTCTCAGGTTCTGGCTCCATATTAAGAATGGACATAAATCGTTAGAAAACATTTCAGCGAAGGAGACTAATTAATACATAGCATTAAAATCTTCTTATAAGAAAATTGATAGACACTTAAATTACATTCACTTGTTATTATTGTTTTTTAGACGAAGAATGAGGGGAGACCTGATCGAAGTGTAAAGTGGAAGAAAGGTCTTAATTAAAAGGGCACAATTAATAAGGCCTTGAGGATAACTCTCCAAAGAGAACCCGCAGTAATGATATGAATTCGACAAGTTACTAGATTTAGAAAGACAAGAAAAGTATTGTTTGGAAAATAGGGTAGTTGATGAGTGGAACAGTCTACCTAGTTGGGTTGTTGAGGCTAAAACCTTGGGTAGTTTCAAATTTAGGTTGGATAAATGCATGAGTGAGAGGGGTTGGATTTGAGTGGGACTTGCATATGGGTGGATAGAGTTATCAGAGCTTATTTCATGAGTAGTTTTGAAAATTTGGTTGGGAAAATGTTTTGTTAGTGGGATGGATTGTAAAGGACCTGCCTAGTATGGGCCAACAGGCCTGCTGTAGTGTTCCTCCTTCATGTTCTTATGTGCGGATTGTGTATGAAAGATAAATTGGACTCAGGGTGGCAGGAATAACGCATCAACATCCAACATCTGCACCAGTCCTACATCAACAGCAACCAAAATTTTTCCACCAGTCCTACATCAACACCAACCAATATCTGCACCAGTCCTAGATCACACCAACATCTGCACCAGTCCTAGATCACACCAACATCTGCACCAGTCCTACATCAAAAGTAACCTCAACTGCACCAGTCCTACATCAACAGCAAACAACATCTGCACCAGTCCTACATCAACACCAACATCTGCACCAGTCCTACATCAACACCAACCAATATTTGCGCCAGTCCTAGATCAACACCAACATCTGCACCAGTCCTACATCAACAACAACCAACATTTGCACCAGTCCTACATCAACAGCAACCAACATTTGCACCAGTCCTACATCAACACCAAACAACATCTGCACCAGTCCTACATCAACACCAACATCTGCACCAGTCCTACATCAACAACAACCAACATCTGCACCAGTCCTACAACACCAATCAATACCTGCACCAGTCCTACATCAACACCAACCAACATCTGCACCAGTCCTACATCAACACCAACCAACATCTGCACCAGTCCTACATCAACACCAACCAACATCTGCACCAGTCCTACATCAACACCACCCAACATCTGCATCAGTCCAACATAAACACCAACCAACATCTGCAACAGTCCTACATTAATACCAACCAATATCTGCACCAGCTCTACTTCTGCACTACCTCACACTAACACCGTAAATGAGCACAGTCGAGAAAAAAATTTTGAATCCAGTGACCTCCCAACAGAAAACGTTAGTCTCTTTACACTAATACGCTGGAAACGAGGACCTTTTAACTTATTATAAACGTCAAAATCAAATACATCATCATTACGCAATTTTAAGAGCCGTGAGTCTCAGAGTGGCTGATTAGACATTTATTGCAAGTCTGAAGAAGGAAATGCACTCCGTAGCTGAATTGTTATTAAAAGGTTGTCAGATTTCATCAGATTTTTTTGCGTTATGAGGCTGTGTCCCTGAGATATTAGATTTTATTTTTCAGTATTATTACGTGCATTTTACATATACATTAGATTTTTTGATAAATTTCTGAACGCTTTCATGAATTGTCAATAGATCAGTTGAATAGTAAATTTTCAGCTAGACTGAGTAAGGAAGAAGTCTGAAGATATTAAACATTAAATATGTAAGAGGTTTTTTCCATGTAACAAAAGCAAGCAGTAAACTAAAATGGTGTTGCAACATTGTAGATGAATGGTTCAAAGAACCGACATGTTGTTAAATTAGACACATGTGCATCTCTTGGGTATCTTTATTGAGGAAACGTTTCGCCACACAGTGGCTTCATCAGTCCATACAAAGGATAAACTTGAAGAACAGGAGGAGAATGAGGTAATCACTCCGTCAGCCTTGAGTCGATGTGGTCAGTCCATCAATCTTGAATAGAATGGACTGACCACATCGACTCAAGGCTGATGGACTGATTACCTCATTCTCCCCTGTACTTCAAGTTTATCCTTTGTAAGGAACGGGTGAAGCCACTGTTGTGGCGAAACGTTCCTCAAAAAAGATACCCAAGAGCTGCACATTTGTCTAATTTAACATTGCAATATCATGTTGTCCCTTATTACTTTAAAAAGTAAATATAATATTTAATCATGCGTTTAATAAGGTTAAGTGGCCGAAATACTGAATTTTCTTAATAATATATTATAGGGTATATGTGCCACAGCCCTGACAGCAGCTGAGGGAGAGGACATAGAAGCGAAAGGGGCTAGGAAGAGAGACAAGGACAGAATCAGCAGAGGATAACCAGAGCAGGGCAGAGCAACAAGAGCAAGCGCATAGAATCCCAGAATTCCACATCCAAACATGCTATCCCAACACAAACCACAATCCACGCTTACAGCTCCCACCCCACACTACGCTGTAGAATCCCACAGCATACAGCCAGGTCCCCCACCCTCACAGAACCCCCGGAGCACAGTGTTGGAGAGGAAATTGAACGTATGGTACTCCAACGTTGGTGGAATAACGAATAAGTGACAGGATTGTGCACGAGAGTCGAAAGGCTCACGGCATCATAGCTCTCAGAGAAACCAAGCTCACAACAATGATAACAAATGCCATCTTTCCAATTGGATATCAGATCCTGAGGAAAGACAGAGGGAGCAGAGCTCATCAAACTACAAGAGAAGGACTAACACAGCATGACGAAATTTCCTACATGGGGCCAGTGGGACAGAGAATTGGCAGGAAACATCTAAATGGGATGACGATATGTGATAACAACATGCAAGGTAGCTGAGGAGAAGTATGTATCCTAGGGTAACAGAAATAACGAATAAGCCAGGACGAGACCTTGGTTCACCCGAAGGTGTAGAGAGGCAAACCCAAGTGCGCAAGATAATGGAAGAAGTATAGAAGGCAAAGAACCTAGGAGAATAAGGAGAGAAGTCGTAGAGCTAGAAATAAATATGCACAGGTAAGGGAGGCCCAACGACAATACGAAAATGACATAGCAGAGAAAGCCAGATCTGACCTGAAGCTGTTGTACAGCAACATCAGGAGGAAAATAACAGTCAAGGACCAGGTAGTCAGGCTGAGGAAGGAAGGAAGGGAGAGACAACAAGAAACGACTGCTAAGTATGTGAGTAGCTCAACTTGAGATTCGAAGAAGTGTTCACAGAGTAGACAGAAAGGACTCAAGAAAGACATAAAAAAGAGGAAGGGGGGAGAGAGGTGGGGTACACCATTAAGTGTTGGACAAAATACATACAGCCTAGGAAGAGGCTGCTAAGCGAGCTAGATACCTCAAAGGCGAGAGGGTCGGATAACATCTGTCCACGGGCCCTGAGAGAGGGAGCAGAAGTGCTATATGTACCCTTAGCAACAATCAACACATCTATCGAAACAGGGCGACTACCTGAGGTATAGAAGACAGCAGATGTAGTACCAGTTTTTAAAAAAGGAGACAGACACGAAGCATTAAACTACAGACCAGTGTCAGTGACATGTATAGTATGCAAAGTCATGGAGAAGATTATCAGGAGAAGAGAGGTAGAGCACCTTATCAACGACAGCCAGCACGGTTTCAGGGACGGGAAAACCTGTGTCACAAACCTACTGGAGTTCTATGAAAGTTTGACAGTAGAAAGACAAGAGAGATGGGTGGTTAGATTGCATTTTTTTTTTTTTTTTTTGACTGCAAGAAGGCGTTTGACACAGTTCCACACAAGAGATTAGTGTAAACGTTGGAGAACCAGGCAGGGATAACAGGGAAGGCACTACAATAGATCAGGGAATACCTGTCAGGAAGACAGCAGTGAGGTCTCAGAGAGGGCACCTGTGAAGAGCGGTGTTCCACAGGTGTCAGTCCCAGGACCGGAGCTGGTTTTATTATTTGTGAACATGACGTAAGGAATAGACTCCGAAGTGTCCTTGTATGCAGATGTGAGGTTGATGAGAAGAATCCAGTCGGATGAGGACCAGGCAAAACTGCAAAGGGATCTGGACAGGCTGCAGGCCTGGTCCAGCAACTGGCTCGTGGAGTTCAACCCCACCGAGTGCAAAGTCATGAAGATTGGGGAAGGGCAAAGAAGACTACAGACAGAGTACAGTCTAGGGGGCCAGAGACTACAAACCTCATTCAAGGAAAAAGATCTAGGGGTGAGTATAACACCAGGCACATCTCCTGAAGCGCACATCAAGCAAATAACTGCTGCAACATACGGGCGCATTCCGACATCTTAATAAGGATTTGTTCAGGACCCTGATACACCGTTACTTTAAGGCCCCTATGGAGTAATGCGGCCCACCCAGTTTTGAACCCACACCCTAGCCAAGCATTAAAGAAACTAGAGTAAGTTTGCAACAAGAACTATCCCCGGAGCTAAGCACGTAAGAGCCCTTCCCCTACGAGGAGAGTTAAGGGAAATTGACCGGACCACCCCTGAGGACAGAAAGATAGGGGGGATAGGATAACGACATATAAAATACTGAGAGGAATCGACAAGGTGGGAAGAGAATAGGATGTTTCCAGAGAATGACACAACAACATGGGTCACACTTTGGAAGTTGAAGACTCAGATGAATCACAGGGCTGTAGGAATTATTTTATTCACTCATAAGTTTGTCATGGAAGTGGAATAGCCTGGGTATTGATATAGTAGAAGCAGGATCCATACGTAGTATAAGAAAGGCTATATAAAGCTCATGGAGCAGGAAGAATGACCAAGTAGCGGTCAGTGCAGAGGCGGGGTTCAGGACCTGAATCGACCCCAGCAACCACAACTAGGCCAGAACCCACACTTGCCATGGTTGAAGCCCAACCGTAGCTCACTACCTGAAAAATTTTAAAGGATCACATAATAAGTTATTAAGATGGTCATTAGCCACATAAACATTTAAGTTTCAGGTTGGGAATATATCGGGATCCGCACCAAACATTTTTTTCGATAGTTTAAGCTGGCGCTGTAGTTATAGTTTTTTTTCTCACCTCAGATATTTTGCTTATATCCTGTTGACTAAAGGTTTTGGAATGGGTTAATGTGAGGAAAAAAAGCCAGTAAATACTTTTTCTTAAGAATATTTACAGAAAACACGAGATTTTCAGCAACTGAGTAAGACAAGTGGAAGGCCTAGAGTGATCTAAAGTATCACGACTGTTGGATAATTCGTAGTTTCAGTGTCTCAAGACTTTCTAGTAAGGGTTATGGTGTAGCTTCCTGGTACAATATCCTAGTGTTGGCTGGGGTGAAGTAAGGGTGTTCACCCCTCGACTCCTCTCCTGACAAGGTACGAGGAAACTAACAGAGAACTTGTTTCTTCCATTCTAAGTTGTTATAATTATGCACTTATGCTTGTCAGTGATGATTTATTGTAGTGCAAATTTCCGCCTTCAGCGACTGTAACTTTTCTATAACCATCTAGAGCCAATGGCTTCTTTGTCAGTTTTAGCGCGGTTTTCTTAGCACAGAAGACGCTGGTTTATTGGAGCATACTAGAAACCAGCCGACTTATTACGGAAACCGTGTCGCAAAAAAGCAGGAACTCGACAGGCACCAGCCACACATTCCATCATTCCCTTGGGCCACGGCATTCCAATAATGGACTATTTTGCTATTGTGATCCGTGAAGTAACTATTATCGTCCGTGATCTGTTTCTACCTAACCAACGTCACGGTGAACGCAAGTGTCAGTTTTCACCATCTACATGTCTCTACTTCTCTTGTGTTTATCTATATTTATCTTCATAATTTCTTCATTTCCTTTTCCTGAAAACAAGAAATTTTAATCTCCTTAAAAAATTAATATTAAAAGTAATTTTTTGTACAGAACCTGGTTCTTAAACTGTCGCACATCTACGTCTCTCTGTTCTCTCACTCTCCTCTCTCTCTCTCTCTCTCCTCTCCATCAATATAACTTTCCATTTTCTCCTCCCTTCGCCCCTTCCTCCTCTAATCACACTATCAGTCCCGTCTCCGTTTCTCTTTCTCCCCCCTCCCCTGCCTTCCCTCACCTGTTATCCTGACATCCAACAGAGAAAATTAGGGTGACAGAGTATTTGGCTGTCGTGACCAAAAGAGACTGCCTTAGCTCCAGTGTTCCCCTTCTACGTTGTTCCTCTGATTAATCTTGTTGAATATCCTTGAAGAATGTTACGTTGCTGCATTCATGTGGTTGTCTGTTAGCCAGCGAGAAAGATTAATCCCAGTAAATTCCCATGTGAATCACTATTGAAATATTGCTCAAGATCTATACAAAAAATATATTACTACACTTGGACGATTATCGTCTTATTTATCAAATACCTGTATAGTGAAGGAATATATAACTGAAGTGAATAACTGAATTTTATTTTTATTTATTAAGTTTCAGGGTTGCTCAAAGCCCTTACTAAGGGGTTCCGGCTGTAACTTAGACAATTAGGCGTTTAATTGTCCAGTGATGCATACAAATGTAAGGCCTGAGTGAACAAATGCAAACATAATACGAAAATATTTAGTTGAGGCTTTTTTTCTACATTGTACAGGGCTTCAGAAAGATTGAGATCCAGTCTCTTTGATGTTGCTGTCAAAACTGGGGGAGTCTCGGCTGAGGTGACAGTGATCCTTGATTCTAGAATTCCAGTTTACAAACTGTCTAGATAAACCTTCTGATTTTTAGCTGGTTTCACTGACATAAGGAGACCTGCATCTTCGTACATCTTTCATCCTGATAAATTTTGAGAGGAACATCAAAGAAAAATAATCTCAATACCGTGCCCCCTCAAGGGAAGTTCCATGATGCTGGTGAGGGACTCTTGATCTAGGGAATTGGATACGTGCTCCAGTTCCCTGTACATTGTTAAAGAGGGGCCTGAAATGAACAGCTCCATTATTTTATTGGTGAAAATGTAACATTGTTTTAGTATAAATATTTGGTTACATATTGTTACATTGTTGGGTTTATTTGTGTACATTTTTGTTTTGATATAGAGCAGCAAATACGCTTGATACTCGTTCTTTATCTATTTTAGCACTGTTGACGGAGTTTGATACACCAAAACGTTTAAATGATAAAATATTTGTATATTTAAACCACTGTAATATTTAAGTTTACATCTACCATGAAACTTAGGATTATGAATGTTCCCGGGGCTCGGTAGTGCCCTGGTTGCTGTTAGTGGTACACGTAATGTTGTTCGGGTAGTGGTTGGATGAAGGACGAGTGAATGATTCGAGGTGGAGAGGGTCCTCGTGACCATAAAGCTCACCCATCTTCACTACGTATATTAGACCAACTATTACTGCCGATTATAAACAACGATTAAATAAATTATAATAATACAACTTGGTCAAGACTAACTAGGAATTTCTCACTGTAGAGAGAGCTTAGATCACTAAGCCAGTCAAAATCAATTACCATACAATAATGTAATGATTCTCTCATTTAATGAAATTCCCCAATATGATCCAAAAAGGATATTGTTTTCCGAAGACGCCTAACTTAGCGAAATTTTAACCTAGTTTCTCAAAAACAGAAACTTATATTAAATAACAAAATAAGGCACAATACCGTGACTGGAACGATACACAAATAACCCGCACGATGACGTTTCGGTCCGACTGTGTCTTAATTTCATCAGTAGTTGTAGTAGTAGTAGTAGTAGTAGTGTAGTAGTAGCAGTAGTAGTAGAAGAGATAGTAGTAGGTTACGCAGACTATTGTACTCATTATCCTTTATCATTTCATACCAAAAATTAAAAAAAAATCAAACAGCTCATATAAAATAATGTAAACAATATTCTTTTTCACTGGATACAAAATGTTATAGAAAATATTTTAGCAATCCTGGATATGTGAAATTTTTTTACCCAGAATTTCTCAAAGCCAAGAACTGTCACTAAGCCACTCAGCCACTCAGCCAGTCGTGTGACAGGACGACCTAAGAGCCAGACAACCTGACACCAAAATTGTCTGACAACCAGATTTCCTGGAACTAAGAGAACTGAAACAAGACGATCTGACAACGAAACAACCAGTCAATAAACCGACCTAAATATCAGACTACCTAGAAATATACCGACCTAAAAGCGGTTTAAATCAGACTTGAAAAATCGGACGACTTGACATCCAAACAACGTGATAAATAGAAAATTAAATAAAAGGCCGCAAGCTGCGAGTAATCTCTTGCTGCCTGACATGCAACCCGTCCATGAACCCTCCTTTTACGCATTTCTTCACAAAGTTGAATCAAACAATATCGGTCAACAGGATAACGCTGACGCCGTGACTTAAGACAAGGGACAAAGACATTCCTCGCTTCCATCAGCAAGCTTACGAAGCTTTTTGATAATCACTTTAAGCAATACATTCCGTAACATCATGAGAATGACGAGGACTGAGACATTGTAACGCAGATAAATCTACAGTTGGTGAAAGGAGATTTTACCAAGACTGACGCTTTCAAGACTACTCTTCTCCAAGTGTGACGGAAATTGCCCGATTTCCAAGCACGTTACCGTCATCTGAAGACTGCCGTTAAAAAAAAAGGAAAATTTTTCCTCGCTAAGAGTCCGCCCACCGTCTTGTATAGGAGAGACGATATCATCTTTAGACAAAATTTAAGAAATTAAATTGAAACAATATTCGACAACTGATTAAAAACTTCCCACACTTTATTTTGGTACAATTTAACACATTTTTACTCATGTGTTCAAGACAATAAAGCATTTAACATTACTGTTTTATAAATTCTGCCCTCTCAAGTGAGTTCATGACCTGTGAGGGGCTCTTGATCTACTAATTTGGATCTGTGCTACAGTTCCCTGAATTGAGCCTGAATCCTTCCATCCCCCCCAATGTGCTGTATAATCCCTACGGTTTAGCGCTTCCCTATGATTATAAATTCTATTAGTCAGGAACAGCTTATCAGTGTCTGCAACACAACGTCTCGCCCCCGGAGTCTAACTAACTGAGGCGCTGTCGATGTTAGTTATTTTGATCATATTTACATAAATAGATTTTTCCTCTTGGGAATCTCAGAAGTACTAGGAACAAAATAATCCAAGCCGTAGAAAACATGTATATTTTTCATAATTCCAGACGAATTGGAGTTATCAGTTCCCATATGTCGGCTTAAATATTATTACTGGCTGAATAACAAGGCATACAAATGCAGGTGGTTCTATTAAACATATTTATAATTAGTACAGTGATTAAAAAGACAGATTAAAATAATTCTAACGTAGCAGTGACTTATCTCATATTATGTTTAAAATTCAACTATTGGGTAAAATTAAATGTGATAAAATTTGGGAAGCATGGAATAACGTATTTAGCAAATGTGATAGTTTAATTTAACACCCAAACCCTAACACACACTCACACCCTCCCACATGCTAGTTTTCACACACACACACACCACACACACACAATCCTTGCACTCACACCTACGTGTATAACACCCACACCTCATACTCCCAGTTACCCCCCCCCACACACACACCACACACACACACACACACACACACACACACACATACACACCACTACACACATACACACACACACACACACACACACACATACACACACACACACACATGCAACCGCACACACACACACACACACACACACTCACACACACACACACCCACACACACACATACACACACACATCACACACACACACACATGTGCTATATACAACAGGCCTAGTGTCTACTCGACAGTGCCTAGTGGTTGGACGTGTACTTGGGCTCTGTGAAACCTGTTTGCGCGCTCTCTAAGAATTGAAGCAAGATGCCCTCCAATCGACAACATACCAACAGCTTAAGGAAAGAAATGAGTTGGCGAATTGGAAA
>NC_069408.1:65286043-65298543 GCF_026875155.1 Cherax quadricarinatus
TTTAAAAGTTAGGTGAGTATGAAAGAATTAAGAGTAAGACAGAGAGTAGGATAGCAGATGAACAAGGAGGCTTTAGGAAAGGTAGGGAGGGGGGGTGTGGACCAAGTGTTTACAGTGAAACATGTAGGTGAACAGTATTTAGATAAGGGTAAAAAGTTTTTTGTGGCATTTATGGATTTAGAAAAGGCATATGACAGTGTGGATAGGTGGGCAATGTGGCAGATGTTGCAGGTGTATGGTATAGGAGGTAGGGTACTGAAAGCAGTGAAGAGTTTTTACGAGGATAGTGAGGCTCAGGTATGTAGGAGAGTGGGAGATTATTTCCCAGTAAAAGTAGGCCTTAGACAAGGATGTGTGATATCACCGTGGTTGTTCAATATATTTATAGATGGGGTTGTAAGAGAAGTGAGTGCTATGGTCTTGGCAAGAGGTGTGAAGTTAAAAGATAAAGAATCAAACACAAAGTGGGAGTTGTCACAGTTGCTCTTTGCTGATGACACTGTGCTCTTGGGAGATTCTGAAGAGAAGTTGCAGAGGTTAGTTGATGAATTTGGTAGGGTTTGTAAAAGAACAAAATTAAAAATGAATTTAGGAAAGAGTAAGGTTATGAGGATAAAAAGATTAGGTGACGAAAGACTGGATATCAGATTGGAGGGAGAGAGTATGGAAGAGGTGAATGTAATCAGTTATTTAGGAGTGGACGTGCCAGCAGACGGGTCTATGAAGGATGAGGTGAATCACAGAATTGATGAGGGAAAAAGGGTGAGTGGTGCACTTAGGAGTCTGTGGAGACAAAGAACTTTGTTCGTGGAAGCAAAGAGGGGAATGTAGGAGGGTGAGTGGTGCACTTAGGAGTCTGTGGAGACAAAGAACTTTGTTCGTGGAAGCAAAGAGGGGAATGTATGAGAGTGCACCCTCCTCCTCCTACCTCCAATATTGTCTCCCATACTTCTTTGAATTCAGAAACACTTGAAGCCATTTCAGAATATATTGCAGAGACTAAATCTTCAATGGACACTGATCCACCTCCTGGTCCTTCTCTTCCCTCCCCTCCATCTCTAGAACTTTCTTCGCAACGCTCCGTTCCTTCACTTCTTAAACATCTTCTGATGCAACCACACACAGACTTTTCTAACCCCCTCTAGTCCATAGGTGCCCTTACCTGCGGATCCTTAGTATTTTCCTCGTTGCCAGTCATGGTCTATTTACAGTGGAATATCCACGGCCTCAGAAGCAATCAGGGTGAGCTTCAAATGCTGCTCTCCTGGTTTTCCCATGTTGGTGTTTGCTTACAAGAACCAAGATTATACTCGGCTGTTTTCCAATCCATCTCGAGCTATAATTTAATGTATTCTTCGGATCCTTTTTCTGATGGAACCTTTAATGAAAGTGCCCTTCTTCTATGCAATGATATTCCGTACCGTCCACTGTTCATACCTCGCTGCATTACACTGCAGCCCGTATCCACTTGAATAAGTGGTTTACAATATGTGCTTTATATGTTTCTCCTTCTCGGGCATTATCTATCCCAGATTTTGCCTTTCTTGTTTCATCCTTACCACCACCACTTCTGTTACTTGGCGATTTTAATGCCCACCATTTCCTGGAGACCTGGAGTTTACCTGGAGAGAGTTCCGGGGGTCAACGCCCCCGCGGCCCGGTCTGTGACCAGGCCTCCTTAGGTCAGTGTCCCAGGATGCGACCCACACCAGTCGACTAACACCCAGGTACCCATTTTACTGATGGGGAACATAGACAACAGGTGGAAAGAAACACGTCCAATGTTTCTACTCTGGCTGGGAATCGAACCCAGGCCCTCACCGTGTGAAGCGAGAGCGTTAACCACCAGGATACCAGAGCCCTTCCTCTGGGGGGAAATTTTGCCTCTCACCCCCTCCATGTTTTAAATACGGGTATTCCCACCCATTTTGATCCTCATACTCATACTCTCTCTTGCATCGATCTATCAGTCTGCTCTTCCTCCACTGCACTAGACTTCACCTGGTCTGTTCTACCGGATTTACATGACAGCGATCATTTTCCAGTCATTCTTACTTCTTCATATTCATCATATTTGCCCTCGCTGGCAATTTGATCGGACAAATTGGGACCTTTACTCGCAACTCACTGCTTTTAGTGAGGTTCCTTCTTCATCCTCCATTGATGAGCTCCTACACCTATTCTCGACGTCAGTTTTAACCGCAGATTCTCATTCTAAACCCCAAACCTCAGGCAGGCATTCTCAGAGGTGCATGCCTTGGTGGTCTCCTGCTTGTACTCGTGCAGTACGTTGAAACGCGCTGCATGGAGCAGGTACCGGTACAATAGAACCGATGAGAGACTTCTTGATTTAAGCAGAAGCGTGTGGTCGCTCACCGTGTCATCCGTGAGGCTAAACACACTTGCTGGCGAGATTATGTTTCCACCATCACCTCTGCTTCCTCTATGAGTGCAGTCTGGAAAAAAGTGAAATTGAGTGGTAAATACTCTCCTGACCCGGCTCCTGTTCTACAGGTCGCTGGTGTTAATATAGCAAACCCTCTTGACGTTACCATTGAAATTAGCACTCATCTGGTCCGTCTATCATGGGGGCTCCATCTATGCTCCTCGTTTCTTTCCTCAGTCTGCCAGAGAGTTAGTACCCTTGGACTTTTCTTCTCTCAGAGAAGAACAGTATAATGTGCCTTTTACACTTCGGGAACTGGAGGCAACACTCAGTTTGCCGATGATCGGCAGCTGGGCCTGACGACATTTACATTCGGATGTTACAACATTTACATCAGTCAGCCCTTAGAGTCCTCTTACATCTCTTCAATCTTATTTGGTCAAAAGGAGTTCTTCCCCAGCTGTGGAAATCTGTCATTGTTCTCCCTTTCTGCAAGCCGGGTACTACGGACGTGATGCCTCCCACTATCGTCCCATTGCTCTTACTAGTGCAGTTTGCAAAGTGATGGTCCGTCTGGTAAATCGACATTTAATGTGGTATATAGACACCCAACAGTCTCTTCACTAGTCAATATGGCTTTCGTAAGGGCCGATCTACCATAGACCCCTTACTACGCTTGAATACATATGTTCGTAATGCCTTTGCAAATAACCACTCAGTTATTGCCATATTTTTTGACCTTGAGAAGGCATATGACACAACTTGACCCAAGCCCACTCCTTAGGCCTCCGAGGCAATCTACCATCCTTCCTTAAGAACTTTTTAACTGACAGACATTTCCGTGGTCGGGTTAATAATGTGCTCTCCCCAGACTTTGTCCAAGCTGAAGGTGTCCCTCAGGGATGTGTTCTGAGCACAACACTTTTTCTCCTTGCTATAAATGATTTGGCCTCTGTTCTTCCACCCAATATTTGGTCATCACTCTGTTGATGACTTCGCTATTGTTTGTGCAAGCGCTGACTGTCACCTCATTACAGTTTCTCTCCAGCATGCGGTCGACCGTGTTTCCAATTAGGCCACCACGCATGGGCTTAAATTTTCCAGTACCAAAACTCGCCAAATTACTTTCACTAGACGCTCAGTCATCTCCGATCATCCTTTGTACCTCTATGGCTCCTGTATCCCTGAACGTGATACAGTCAGGTTTCTAGGCCTTCTCTTTGACCGTAGGTTATCCTGGAAACCTCACATTACCTCTCTGAAGGCAACTTGTCACACCCAGCTGAACCTTCTTAAAACCCTTGCTCATCTTTCATGGGGAGCTGATCGTCGAAATCTCCTTCGCCTACATTCAGCCCTCATTTTATCGAAACTCGGTTATGGTGACCAGATCTATTCAGCGGCCCCTCCTGCTACTCTCTCTAGCCTTAACCCCATCCGTCACTAAGGATTACGTTTATGCCTTGGTGCTTTTCGCTCTTCCCCTGTTGAGAGCCTCTATGCAGAAGCGAATGTTCCATCCTTGTCTGATCGCCGTGATGCCCATTGCCTTCGCTACTATGTACGGTCTCACGATCTCCGCAATCCTTCCATTTATAGAATGGTCACCGATATTGGTAGACATTATTTGTTCGCTGCCCCTGTTTGCTCCATCCCTTCTCTCTTCGAATACATTCGCTCTTGTCTTCCATTCATTTACCACCTTTATATGTTCATGTAGCATCTCACTTTTCCTTACCCCCTGGGAAGTTCCAGCTGTTCGAGTCTGTTCTTTCTCACTCCCTTGCTCGTAAGCCCAACTGCCTACGGTAGCTTCCCTCTCTCTTTTTCTTGACCACTTCCATTTTCATTGTCATGCCATCGCAGTGTACAAAGATGGCTCTAAGTCTTCTGACGGCGTCGGATTCGCAGCAGTGTTTCCGGACACCGTCCTGTGAGGGCATTTCCTATCTTCGGCTAGCATTTTTGCTGCTGAATTGTATGCCATTCTTGCTGCACTTATTCGTATAGCATCTATGCCTGTGTCATCATTTGTGGTTGTCTCAGACTCCCTTAGTGCTCTACAGGCTATACGGAAATTTGATACACCTCACCCCCCTAGTTCTCCGTATCCAACTTTGGCTACGCCGTATCTCTACCAAACATAAAGATATTATTTTTTGTTGGGTCCCTGGTCATGTTGACATACAGGGCAATGAATAGGCAGACCCTGCTGCGCGATCAGCAGTACATGACCTACCAATTTCTAAAAGAGGTGTTCCAGTTCTGGACTATTTTGCTGTAATAGCTACCCACCTTCACACCCGTTGGCAACAACGTTGGACAACTCTACTCTGTAACAAACTTCATTCTATTAAACCGAGTATAGGTTACTGGCCGTCTTCTTGTCATCGGTGCCGAGGTTGGGAGACTACGCTCTCCCGCCTTTGCATTGGCCACACTCCTCTTACTCATGGGTATCTCATGGAGAGGCACCCTGTTCCTCTCTGTGAGAAGTGTCAAGTTCCAGTATCGATTAGCCACATTCTGATGGACTGCCCTCTCTATCAACGAGCACGCAGAATTTACCTCCAACGTCGTCTCCGCTCTACTACTCTCTCTTTACCTTCCCTTCTTGCTGATGGAGCCTCCTTTAATCCTGACTCTCTCATTGATTTCTTAACAACGACTGATTTACACAAATAACCCGCACATAGAAGAGAGGCGCTTACTACCACGTTTCGGTCCGACTTGGACCATTTACAAAGTAAATGGTGCAAGTCGGACTGAAACGTCGTCGTAAGCTCCTCTCTTCCATGTGTGGGTTATTTGTGTATCGTTCCAGTCACGGTATTGTGCCTTTTTTTGTTATTTATGACTGATTTACTCCACAAACTCTGATGATGATATCTTTCGCACTCCCCTCAGCCCTTTCTACCTCAGTCTCTTGCTGCCCTCTACCCTTTCATTATCCACTGCCCCGCTGTTCTCCGTAACCTACTACTCATCCCTCTCCCTTTTGCCATCTGGTATCCTCGCTTCCTTCCTGCCCTGCAGCGCTGTATAGCCCTTGTGGTTTAGCGCTTCTTTTTGATTATAACAATTGACAAGGTTAGGTTAAGGATCAGTGGTGACCTGTACTTAACTCAGTGGTGACCTGTACTTAACTCAGTGGTGACCTGTACTTAACTCAGTGGTGACCTGTACTTAACTCAGTGGTGACCTGTACTTAACTCAGTGGTGACCTGTACTTAACTCAGTGGTGACCTGTACTTAACTCAGTGGTGACCTGTACTTAACTCTGTGAAGAAGTGTCTTGTGTGCTCCCGTGGACTGAACCAAGATGCCCTCCATCGAGCAACTATACCAGCAACTTAAGGAAGAATTGAGGGCAGCGAAGATGGAGATACGGCGATTGACCGAGGAAAACAAGAGGATTCGTAGTAGTCCTCCTGTTTCGAGTCCTCAGGTCAAGAAGGGGTCGTGGTCAGTGGCTGGACAGCAGGGGACGACGAAGTTGACGATCAAGAAGACGAATGGAAAGCCAGAAACGATGAAGAAAGAGACTGCTGTGGAAACTCCTGTGGAAACCTCCAACGCATTCTCGGTGCTACCAGACGAATGTGAGTCGACTACTGGGATCGTCACGACGAACGACAACAAGGAAGGTAAGAATATTGTTGTTGTTGGGGATAGCCAGGTTAGATACATGGATAGGGCATTCTGCTTGAAGGACAGGAGTAGGAGACAAAGGGTATGCTTTCCTGGGGCTGGGATGGAGGACATTGTTAGCCGCCTTGACAACATCATGAACGGTAATGGGATCAATCCTATTATTTGCCTCAGTGCTGGAGGCAATGATGTAGGCAAGCGTAGAAGTGAGGATTTAGTTAGAAAGTTCAGGACAGCTATAGACATAATTAGGAAGAAGGGGGGCGCCCTGTTATATGTGGCATTTTGCCAAGAAGAGGTGTTGGTAATGAATGGTTGTCCAGAGCAATTGGTATTAATTGTTGGCTGGATAAACACTGTAAGGATAATGCAGTACCATTCATTGACAACTGGGACAACTTCTATGGCCGAAATGACATGTATGCCAGGGATGGGGTTCACTTATCCAGGGCAGGTGTGGGTTTTCTTGCTAACTCAGTTGAGGGGGTTGTTAGGACTTTAACTAGGATTAGTTAGAGGTATGGGTTTAGAAATGATAATTAATGAGTATGGATATATTGACTTATGCTCTGATATTAAGAATCTTAATAGTAACTGTCATGGAGTAACTCTGGGTAATGATAATTTTAGAAATTGTGTAAAAACAAAGATGAATAGGAAAAATGTGCAGAAGAAAAAACATATGATGGTATTTTATGCTAACAGTCGAAGTGCAAGAAATAAAATTAATGAACTACGTTTGGTAGCATGTGCTGGGAACTTTGATATCATTGCATTAACTGAAACGTGGTATGATTTAAAGAGTCGGGATATGACTGCTGAGTGTAATATTCAGGGATTTAAGCTGTTCAATGTGGATAGATGTAATGGGAAGGGGGGAGGAGTTGCATTGTATGTTCGAGAAAATATTAATTGTTGCATAAAAAGAGGTATAAAAATAGATGGAGCAGTAACAGAGTCTGTTTGGGTAGAGTTCGTGGAGGGTCAAGAAAAACTAATTCTAGGTGCAATATACCGACCTCCAGGCTTGGATCACGATAGAGGGAGACTTCTTTGGGACGAAATTGTTAGGGCTTCTGGACACAGTAACATAGTCATAGTAGGGGACTTTAACTTTAGTCAAATTGACTGGAATTCTTTGACAGGTAATCTAGAGTCCAGTGACTTTATGGAAACAGTTCAGGACTGTTTTCTGAAACAGAGCGTAACTGAGCCTACCAGGGGTAATAATTTGCTAGACCTAGTCTTGTCAAATAAGGAAACACTCGTGAATAATCTGGAGATCACTGAAGAGCTTGGCGCAAGTGATCACAAATCCATCACTTTTAGCATTAATTGGGAATGCAAGAATAATGATAATACAGTAAAAATCCATGATTTTCGTTCTGCCTATTATAATGGACTTAGGGAACATCTGTCTAATCTTGATTGGGGTTATCTAGCTAATGATTTTATTGACGATAATCATACTTATGAATATGAAGGGATCTGCTTTTATGATTGTTTTCTTAATAATGTACACAGTGCCCAGAGTATATACATTCCCCAGAGAGAAATTAGGTCTAATAATAACGATCCCAAATGGGTTAACAGGAGGCTAAAGCATCTATTAGGGGAGAAAAGGGGAATTTATAGGCGCATCAGAAGAGGAGAGGTTAACCTTACTGACCAATATGTTCAGCTTAAAAGAGAAGTAAAAAAGGCGATTAGAAAGGCTGAACGTGACTATGAAATTAGAGTTGCTAATGAATCAAAGACTAATCCAAAGGGGTTCTTTCAAGTGTATAGGACGAAGGTGAAAGAAAAAGTAGGACCTCTGAAAACTGGGAATGGACAGCTGACGGATAATGAACTGGAAATGTGTTCCTTATCTAATGACTATTTTTTGTCAGTTTTTACACGGGAAGATGTAAATGAGATTCCAGTAATTAACAATTATTTAGTTCCTGATGAATTTAAGTTAACTAATATTACTGTCACGAGGGACATGGTTATTAAACAGATAGACAAACTGAAACAAAATAAGTCCCCGGGACCCGATGAGTTGTTTTCAAGGGTACTTAAGGAATGCAAGATGGAGCTTAGTCAGCCATTAACGAGTGTATTCAATGCGTCCATCCTTACCAGTGTTGTGCCAGAGTTGTGGAAGATGGCTAATGTGGTTCCTATATTCAAATCAGGGAATAAGTCCACTCCTTCAAATTACCGTCCAATAAGCCTGACATCTATAGTGGGCAAGTTATTAGAATCAATTATAGCTGACATTATCAGAAGTCACCTTGAAGAGCATAACTTGATAAATGAATCTGAGCATGGATTCACGAGAGGTCGTTCCTGCCTGACAAACTTACTGACGTTCTTCAATAGAACATTTGAGGCAGTTGACAGTGATAAGGAATATGATATTGTTTATTTGGATTTTAGTAAAGCCTTCGACAGAGTACCTCACAAGAGACTCTTAAGAAAAGTGGCAGCTCATGGTATAGGAGGTAAAGTTCTAGCATGGATTGAGGCATGGCTTACCAATAGAAAACAGAGAGTTACCATTATTGGAGTGAAATCTGAATGGGGATTAGTCACTAGTGGCGTTCCACAAGGATCAGTTTTAGGCCCTCTCCTGTTCATAATTTACATTAATGACCTTGATGAAGGGATTACTAATGACATGAGTAAGTTTGCTGATGATACAAAGATAGGCCGTATAATTCACTCTGAGGAGGATATCAATGAACTCCAGGACGATTTGAACAAATTAATGTCTTGGTCTGAAAAATGGCAGATGAAGTTTAATGTGGATAAGTGTAAGGTACTTGCCCTTGGTAATGAAAATAACCCTCGAAGCTATAATCCTAGGTGAAGTAGAGCTTGTCATACAGAATGTGAAAAAGACTGGGAGTCAGGTAAGCAGAAATCTAAAGCCAAGAGAGCAGTGCCTTAGTGTGCGCAACAAGGCAACAGATTACTTGATTATCTCAAGAAGTGTAAGTAACAGAAGTCCAAAGTTATTTTACAGCTCTATACATCACTAGTGAGGCCTCATTTAGATTATGCTGCTCAGTTTTGGTCCCCTTACTACGGATGGACATAGACTCATTAGAGAACATACAGAGAAGAATGACTAAAATGATTACTGTGTAAGGAACCTCTCGTATAGAAGATAGACTTAAAGCCTTAAATCTCCACTCTCTGGAGAGGCGTAGAATGAGGGGAGATATCATTGAAGTGCATAAGTGGATGACGGCATAAACAAGGAGACATAATAAAGTACTGAGGGTGTCGAACCAGGTAAGAACCAGAATAATGGATTTAAGTTGGATAAATTTAGATTTAGAAAGGACATAGGTAAGTACTGGTTTTCTAACAGAGTTGTAGATGCGTGGAACAGTCTTCCCAGTGGGGTGATAGAGGCTAGGACCTTGGGTAGCTTTAAGAAGAGACTGGACAAATATATGAGTGGGAGGGGCTGGGTTTGATTGGTGTCATGGGGTATGGGAGTTATTTCTTGGGTAGCTTTAGGTAGATGTCGTTTTGATAAGGACCTGCCTCGTATGGGCCAGTAGGCCTTCTGCAGTGTTCCTACATTCTTATGTTCTTATGTTCTTATCCCTAACTTTATAGACAAGCTATTGACAAGTTAATGATTTCTAACTTTATTGGCAAGCTAAGAGCTGTTACCTAAATCACCTGATTTGAAAGTATTTTTATTGTTATGAAACATGCAAGTAGGGAATAGGATGAGTTGGAACCATCTGTGGGCCAGCATTTTCATTTGATCAACTGACTATATCTCGTTGACATCATAATGCTGTACGAATGTGTTCCATACTCGAGTCATCCTGGAGATAAATGATCTCAGGTCAAGTGATGTTCTGGAGAAGGGTACAGCCAGAGTGAAGTTGCTGCTTTCTGTCAGTCTTGTGCTATAGAAGCTTGTTTCTCGCTGTCCTCGAAGTGGAGCCAAGTGTGGTACTTTGACAATGTTGACCTTGTGAAAGTTAAGACACATGTGCAACATCCGAATATCCGGATGTTGCACATATCTTAACTTTCATATTGTCGGTATTTTATACCTTTCTTGCACAATGTTGACCTTGTACATAACAGTAAGACCGCCCACATCCCTCCAGTGTTGAAGGCTCTGCTGAAATGACAAATCTACCCAGGATAGGTCCAGGCCAGAAATGAGACGTCTTGCTCTGTTCTCTACTCTCAAGCAGTTGCAGATGAGAGTGTGGGGGGAGGGGGCAGACAGACTAATAAAGTGGAGCATACTCAAGGTGTGAGTGTGCTTGTGCCTCATACAGAATCTTGCAACCCCTACTGTCAAGCAGATGCGAGATGCGTCGAAGTGCTGTAAGCTTCCTGGCTGCCTTGTTTGCAAGATTAACAACGTGGTCCTTCATGGTCAGTGTGGAGTCAAATTTCACCCCAAGGATATCAGCTTCTTCCCCAGGTATCAACACTCCCCCATTCATACTGCTGCTCCGGCATTACGATCATGGTGCCTAAAGACCATCATTTGTTTTCTAAGATGCAAATGTTACCTTTCATTGATTTCCGCAAGCTCATATAGCTCTTAGCTGGTGATTGATGTAGCTTAGAGCAGCTGGCATTTTTTCTCTTGGATAAATAAATGTCGGAGTACAGTCGTCTGCATATGCATGGGATTCTGGGACGAGATGAAGGTCATTGAAGTAGACATTCCATAACAATGGCCCAAGCACACACACACGTACACCTCTCTCTCTCTCTCTTTCTCTCTCTCTCTCTCTCTCTCTCTCTCTCTCTCTCTCTCTCTCTCTCTCTCTCTCTCTCTCTCTCTCTCTCTCTCTCTCTCTCTCTCTCTCTCTCTCTCTCTCACTTTCTCTCCTTCTCACTTCTGCGTGTTCTTTCTACTACTTAATCTCCTTTCCCCCTTCCTAAACTCCGTCCTTAACAATCTTCTTACCTCTTTCACATTATGTATTCACCGTCCGCTAGTTCCGAATGGAAAAAGTTTCTCTAATGTTTTGTCGAGAACAAACTATAACTACTTCAAATTTTTAGTTTCCATAAACGTTGTCAGAATATATTAGTCACGGGGTTACAGAAATTTAAAATACATTACAATTGTCCTTCGGTATGATTTATAATATAAAATATGGATATCAGATTTTAGAAAAACTCCTCCAATTGTAACTCGATAATGTCCAGATTGTTATAGATGAGTTACGAAGAAATTTTAAGAAACAGGAAATGCCATAATTGAAAGACGGGAGGAGATATGGTTTTTTGAACTCATAAAGCGGGCGTGAAAAGGCAGGTTAAAAGGACTTCTTGAATCGCGAATAGAAAGATCATGAATAACACTGTTTTAAACTACGTAAGAAACATTACGGAAATAATAGTTTTTTTTTATTTACCTTCTATGGGACGAAATTACTAGGCATGTAAATACGAAGATGTGTTGATGGGAGATTTTAATTTTAGACAAATTGACTGGGGCAATTTAACAATAAATCTTGAGACTAGTGACTTTCTTAATACAGTCCAGAACTGACTGTAAAAACAATTTGCGACAGAGCCAACTAGAGAAGATTAATGAGAATAATGAAGTGCTTGGGGAAAGGGATAACTACTCAGTTTAAATATATATAATGAAATTACCTTATTAACTACTATTAAATCATAGTTTCCTGATTTTCGTGGAGTTGAGGATCTGATGTGACCTGACAATTATCTTGTGGAATAGGTAGGTGGAGATAGTTGCCAGTATGACAGTATTCAAACTATAGTTCAAACTACTCAGGTAACATATGTTCCAAATATGAAAATTAGATCAAATAAATGACAGAAATTTAAAAAGAAAATAAATTAAAACTTCTAAAGGTCAAAAAAAGAAGCATATACGGGCGAATCAAAAGAGTTGAGAGACACTTAAGGAAACAATATATTCAGTTTAAGAGAGAAATCAAGAATGGAATAAGAAAAGCAACAAGAGATCATGAAATTAAAGTCGCAATAGAATCGAAGACCAACGTAAAAGGTTTCTTTGTGTTATATAAGAATAGGATTAGGGAGATGATGGGCCCATTTAAACATTTCTTTAGTCAGCTGATTGTCAGGATCAAAGAAATGTAGACAATCAACAAATATTTCCTCACAGTTTTTACTAAAGAAGATACTAGTGAAATTCCAGAAATAAAACATACGAATCAGGAAGAAAATAAGTTAGGTACTATCAAGGTTACTAGTGACATGGTTCCCAAACGACTAGACAGATTAAAAGTAAACAAATCACCTGTGCTTGATGAACTGTTCTCAAGAGTTATAAACGAACGTAACGAGGTACTTAGCAAACCATTAACAATTTGTTTCAACATGTCACTTAAAACTGGTATATTGCCGGGTAAATGAAAACATAACTATTGTGTTGCGTACTTACAAAGCTGGAGACAGATCGTTAACTTCGAATTATAGACCA
>NC_069408.1:65303543-65308543 GCF_026875155.1 Cherax quadricarinatus
TTGAAAAAAAAAAAAGTTTTGGAGTGGATTAAAAAGTTAAGAAACCCCTAAGAACAAATGGTTTTTGTGAGTTAAAAAAAAGGAGAGGAGAGCTATTAAATGGAATTAGAGGTATTGGGAAGATGGAGGGAAATTTTGAGGAATTGTTAAATTTTGATAAGATGGGGAACTTGTTTTTTGTTTAGGGCAAGGGGGAACAACCCCTTTTTTAGAGTGAGGAAGAGCCAGTTGTGAGTTGGGGGAAGTTCTGAGGAGTAGTAAAAAAAAGGGGGGTAAGGCAGCCGGGATTGAGGGGATAAAAAAAAAATTTTTTAAAAGCAGGGGGGGTTATTTTGGAGGGGTTGGTGAAATTATTTAATAAATTATGGAAGAGGGAAAAGGTACATGGGGTTTGGGCAGAGAGCATGCATAGTTTTTTGTAAAAAAGGGCAAAGGGGAGAAAGAGAGTGAAAAAAATTATAGGGGATAAGTCTGTTGATTCCCTGGAAAAGTGTAGGGTAGAGTTATTATTGAAAAAATTTAAAGAGAAAGACGCAATTAGGAAGCAAAAGAAAAAGGGAGGCTTTGGAAAGGTAGGGGGTGGTGGACCAGGGTTTAAAAAGAAACAATAAGTAAACAGTATTTAATAAGGATAAAGAGGTCTTTGTTGCATTTATGGATTTGGAAAAGGGTATGACAGGGTGGATAGGGGGCAAGTGGCAGATGTTGCGGGGTTTTGGTGTGGGGGTAGGTTACAAAAGCAGTGAACAGTTTTTACGAGGATGTGAGGCTCAATTTAGGATGTAGGAAAGGGGGAAATTTTTTCCCCCAGTAAAAGTAGGCTTAGAAAAGGATGTGTGATGTCACCCTGGTTGTTTAATATATTTATAGATGGGGTTTTAAGAGAAGTAAAGCGAGGGTCTTGGCAAAAGGCGTGGAGTTATAAGATAAAGAATCACAAAATAAAAATGGGGGTTGTCACAGTTGCCTTTGCGATGACCGTGCCTTGGGAGATTTGAAAAGAAGTTGCAGAGATTGGGGGGAATTTGGTAGGTGTGCAAAAGAAGAAATTGAAAATGAATACAGGAAAGAGTAAGGTTATGAGGATAAAAAAAAGATTAGGTGATGAAAAGATTGGGTATCCCGATTGGGGGAAGAGTATGGAGGAGGGAATGTAATTTAGATTTTGGGATGGACATTTGCGGAGGGGCTATGAAAATGAGGTAATCAAAAATTTAGGGGGAAAAGGGTGAGGGTGAACTTAGGAGTTGTGGAGACAAAGAACTTTGTCCTTGGGGCAAAGAGGGAATTTGAAGTATACTTTTTACCAAAGCTCTTATTGGGTGTGAAGCATGGGTGAGAATGTTGCGCGAGGAGAAGGCGGAGGCAGTGGAATGTCATTCTGAGACAAGTGTGGTTGAATAAATGCAGAGAAAATTTTAGTTTTGGGAAATTGGAGGGGTGCGGGTTACAAAACTGTTGCCCAAGGCTGAGGAAGGGGTTTTTTTTGAGGTGGTTGGACATATGGAGAGAATGGAGCGAAACAGAAAACTTCAAGAGTGTATCAGTCTGTAGTGGAAGGAAAGGGGGGGTGGGTCGCCTAGGAAATGTTTGGAGGGAGGGGGGAAAGGGGTTTTTTTGTGCCGGGGCTTGACTTCCAGCGGGGGATGCGTGAGCGTGTTTTGGTAGGATGAAAGGGACCAAATGGTTTTTAATACTTGACGTCTGTTGGAGGGAAACAAAAGTAACATTTTTTGAAGGGGTTTTAGGGAAACCGCAGGGCCCGGACTTGATCCTGGGGATGGGGAAGTACAGTGCCTACCTGAAGGGGGGGGTGTTAATGTTGCATTTAAAAAAAAGTAGTCAAAACACCCCCTTCCGGGAAGACAGTGATGGGGGAAAGTGGTGAAAGTTTTTTCTTTTTCGGGCCCCCCTCCTTGGGGGGGAATCGGCCGGTGGATAAAAAAAAAAAAAATTAATATATAATATAATATGTTATATTATAATACATATATACATATATAAATATATAACAAAAAATATATAATATAAAAAATATAAATTATTATATATATATATATAATATATTATATATTTTTTTATAAAACAATATATAAAATACATATATTTATATATTACATATAAATATACATATATTTATATATATAAATTATATAATATTATATATATAATATAATATATATATAAATATTATATAATATATATATATATTAATTTTATATATTATATTTATTTTATATATATATTAATTTTTCTTTTTTTAAAAACACCCGGCCCTATCCCCCTGAGGGGGGGTGGCCCCAAAAGGAAAAACAAAAGTTTCTCCTTTTACATTTAGTAATATATACGGAGAAGAGGTTACTAGCCCCTTGTCCCCCGGGATTTTAGTCGCCTCTAAAACGCATGTTACGGAGGGAAAATTCGTTTCCCTTCCCCATGGGATAAAGGAAAAAACAAAAAGAACTAGAAAAAAAATAGAAGAAAACCCAGAGGGGTGTGTTTTATGTGCTTTTACATGTTGTGTATGTGCCAATGTAAGTAGAAGTACAAACGTAACCCGAACTTGCTGTTTTATGAGACAGAAAAAAGGACACAGCAATCCCACCATCATGTAAAACATTACAGGCTTTTGTTTTTCCCCTCACTTTTGGGAGGACGGTAGTACCTCCCCGGGGGTTGCTGTCTACCCCCCTACACTTAATTAAAATATATTTAAAAATTTAAAATATATATTATATATTATATATATATAATAATATATATATTTTATTTTATATATATAATTAAATATATATATAATATATATATATATAATATATACATTAAAAATTTTATATATAAAATTAAATATATTATATAAATATTAATAAATAATAATATATATATAATATTATATTTTTATAAATTTAAATTTTTAAAATATATTATATTAAATATATAATAAATATATATATAAAATTTAAAAATTATAATAAAAAATAATATATATTATATATATAAATTATATATATATATATATATATTATAAATATATAATATTATATATATTAGACAAAAGGAAAAGGGGGGGGCAGTAAGTTAAATGATCAGTTATGGAAGGAGAAAAGAGAATTGAATGGTTTTAAAATTCAAGAATTTTTGGATTAAAATAAGGTTGGAGCAGAAGGGGGTCATAATAAGCGTGTATCACCTGGAGAAAAGAGGGAAAGCAGAGAGAGAGAGAGATTTTGGGGGGTGTTTAAGTGAATGTATAGGAGCCTTTGAACCAAGTGAGGGGAGAAAATTGGGGCAGGGACATGAATGCAAAGTAGGAGAAACTTTTAGAGAGGGTGTGGTAGGTAAGTTTGGGGTGCCAGGTGTAAATGATAATGGGGCCCTTTGATTGAACTTGTATAGAAAGGGGTTTAGTTATAGGTAACATATTTTAAGAAAAAAGGATAAATAAGTATACAAGATATGATGTAGGGCGAAATGACAGTAGTTTGTTGGATTATGTATTGGTAGATAAAGACTGTGAGTAGACTTCAGGATGTACATTTTTATAGAGGGGCCACAGATATATCAGATCACTTTCTAGTTGTAGCTAAACTGAGAGTAAAAGGTAGAGGGGATAAAAGGGAGAATAGAAGCATTAGGGAAGAGAGAGGTAAAGGGTTATAAACTAAAAGAGGAGCAGTTAGGGTAAGATAAAACAGCTATTGGAGGATAGATGGGCTAATGAGAGCATAGGCAAAAGGGGTCGAAGAGGTATGGGGTAGGTTTTAAAAAAGTAGTGTTAGAGTGTTCAGCAAAGTTTGTGGGTTTCAGGAAAGTGGGGGCAGGGAAAGGGAAAGGAGCGATTGGTGAATGGGGATGTAAAGAGGGTAGTAAAAGGGAAAAAAAAGTTTGCATATGAGAAGTTTTTACAAAGTAGAAGTGATGCAAGGAGGGAAAAGTATATGGAGAAAAAAGAGAGAGGTTAAGAGGTGGAGAAGCAATGTAAAAAGAGAGCAAATGAGAGAGTGGGTGAGATGTTATCAACAAATTTTGTTTAAAATAAGACAAAGTTTTGGAGTTTAGATTAACAAGTTAAGAAAGCCTAGAGAACAAATGGATTTTTTTAGTTTTAAAAAAAGGAGAGGAGAGTTATTAAATGGAGAGTTAGAGGTATTGGAAATGGAGGGAATATTTTGAGGAATTGTTAAAAAGTTGATGAAGATAGGGAAGCTGTGATTTCGTGTATGGGCAAGGAGGAATAACATCTTGTAAGGAGTGAGGAAGAGCCAGTTGTGAGTGTGGGGAAGTTTCGTGAAGCAGTAGGGAAAATGAAAGGGGGTAAGGCAGCCTGCATTGATGGGATAAAGATAGAAATGTTAAAAGCAGGGGGGGATATAGTTTTGGAGTGGTTGGTGCAATTATTTAATAAATGTATGGAAGAGGGTAAGGTACCTAGGGATTTGGCAGAGAGCAGGCATAGTTCCTTTGTATAAAGGCAAAGGGGATAAAAGAGAGTGCAAAAATTATAGGGGATTAGACTGTTGAGTATACCTGTAAAGTGTATGGTAGAGTTATAATTGAAAGAATTAGAGTAAGACGGAGAATAGGACAGCAGACGAACAAGGAGGCTTTAGGAAAGGTAGGGGTGTGTGGACCAGGTGTTTACAGTGAAACATATAAGTGAACAGATTTAGATAAGGCTAAAGAGGTCTTTGTGCATTTATGGATTTGGAAAAGGCCGTATGACATGGTGGATAGGGGGCAATGTGGCAGATGTTGCAAGTGTATGGTGTAGGAGGTAGGTTACTGAAAGCAGTGAAGAGTTTTTAACGAGGATAGTGAGGCTCAAGTTAGAGTATGTAGGAAAGAGGGAAATTTTTTCCCAGTAAAAGTAGGCCTTAGACAAGGATGTGTGATGTCACCGTGGTTGTTTAATATATTTATAAGATGGGGTTTGTAAGAGAAGTAAATGCGAGGGTCTTGGCAAGAGGCGTGGAGTTAAAAGATAAAGAATCACACACAAA
>NC_069408.1:65313543-65379627 GCF_026875155.1 Cherax quadricarinatus
TTCAAATTAAAAATTTGGGTTTTTAAATTGGGGGGGGGGGGGGTTTTTTTTTTTTAAATTGGGGGGGGTTTTTTTTTGTTGGTGGGGGGGTTTTTTTTTTTTTGGGTTTGGTTTTGGGTTTGTTGGGTTTTTTGGTCTGGGCCCATCCGCAGATCTTCAGGGCAAAATCTCATTTCCCCGACCATTACTAAAAACCGCCCTTTTTTCCCCCCAACAGTTGAAATATGATAGGGCTAGGAGTTGTAGCAGGTGACCAAAACAGTCACACAAACACATCTTCCCCCTCTCGGCCTGAATTTTCCCAAGAAAGTCGGAAAAATTTTTATATTTCATATAAAAGTGATGCCACACATACGGGCAGCTAAAAATACTTTAGTCTGGCAAAATCGATGATTATTGTGGAACATCTCTTTAAAATTTTTTTTTCCCCTCCCAACAAGACTTTGTGGTGATGGGAAACTAGCCCGACATTTATTTTGGGGGGTTGAAAAACAAAATGTCGCGAGTTGTGGGGGCGCAGAAAATAAAGGTGGTATGAGAAAAGGTACATACGGGGGGCCACACCGGGAATGGGTGGTAGGGTTATTTTGCGTGGGTGGGTAGCATGGAGCAAGTTTTTTTGGAATCAGTGAGTAGAGGGGGGGGTGAGACAGTAAAACAAAGGGCAGGGGTAAAAAACGGGGGTGGCCGGAGGGGGGTTAGGGGGCCCTGGCGGTCATTTTAATCAACATTACTGAAATTTCAAGCCGGAAAAAAACCACCTATCTTTCAAAGGGGCCCCTCTATAATTTGTGTGAAGCGGGTTTTAGGTATCACCTTTGGACGTGACTCCAGGGAAACATAGACTTTTGAGAAAAAACTGGTTTCCCGGGCAGAAGCCCCCCTCTTTCGCTTCTTTTTCCCCTCCCCCCCTACACCCCTCCCTTTCCCTCTATCCCTCCCCCCCCCCCCCTTTAAGTTTACTCCACTAATTCAGTAAGAAGGACCGTGGGGGCCCTATTAGTCCCTTTGTGATTAAGGGAGCTCGTGATTTTGGGTCTTCCTTACGGGGGATAGATATTGTGAGAGAGATTTGGGGGAGCAGCAGGAAAAACTGCAAAAAACTGAAAGTCTGGAAATGGCGTTTTGCTCTCCGACAAAAAAAATATTCAACAGAAATTATCCTCGGGGGAAAAAAAAATTTGGTACAGTTTTATTATGTAAAAGGAAAAAAAAGGGAAAATTTTTTTATCCCTTGGAAAAAAAATATAGCCCCGGTTTTTTTTTTTTTTTTTTTTTGGAGCACAGAATAAAAAAATAGGGGAATTTTGCGTTTAAATTTTTTAAAAAAAAAAAGGTGGAGTACTTTGCCCATAATAAAAAAATAGGGTGCGATTTCCATCATGGAAAAGTAAAGGTAATATTTATCCTACTTTTTATGGGTTCCTTTTTTATAAAAAATTTGGGGAAAAAAATTTCTTATTTGAAAGAGGGGGGGAAAAATACACTGGTTTTGGGTTTTTTCTTACCCCCGGGGAAGTTAGTAAAAACCCAAACCCAAAAAAATTTTCCCCCATGCGCTAAAGTTTTGCTAATGATGCTGAGCTGATTTTCTTCTGCTGCGACTTTTTCCTTTTTTGTTTCTTTATTTGCACCACGATGATGATTTGTAGTCCTGCCCGTACTGTCTCTGCTGGTGTCTGTTTTTTTTAGGGAAAAGCTATTTCTTTGTACTTCTAGTGTTTTTTTTTAAATTTTTTACTTGGGGCATTTTATGGGTTGCGTTTTATAAAAGTGGTTTTTTTCCCCGGGTGCTGCCACACTGCTGTTGCTGTTTCCAGCACTGCTGTTCCCGCGCCCGCACTGCTGTTCTAAAATGCCAGCACCGCTGTTTTCTCTGCCCCGTACGCTGTTGCTGCTGCCCGCACTGCTGTTGCTGCTCCAGCACGCTGTTGCTGCTGCCAGCACTCTGTTCGCTGCCACACTTTCTGTTGCTCTTTCCCCGCAATGCTGTTGGGTGCTGGGCCCGCACGCTGTTGCCCGCTGGGCCCCACTGGGGGTTTCTGCTGCCAGCACTGCGGGTTTCAAAATGCCCGCACTGCTGTTCTACGCCCGCACTGCTGGTTTCTGCTGCCCCCCATTTCTGTTTCTGGGTGCCAGCACTGCTGTTGCGCGCCCGCAAATGCTGTTGCTTTGCCAGCACTGCTGGGTTTTACTGCCAGCACTGCTGTTGCTGCTGCCACACTGCTGTTGCTGCTGCCAGCACTGCTGTTGCTGCTTTCCAGCACTGCGTTGCTGCTGCCACACTCTGTTGCGCTGCCGACCTTCTGTTGCGCTGCCAGCACGCTGTGCTGCTGCCAAACACTGCTGTTCTACTGCCACCCCTGCTGTTGCTGCGGGCCCGCACTGCGGGTTCTGCTGCCAACACTTTCCCGTTGCTGCTGCCAGCACGCTTGTTTCTGCCCCGCACTGCTGTTGGGTGCCTGCCCCCGCACGCTGTTGCTGCTGCCCCCCCGCACTGCTGTTGCTACGCCAAACACGGGTGTTGCCCACTGCCAGCACTGGGTTTTTGGGTACTGCCAGCACGCTGTTGGGTGCTGCCAGCACTGGGTGTTGCGGGTGCCCGCACTGCCCGTTTTCCCGCTGCCAGCAAAATGCTGTTTGCTGTTGCCAGCACGCTGTTGCCAAATGCCCGGGACTGCTGTTTTCTGCTGCCAGCACTGCGGGTTTCTGCTGCCAAAACTGCTGTTTTCCCGCTGCCAGCCCCTGCTGTTGCTGCGCCAGCACTGCTGTTGCCCGCTGCCAGCCCTGCTGTTTTCTGCTGGGCCTCATGCGGTTTTCGCTGGCCCGCACGCTTTTTTTTTTTTTTGCCCACTGCCAGCACTGCTGATTTCTGCTGCCACACTGCTGTTGCACTGCCCCGCACGCTGTTGCGCGGGAAGCACTGCTGTTGCCCGCTGCCAGCACTGCTGTTCTTACTGCCAGCACTGCTGTTTTCTGCTGCCAGCACCCGCTGTTTCTACTGCCAGCACTGCTGTTGCTGCTGCCACACGCTGTTGCTGCGGGCCCGCACTGCTGTTTCTGCGGGCCCGCACTGCTGTTGCTGCTGCCAGCACTGCTGCCTTTCAGGTCCCCCCCTCGAGGGAGGTTCCTTGACCCTTTTTTTAAAAAGGGGTCTTTGATCTAGGGAGTTTTGGGCTGTGCTCCGGTTCCTGAATTGAGGTTGAATACCTTCCCCTTCCCCCCACATGGCCCGATAATCCTGCGGGTGTAGCGCTCCCCCATGATTATAATATTGTTACGTTCTTGTTTCTTTGTCTACTTTTTTATTGCTAAATTTCTGCTACTTTTCTGTTGCTACTTGGGGCATTGTTTTTTTTGCTACTAGTACTAGTGTTCGGGGTTGCTACTAGTACTACGGTTTTTTGTTTCTACCCGCACTGGGTGTTTTTGTTGCTGCTTGTGCTGCTGTTCTTGTTGCTGCTTTAACGCGTTCTTGTTCTGCTTTTACTGCTGTTCTTGTTTTCTGCTTGTATTTTCTGTTTCCCTTTTTGCTGCTTTCCCGCTGTTCTTGTTGCTGCTTGTACTGCTGTTCTTTTGCTGCTTGTACTGCTGTTCTTTTGCTGTTTTTTTGGGTGTGTTTTTGTTACTGCTTTTTACTGTTTTCTTGTTGCTGCTTTTACTGCCCCGTTCTTGTTGCTGCTTTTTATTTATGTTCTTTTTGCTGCTTTTACTGCTGCTTTTTGCTGCTGTTAGTACTGGTTTTTGTTCATTTTGCTAGAAGTAAAATGCTGCTGTTGCTTTTATTTTCGTACTGCTATTGCCCAAATTTTTCTTTCGGGTCGGTTTCCCACAAACTATTCTTGCTGCGGCCGCAAAATGCTTTTTATTCTTTTGTTTCTGCAATACTTTTTCAAATTTTTTAGCTGCTGTTACTAAGCCCGTTCTTGTTTCTGGGATCTGCGCTGTTCCCTTTTTCTACTTTTACTGTTGCATTTTTTTGAATTTTCTCTACAATTGGGTTTTTATTGTTTTTAATTCGTTCTTGTTTATAATGTTGTTTTTTTTGCTGTTGAGTTACGCTTTTTGTTTTAAACTGTTTTTCGCTGCGGTTCAACTTTTTTTCTTGCTGTTATTACTAGATTGTTTTTGTAAAGTAAAAGGGCACAAGTGCAACTAATGGGACATTTATTTTGGGGAATGTTTCGCTTCCAGGGGCTTTAAACAGGCCATAAAGCCCTGGGGAGGGGAAACCCCTTTCCACAATAAATTTTCACAGTAGTTTTCACTTGTGTCCTTTTTAACCCTTTTCATATGTCGGGAATTCCCCCAACATTTTACAGTAATTTTTTTTTTGTTGACGCTAATTTGGGGCTCCTGTTTTCTAAAAGGGTTTTTTTTTTAAAAAAGTTTTCTGTTTTTCGGCTGTGTTTGCTTCTCCCCTTTAAAAAGCTGGGGCTTCTGTTTTCCAGTGTTTTTTTGGGGGTTTTCTGCTTTTGCAAATTTTTTTTACCCCGTTGCTCTTGTTTTTCCCTTTTGCTACTGCTGCTCTTTTTTCTCGCTACTGCTGCTCTTGTTTCTTTTCTACTTTTGCTCTTTTTTTCCTTCTGCTAACCGGGTTTCTCTTGTTTTTTTTTACTTATTGTCACTAGGGCATGGGTTTTTTGGGTTAAAACCAAACCGATCACTGGGGCCCCCATAAACTAAATTCAGGGTTTTAAAAGGGAAAAAAAATGGGGCTTAGCAAAACCCTTGGCAAATTTTTTTTTAGCGTACACTACAAACTGGGATTCCCGGGTAAGTGGGGAAAAAAATAGCAATAATTTCCGAGGCAAATTTGAACCACTGTTAAAAACCCTTGTAGGTTTTGCGCTTCTTTCATTTTTATCAAAATATAGCCAAACCCTTTAAAAACAAAATTAACAAGAATCTCCCTTTCGGTTTAAAAAAGGAATGTTCCTGCCTGACGAATTAACCCTTTTTTCACTAAAACATTTCAGAAGTTTTCACTGTAGTAATTAATAAAGATAGTGTAAAATGAAGTTTAAATAAGGCTTATCATTGTTTTCCCCACAGAAAATTTTGGGGGAAAAGGGGATGCCCCCCGGGGAAAAGGGGGAAAAAATTTCAATGATTTGAGGGGGTTTGGGTTACATAGAGGCAAAGTTTTGTATAAATTTGGGGGCAATTTAGAAGCGGTGTTCCAATGACCCTGAACTGGGCCCCCCTGTTTTTTCACAGTATAAATAAAAAACAAGGGTGAATAACAGCGACAAGGCAAGTTTTTTTGATTCCACTAAACAGGGTTTTCAGATTTCCAATGGAGACCTACAGCACTAGAGGGACATTTGGATAAGTTGATGCCCGCGGTCGCAAAATTGGCAGATACAATTAAAATGGGGGGTGGGGGTGTTTCTCGGTCAAGGCCCGGGTGCTGGGAAGTTTCCCCCATGGGGGGCCCCGGTTTTAATTCCCTTGGGCCTTCCAGACAGGAAAATAATTTGTAAGAGGAGGACACCCGGGGACACTAGGGGTTTTTCATGGAATCTTTGGGTGACTACCAAAAACATCTCCCCCTTGATATTAGATTTTTTATCTTTTTTAAACCCAGACCTCTTCCCAAAAACCCAAGTGTTCACGTCCTTTTTTCAGCCCCACTATAAGGTTAAGCATTTATTGTGATTTCAAAAAATCTTTGAACCCAAAGGGCCCACTTTCACTAGGAAATAATCTACTCTCTCTCTCTCACTCTTTCCCCTCCCCCTCTCTCTTCTCTCTCTCTCCCCTCTCTCTCTTTCTTCCTTTTCCTCTCCTCTCTTTTCTTCCTTCAACTCTAAATAAATCACATCCCATGAATCTTCACCCTTAAACGCCCACCTTTTCATTACAAATAACTTCACATTTCCCCAATCCCCAAACATTTTTTTTTCAAAACCTAATAATTTAAATTTCCTTCTTTTTAAAAAATTTTATTCACTTGTTTTCTTTTCATTAAATACCACCTTCCTTTAAACCCTTTGCTTTAGTCCTTCTACATTTACCCATCCTTTTTATAAAAAATTGAAATTTTCACCTTACCGCTATACCAAACTGTTTTTTTTTCTTACCCCTAAAATATTTTTACCCCTTTTTCCTTTTACAAAGGAACATGGGACCCCTCCCAACCCTAGGGGTTTGTCTTTTCCTTACATCTATATTAAAAATCAAAAAAAACCCAAAATTTTTACCCCTGATTTAAGTTTTCCTTAATTCAATTTACACAGTTTCTTTTCCCTAATAGGTTAACAAGGAACCTCATAAAAATATTAAAAGTTTCAGGGGGTTTTCAAGTGTGACTGAGTTTTTCCCAAGTCATTATCGAGAATAAATTAACCAAAAAACACATTGAGCGAAATAAAATTAAAAAGGGAACTAAAAGAGGCTCCCGCCCAAATACAGGTCTTTTTTCTTAACATTTGCATTTTTAGCAAAGTACTTGATTGGAAAGTTTTACCATATGTAAATTCATGTTGATTTAAAAATAAAATAACACAACAAACACAATAAACAAACAAACTTCTTTTCTAAACAAAAAAAAAATCTTTTATACCAATTTCTTTAGGAGACAAACCTTTGACGGGGTTTTGGTTCTCTTAAACAATTTTACACAGAAACGAAGGTGGGGAGTCAAAATATAATGGGGGGGCGGGGAAGAAGGAGTTTTTAGTAGTACCAGTAGAAAGAAAGAGACTAGGGAGGAGGCAAAGAATAAGCAAAAGATAACAGCCCCAGTGCATGGCAGGTGCCCGTAGAAAACAGAAATGAAAGAATTTGGGAAGTATGGTACAACTAAACAAAAACAAATGGGAAAAAAAGACCGAAGAGAGAACGAGGGGAGGGGGGGAAGATGGGGGGAGCAGGCACACCAGCAACAACAAAAACAAAGGCAAAAATATAGACAACGTAGAAGTTGAAAAGAATGAGTGCTAGAGAACACAGAAGCACTGTAGAAAGCAACTGGCCCACGGTAGGACAAAATCCCGTTGCCCCAAAAAAAAAAAAAAGGTGGGCGGGAAAGGGAAAAGGATAACAAATAGGCAGAAGGGTAGGGGGGGAGGTAGCAAAGGGGGTGCAGGTTACGAGTTTTCCCGGGGGCTCCTTAACTTGACCCTTTTAATTTGGGTCTCTAATTTGATAGAACAGACACGTTAGTGAAAAAGGCAACACTTTGTTGTCCCTTTTTAAAAACGTCGAAAAGAGAGAAATCAGAAAAGGAGAGACACGGAAACTCAATTGCAGGAGGAAAAGTATGATCAGGATTTAAAAAAGTAATGACAAAATTAAGTTTGATATCTAAAGGAAGAGGTGTTAAGATTTAGAAACTGGAAATATAGGGGAAGGGAAAGAACTGGAGATTTCACTGGGAAAAAATTTTGGGGAAAAAAAAAAAATCTCTGTTAGTATGAAGTTTCAGGAAAATTAACCAAAGCAAAAAACAAAAGCGAAGAGTTTTTAGACAAAGAAATTGAGGGCGGGGAAGGGAGGCTGCTGAAAAAGTGGGAAACATGTAGGAAAATTTGTGAACATAATGACTACTTGACTTGTATAACAATAAAAAAAAGTTTTGTAAAAAAGTTGGTAAATTACCACAAATTGAAATAAAAAGACACAAAGGGAAAAATGTACATTTTATTTTGCAACTTTTTCGCTCTCCAGGAGCTTTTTCAAGCCGTTACAAACAGTACATGGACACAGAGGGTACATATAGGGCCCGAGTGAGGTGCAATACTAGTTGTGGAGCATATAGAGAATAATACAAAAATGTAGAACAATTAACTTGCACATATAAACGATATAAAGGGTAATACTTGGGGAAAAATAAAATTGGTTGCAAAATATTTCTATTGGGGGCGGGGGAAAAGAAGGCCGTTTCAATGTTTATTCTTTTTAATGGCTTGTGTATATTTAAAAGGAAACAGTGATGGCAGGGTTTGCTGTTTTTCAAGGGTTCTGCTAAGACTTCAAGATGGGGAACTGCCTTTTTTTTTTTTTAATTTTTAGAAACACTAAAAGTGAAGATTCAAGCACTTGCGTCTGCGGAAATTAGTTTCTTTGATCATAGTTGGGCGCCCCTGAACTTCATGAGATGATTGGTGGAATTTCGGTTTTGGGTACACCGGCGTTGTTCAAGTTATCGATCCTACATGTTTAAATGTGTTCATTGAGGTGGGCGTCGAGGTTTCTTGCTGTTTCACCTACATAAATCTTGTCGCAGCCTCCACAGGGTATAGTGTAAACCCCTGCGTTGACTGGTTCGTGGTGCTTGGATTTTGTTCTGGTTAGATCCATTATCGAAGTGCTGCAAGCGATGGCGACTCTGGTGTTAGCTTGTGAAAGTACTTTAGAAACGTAAACGTTCAGTGCAACCTGGCTGTTGGGAAGAATTATAACTTCCCAACAGCCACTCCCAACAAAGTTATAATTGATAAATTAGACACATGTGCAACTCTTGGGTATCTTTATTGAGGAAACGTTTCGCCACACAGTGGCTTCATCAGTCCATACAAAGGAGAATCTTGAAGAATAGGAGGAGAATGAGGTAATCAGTCCCTCAACCTTGAGTCGATGTGGTCAGTCCATCAATCTTGAATAGAATACGGCATACGTGCTGAGAAGGAGCTTATATACCGTTGGCAGGAGAGGTGAAGCAGCCAGAGGCAGTGTAACACTTATTCAATGTTGAAGTAGGTCGTGCCCAAGAATTAGGCAAGCGAAGAATTCCCAAGTATTAAGATCCAAGAAGATGCAGTGTCTGACAGCTTTGTAGATGAAGGGTTAGAGAACCGACATTTTGATAAATTAGACACATGTGCAACTCTTGGGTATCTTTATTGAGGAACGTTGCCACACAGTGGATGATGAAGCCACTGTGTGGCGAAACGTTTCCTCAAAAAAAAACCCCAAGAGTTGCACATGTGTCTAATTTATCAACATGTCGGTTCTCTGAACCATTCATCTACAAAGCTGTCAGACACTGCATCTTCTTGGGATCTTAATACTTGGGAATTCTTCGCTTGCCTAATTCTTGGGCAACGACCTACTTAAACATTGAATAAGTGTTACACTGCCTTTTGACTGCTTCACCTCTCCTGCCAACGGTATTTAAGCTCCTTCTCAGCACGTATGCCGTATTCTATTCAAGATTGATGGGACTGACCACATCGACTCAAGGTTGAGGGACTGATTACCTCATTCCCCTCCTATTCTTCAAGATTCTCCTTTGTATGGCCCTGATGAAGCCCCCTGTGTGGCGAAACGTTTCCTCAATTAAAGATCCCCAAGAGTTGCACATGTGTCTAATTTTCACATGTCGGTTCTCTAACCATTCATTACAAAGCTGTCAGACACTGCATCTTCTTGGGATCTTAATACTTGGGAATTCTTCGCTTGCCTAATTCTTGGGCACGCCCCTACTTCAACATTGATAAGTGTTACACTGCCTCTGACTGCTTCACTCTCCTGCCAACGGTATATATAGCTCCTTCTCAGCACGTATGCCGTATTCTATTCAAGATTGATGGACTGACCACATCGACTCAAGGTTGAGGGACTGATTAACCTCATTCTCCTCCTATTCTTCAGATTCTCCTTTGTATGGACTTGATGAAGCACTGTGTGGCGGAAACGTTTCCTCAATAAGATACCAAGATGCTACATGTGTCTAATTTTATAAACATTGCGGTTCTCTGAACCATTTCATCTACAAAGCTTGTCAGACACTGCATCTTCTTGGGATCTTAATACTTGGGATTTTCGCTTGCTATTTTTCTTGGGCACGACCTACTTCAACATTGAATAAGTGTTACACTGCCTCTGACTGCTTCACCTCTCCTGCCAACGGTATATAAGCTCCTTCTCAGCACGTATGCCGTATTCTATTCAAGATTGATGGACTGACCACATCGACTCAAGGTTGAGGGACTGATTACCTCATTCTCCTCCTATTCTTCAAGATTCTCCTTTGTATGGACTGATGAAGCCACTGTGTGGCGAAACGTTTCCTCAATAAAGATACCAAAGTTATAATTCTTCCCAAACGGCTTGATAAAGCTCCTGGAGAGCGAAACGTTGCCACAGTAAAATGTCACATTAGTTTCACTTGTGTCATTTTACTTTACGAAGAAAGTTCTGTCGCCATGTTATGGTTACGCACATCAGGAAAAGAAGCAAAATGTTATATTCCCATCCAGCTTTGAACTTGATGGAAGAAGCAAGATTGGAAGAGACTACAGTCATGGGGCAAAGAGCAGTTGTTCTCCTTACCGACGCGGACAATGCTCTCTTTTTATCATGGAGATCTTTGCTATGCCCTCTTATGGGTATGAAGTTCTCTGCCTTCCAGATCTTCCCATCCCATTAAGGAACTTCATCTCATCTGATGACTTTCAGCTCTCTCTAGATTGCAAGACATTCACGAAATCTCTCATTCCACTGAAGCTGACTCTTTCAAAATCATTTGGAGTTGTGGTAAATGCTACCTCCATTATTGTTGGCTTAATGTATCCTCTCTCTGTCGTCTTGTACATTGCCTCATGACACACTATCTTTTACTTCTCCACCTCTATCAGTTTGTCCCTTCACGTTTCTGGTCCTCCAAATAAGTGACAGTTCTCCCAATCTGTGCATTTGAGGTTGAAATCAACCACTGTTATTTGTTTTAGCCTTCTCTGCACTCCCAGCTCCTTTTGCTATGGTGCCATCATTTACTTCGTTGTTGTCATTATATTCCTGTCTGTCTCTTGCTGTTAAGTAGCAGGTTTTAAATCTTTCAGCTACTTCTCTTGGTACCTTTATCTTAAATTAGTTTAATATCTTTCTTGTGTACCTTATGCCCATCTTGTGGGCTGTAGTGGAAATAGTAGAGGCACATAATGGGTTCAGGGATGACCGTGAAGTTTTGATGGCTAAACAAGTTACAGTGATTATGAACTATTTACATGTGTATATTCGGTTACAGTATAATGAGTTTTTTATGTAAGCGTGAATTTGGTCACAAAAATATTGCCTTATATTTTAGCAAGGTAATATTTTGACTGATCTCTCGTTCTCTCTCTCATCTCTTCTGATTAGCGGTGCAACACCTCCACCTCTCCTTTCCTCTGTCATTCCTTTTCACTTGATATCGTGCTAAGAATAAGGTATCATATATAATTTCAGTTTTGTCACTGAGCTAGCTATGATGGCTGGAGTTACTTCGGGCATTCGTTCCTTCAACTAATCACTTTTGTTCGATAGCCCGTCTGCTTCTGTGAACAAAACAGAGCTAGGCCACACACTGGTTTAAGTGGTCTAGTGTTTCTGTATGGTCGTCCTCTCTACGGCAGTTGGTTGTGGTAGAGCTGGGGTCAATCCGTACATCAGTAACGAGGGAGGAATCAGGGATATGCTTGTAGACAGGAAAGAGGAAGAGGTGGAGATGAGGGAAGAGGTTTGGGGGCTGATGTTGGTGAAGTGTGGGCGGGCCTTTAGTTCGGCTCGCTAATAAAGAGGCTTGGAGTGCATCTTATGAAGTTACAAAACGCTAGGTACTTCCTCCTCCTGCCTCTCACATCTGCTGCTTGTCGTTACTTTTTGTGTGGGTGTTGGTGGGTGTAGATGTGATTGTCTGTTGGTGTAGATGTGGATGTCGGTGGGCTTGGGTTTAGATTTAAATATGGGTGTAAGTGTAAATCATCACATTCATGGATCCCTTGCAATGTTTTACTGAGGTCTCTCTCATGCGTGAATGGAAATTTACAAAATGACGAGAGCATTTCTCAGTACGAAAAAGAATGGCAAAAATACTTCAGTGTTGGAGACCGCTCACCCCAGCCATAACTCACTTTTATGCACGTTTTAAATATAACGACACCCGGAAGCTGACAGTATAATACATTTAATGTAGTCATTTTGGCTATATCAGTTTTAAATATTTTTTTGAACTTTTCGTTAGTCTTTGATAATATTTATTATTATTATTATTTTTATTATTATTATTATTCCATGAAGGGGACCGTTAAGAGGTTACCAGCATTTTTTTTCCTTTTTTAGCATTCTGCTTTTTGGAAGTATGTTGCTCATGACTAGAACACCTCATCCATCAGCTTGAAATTTTCAACTCTTAACAAGAGCTAAATTCTAGAAACAATTTGAATGTTCACGTGCCCTCTGGCCATCGCTCATTCTAGATTCTTGTAATGGCTTGGATAACTCCCGAATTCCTCAGTGGCGGGAAAATGGAATCTCAGATTTGTAAGTGTACATTAGATTTAACAAATTTGTGTATAAAATAATGAAAAAAAAAATCTAGTGAGAGTATAGGCAATGGGGTTTGAAGATGTATGGGGTAGGTTGAAAAATGTAGTGTAAGTGTTCAGCAGAAGTTTGTGGTTACACGAATGTGGGTGTGGGAGGGAAGAAGAGCGATTGGTGGAATGATGTAAAGAGAGTAGTAAGAGAGAAAAAGTTGGCATATGAGAGGTTTTTATAAAGTAGAAGTGATGCAAGGAGGGGAGAGTATATGGAGAGAAAAAGAGAGGTTTAGAGAGTGGAGAATCAATGTAAAAAGAGAGCAAATGAGAGAGTGGGTGAGATGTTAACAAGTTTTCTAGAAAATAAAGTTTTGGAGTGAGATTAATAAGTTGAGAAAGCCTAGGGAATGAATGGATTTGATAGTTGAAAATAGGAGAGGAGAGTTAATGAATGGAGAATTAGAGGTATCGGTAAGATGGAGGAAATACTTTGAAAAATTAGATGTTGATGAATATAGTGAAGCTGTGATTTCGTGTATAGGGAAAGGAGGAATAACATCTTATAGGAGTGAGGAAGAGCCAGTTTTGAGTGTGGGGGAAGTTCTGGAGGCAGTGAATAGAATGAAAAGGGATAATGCAGCCGGGATTGATGGGATAAAATTAGAAATGTTAAAAGCAGGTGGGGATATAGTTTTGGAGTGGTGGTGCTTTTATTTAATAAATATTTGGAAGAGGGTAAGGTACCTAGGAATTGGCAGAGAGCATGCATAGATAAGTCTGATGAGTATACCTGGTAAAGTGTATGGTAGTTATTGTTGAAAGATTTAAGAGTAAGACGGAGAGTAGGAAGCAGATGAACAAGGAGGCTATAGGAAGGATAGGGGTCTACCTACCTGCTACCTGAGAGGTATTCCGGGGTTCAACGCCCCCACTACCAGGTCTCCCGATGGATCAGGCCCTGATTAACCAGGCTGTTACTGCTGGCCGCACGAAGGCCAACGTACGAACTACAGCCTGGCTGATCCGGCACAAACTTGAATAATCCGTCCAGCTCCCTCTTGAAGGCAGCCAGGGGCCTATCGGTAATTCCCCTCATGCATGGTGGGAGGCTGTTGAACAGTCTTGGGCCCAGGACACTTACGGTGTTTTCTCTTAGTATACCCTACTTTTCGTTGGGGGTATTTTGCACCTGCTGCCCAGTCTTTTACTTTTGTAGGGGTGATTTCTGTGTGCAGATTCTAGGATTTTCCAAGTGTAGATTATGATATATATCTGTCGTCTGTGTCTCAACGAGTACAGATCAAGTGCTTCCAAGTGCTCCCAGTAGTTGAGGTGTTTGATGGAACTTATGTGCAGTAAAGGTTCTCTGTACACTTTCTATATCTGCAATTTCACCTGTTTTGAACAGAGATGTTAATGTACAGCAGTGTTCCAGCCTAGAGAAAAGCGATTTGAGAAGGATCATCATTGGCTTGGCATCAATTGTTATCATTTTCTTTGCAGTTGTGATCGGAGCACTGTTGTGATCCTTGAAAGTGAGATCCTCAGACATTACCACTCCCATGTCCCTCACATTATTTTTCTGTTCTATTTTATGATCAGAATTTGTAGTATACTCAGTTCTAGCTATTATCTCCTCCGGTTTTCCATAACGGAGTAGTAGGAATTTGTCTTCATTGCAAATCATATTTTCCGTTGCCCACTGGAAAAAGTGTGTGATCCTGGGGCTGAGTGCATGGGCACGTTGTCAGTGGCTTCCTCAAAATATTTCAGAGTTAGGGTAATGACGGAAATATGCCATACATTGAAGGAGTTTTGAGGCACATTCATGAAATCATTTGAATTGTCGATCTTTAGACTGATTAGTGGCTCGCTAAACACAGAGTCGAATTGGGATTTCAGTATCTAACTCATTTCTTTGTTGTCATCTGTGTAAGTCCCATCCTGTCTGAGCAAGGACCCTATACTAGATGTGGCATTTGCCTTGTTTCTGGCATATGAAAAGAAATATTTCGACCAAGTGTTTACAGTGAAGCATATAGGTGAACAGTATTTAGATCAGTGTAACGAGTTCGTGGAATTTATGGAATTGGGAAAAGCTTATGACAGGGTGGATAGGGGAGGGGGCAATGTGGCTGTGTTATGCAGGGTTCTGCATGACATTGTAATGTATGTACAGTAGAGAAGGGTGTCATAATAGTATGAATGCTATAATTGTAAAGAATAATTTTATAATTCATAATGTGCATTTGGGGGCACTGTAAAGTACTTTAACTGTAATTATAAAGAAATCCTGCTAGGGATTTATTTTCCAAGGGTGTTTGGGTACGCGGGGTAAGCATGGCTTGGGGCAGTCACGTGGAGTCAGCATGGCATGGAGGCTGGCGTCGGAGATCCTGTGTATTTAAGCTAAGTTTGTAGTTGTGTACTCCTTTTGTTTAGCTAACCCAAGCCATAGGCTCTTCTATGGCGTACCTGTATGCCTACCTAGGCTCTGACATGGTCAGGGTGCTGCGGGATTGAGTGAGGAAATAAGAAATGGGGTTGGTAGTGGAGTAGTGACGGCCTGGCGCTGATTAGGCCTAGTGGTTATGGTGGCTGGGCCTCCAGCCAGCTGTTTCTTGTGTACCCTCATTTGGGCGTTTAGGATTAAGGTGTTTCTAGAGTGTGTATATAGTGTTATGTTGAATAAATAGATATATTTTCCTAACTGGGATTTTTGCCTAACCCTCTGTTAACCAACCCATTGAAGCAACACTTACTGGTTTAGCTCTTTCTGTTTTGACTAGGATAGCCCTGGGTGGCCTGTTTATGCTTGAGATGTGTGTAACTTTTACCTTTGCCCTTAGACAAGGCTCTAGCCCCACAGGTATCCCACCTTTCTGCGTAACATGGGGGCCTGTATATGGAAGAATTATCAAATTTTAGGTGGTAATTCAAGTTTGCAACCTGGGAAGTCAATAATCATTCTTTACTGGGTTGGTCAGAGGAAGCATTCACTATAACACTCACACTAAAATAATAATTTACCTTTGTTTTCAATATTGCTGGTTTTTAGGGTGTTATTTTTAACTAATACCCTGTGAACAATTTACCTTTGTCTGCAATATTGCTGGTTTTTAGGATATTATTAACTAATACCCTTTGCATAATTTACCTTTGTGTGAAATATTGCTGGTTTTTAGGGTGTTCTTATTAATTAATACTCTGTGAATAATCTACCTTTCTGTGCCATCTTGTTGATTTTTAGGGTGTTATTAATACCTGATATTTTGTGCATAATTTCCCTTGCAGGTACAATCTTGCTGATTTTTGGGGAGGTTATGTTGACCTAATTTTCTGGGAATAATTTTCCTTTGCAGGCGCAGTAGCTCCATTTTTTCTGCCAGGATTTTCTTGTTGTGTACAGTCCTGTTTAATTTCAGGGAATCACATGACAATCACTCCTTGTGAATATACTACTGCAGAGTATGTACTTTGCTGTGTGCTTTATTATTTTATATAAGTAAGTTCTGTGGCTGATAGCAAGATTTGGTGCTATCATTTCCCAAAATGGCTGACACTAGTGAAAAGTCTGGGGATGTCATGCATTTGGAAGGTGACATTGAATCAAATTCCCATGTTAGGGACCTGGATAAGGAAGTAGTAATTTTACAAATGAAATTAGCCCTAGTTGCGGAAGAAAAGGAACCATTAAGGATTGAGCGCACAAAGATCCAGGAACAGAGAGCCTTAGAGGAGCTTAGGGCTCAAGTAAGAGCTAAAGAGAGGCAGCTTGCTTCTCACCCAGACACAGACACGAGGGTAGATGTTTTTCATTTGGATAAAGCCATAAAATTTGTGCCCAAATTCCTAGAGAAAGACCCAGACCAGTTTTTTCTGTTATTTGAAAGTACGGGCAAATCCCAAGTTTGGCTGGAAAAGGAATGGGCGACATTAGCAAGAACCCAATTAGTTGGTAAAGGGTTACAGGCTATTAGTTCTTTAGAAGGATCTGCCTTTTCTGATTATTATAAGCTAAAAGAGGTAGTTTTACTGGCTTATCAAATGTTGCCGGAAAGGTACCGGCAGAAATTCAGAGGACTAAAGTTTCAGTCAGGGCAGTCTTTGGTGGAATATGGTAAGGAGAAGATGTCACTTCTAAATAGGTGGTGTCGCTCAAAGGGGGTGGTAGGCAATTATAAAAGTGTAATTACCTTAATTTTGTTAGAGGATCTTTTGGGAAATGTTCCTCTGACCTTAAGGCATATCTTGAGGAGAAGGATCTTGATAATTTTAATAATGCTTTAGAGCTGGGTGACAGATTTTTAGCTAACAAAAAATTGGTAGTAGTTACCACACCCCACATACTAATAATGGTAAGTTTTCTCCACCCACCAATAGGAGTAAGAAATTTCAGAAGTTTAAGCCACCCATTTATCAGCCTAATAACCACCAGAGTTTTAATAAGCCTAATTTTCCAGTATCTACCCGAGAAGGTTTTAAGTCAGTTGTCACAGGTCCAGGACTACCGGAGACAGGTAGAAAGAGTCCAGTTCCCCAAGATCATGGGCCCAAACTATGTCAAGTGTGCAGGGGGCTTTTATACCTTATCACTGTACATACTGCAATAAACAGGGCCACCTGCAGCCATATTGTCGAAAGATGCTTAGGGAACAGGCTGCAGCAGATGCTTCTCCAGTAAATACTCCCAGTTACACATGATGTTGCTTGCATTGCAGTCTTGCCCCAAGGTATCCAAAGACCAGCTGTCTTAGACCCTCGGATGAAGGTGTATTCAAGTGAGTCTACTGTGGCCTTACACCAAAATGAAGGTAGGGTCATGGGTGTTATGTCTTTGAGAGACACTTGTAGCACATACACCTTGCTTCGCAGGGGTGTATTGCCAGTGTTGGATGACACCTACACCGGATTGGACATTTTTCTTAAAGGGATAACTGGAGTCCCTGTCAGGACTCCAGTGCACAGGTTATGGATAGAGTCTGAGTACCAGTCTGGGTACCTACCTGTAGGTATTGCAGAAGATGTACCTTTTGCAGGAGTTGACTTTCTACTAGGCAACAATGTTGTGGGACTCCTCAAAAGTGAGGAATGTTTGGTTTTGCAGGACCCGGCTTTACAAGGTGGTAATGACCTAATTGGAGCGACGGTGCCTGAAAATTTTTCAGTGGGTTCTAGGACTAAACGGGAACAGGGCAGGAGCTGTGCCTCCCTGTGACCCTTCTGCACACTGTGGTGATGGTTTGGGCCTGGGGAGCCTGTTCATTGAGTCTGACCTGCAGGAGACTCTGAGCAGTAATGAACCGGCTCAACCGGAACTCGGTTGGAGAAGTGGTCTTGGTGCTGATGTGGGAAAAAATCCCCTGAATCTGTAGCAGCTGAGTGAGGCCCAGGAAGGTTGTGACCTCCAGAACGCTATTCATTTATCAGCTGTTGTGGAGCATGTGGTTCCCAAATTTACCAAGTGTTTATTTTGCAGAGTTGATCAAATGAGCAAGACTCTTTTTAAGAGGACCTGTGCTTACGTGGCCGCAGCAGAACTATTAAAGTGTCTTTGTCAGTATTTTTTACAGATTCTGAAGGAACGGCATTTCAGTGTTAAGACGGGAGAGCTAAATAATCAGTGTTTATTAATAAATTCCTTTTCTAACAGGTTACCAGAGTCTATACCCTTTCTGAAATAAGGTTTTGTCTCCTCTTTATGAACTACATGCGAAGTGTGTGAATGAACCATGGGGGGATCATCTGATTCCCATGACCATGTGTGCCAAGGACACACCCGTCTTTGTAACTTTAATATCTCTGTATATGAACCTTTTGTATGCCATTAACCCTCAAGATCTTTTATGTATAATCCTGAGTTACCCACCCCAGATTTTGCAAAATGATACAGGGATTGGGGAAGTCTTGTTGCAGGGTAGAGCAGGGCAAGTAATGCCACTCGCCTGCTTCGCTTCTCGGCAAAAAGTAACAGGCACCAAAGAAGTTATACTACCATAGAATAGGAGGCTTTTGCTTTAGTGTTGGCAGTGCAACATTTTGAGGTGTATATATCATCATCAGTTCACCCTATAACTGTGTATAGTGACCATAATCCTTTACGTTTCCTTCACTTAATGAGGAACCACAATCAGAGACTTATGAGGTGCGCCTTGTTTCTCCAACCTCTTAATCTTGTGATTCATTATGTGAAGGGAGCGGAGAATGTGGTTGCTGATGCCTTATCTCATGTTTAAAGTGCACGATTCTTATTTTGCAGTGATTTACAGTAGACTAGTTGATGGAACCCTGAACCACCCAAAGGAGAAGGGCAGGTTGAGCTGGAGCTGGAGGTATCAGGATTCCCTAGTGTGTGTGTGTTTTGGGGGGTAGTCACATCAAAGGCCATGCCTAGGTAAGGTATGCTACTTTTTTTTTAGGTGTTGGCTGGAATGCCTCGCCTCTGTTTTATGTTGTTATAGGGACTGTTGGACCTAACATTTTAGTGAATGTGGGGCTGGCGGTGATGCCCTCCACTGTTTGGGTCATGTCTTTGATCCGGGTGTTTTGGTTTCCCGGGGACTCTTTTCAATTTTTTTTTTGGATCACAGGGGGGTGACCCCAGGGTCCTTGGAATGACATGTGGGTCGGCTGGGGGCCCCCCTTTTTTGGGGGGTCTTCGTGTGCTCCGGGTTTTACGGCACAGTCCTACAACAAGATTTATGTGATATCCACCCTTGTTTTTGGGGCCTGATTTTTTTCCCCCCCTATCTCTCCTGATTCTCGCAAGGGTCAGGGGGAAAACCAGTTTTGTTTACTAAAGATTGCTGTGAGATGGGGTGATAATGTTTGTTGCTTTTTTTGTAAATTTAACATGCAAAATCGTTTTTTTTTCTTTAAACTCCTGGAAAATGTAACTTACTGTTTAAAAATTTTTTTTTTTGGGGCACATACAGTTTGGTCTCTTGCAAATACTGAACTTTGGTGTTACTTCTAAAACGGATTCCTAGGGGCATTTTTGTACAAAGTTAATTGCTCTTTTAATGTTTGGTTGAATAATTTGGTAAAATGCTTTTCAACCCCAAAGGCTGGCCCCCCGCTGTGTTGTGAGGGTGCCTTTTCCTAACAAGTTGTCTAAGAGTGGATGGGGCTCTTTTGGGCATAGAACTGCACTTTTATTTTCGGCGATTTCACATGTCTGAACTACCTCAGCTTGTTATTGCATTTTGTAGTCCCAAAAGACCATGATTGCATGTGGCATTCCCCAGTTATCATTTTTGCCCTTCCCTCAGACCTTATTTTTTTTTTTTTCCTTTTGCCGCGGTGTCCGTGGGCCCCCCGCTGCAGGTAAACCCTAGGTCTGGGGGGGGGGATGTTACAGGGTTCTGCATGACATTTAAGTATGTACAGTAGAGAAGGGTGCCCATTATTGAAGTTATAATTGTAAAGAATAATTTATAATTCATAATGGCTTTTTGGGGGCACTGTAAAGTCTCTAACTGTAACTATAAAAAGAAATCCTTTAGGATTTTATTTTCCAAGGGTTTGGGTGCGCGGAGTATGTGGCTGGGGCAGCCACGTGGAGTCAGCATGGTGTGGGGGCTGTCGTGGGAGCTGCTGTGTTTTTAAAAGCAAAGTTTTGTAGTTTTTGTACCCCTTTTTTTTTGCAAACCCAAGCCTGGCTTTCAATGGCGTACCTGTATGCCTACTTGGCCTGACATGGTCGGGTGCTGTGGGATTGATGGGAAATAAAAAATGGGGTTGGTATGGAGTAGTGAGGGCCCCTGGCGCTGACTAGACCTAGTGGTTATATGGCGGGACCCCAGCTAGCTGTTTCTTGTGTACCCTTTGGGGGCGTTTAGGTTAAAGGTGTTTCTGGGTGTATTAAAAGTGTTTTTGAAAAAAAGGGTTTATTTTTTCTAATGGGTTTTTTACCTAATCCTCTGTTCCCCAACCCATTTGAAAAAACCTTATGGTTTAGCGCTTTCTTTTTTTGACTGGGATGCCCTTTGGTGAATTTTACCTTTCCCTTAGAAAAGGGTCTAGCCCCCCGGTATCCCACATTTCTGGTAACAGGTGATGTTGAAATTTTGGGAATTTGGAGGCAGGTTAATGAGGCATGAAGGGGTTTTCCCCGAGGATAGTGAGGCTGGGTTTTTGAAGTATGGAGAGGGGGGAGTTATTCCCCAGAAAAAGTAGGTTTTTGACATGTGTGTGTTTTCCCATGATTGTTCAATATTTTTATAGAGGGGGTTTTGTAAGAGAAGTGAATGCAAAGGTGAGTTGGCATTTTTTGGGGGTTTAAAAAAGATAGTCTAACCCAAAAAGTGGGTGTTGCACATTTTCTTTTTGCTGGAACCCGGCTTTTGGGGAGATTCTGAAGAGAAGCTGCAGAAGTTGGGGGATGAGTTGGAAAGGTATAAAAGAAAAAAAAAGTGAATATGGGAAAGAGTATGGTATGAGGAAACTAATGACTGGATATCTTTTGGGAGAGTATCAGTTGGGGAAATAGAGGGGAAATTACATTTGCACCGAGAAAACGCAAATGATGATCCCCCATGAGGGTAATGCTGGTGGGTGAAAGGGGAGAATGGGGTGTTGGCCCCCCCTGGGGAAAATTTGATATTTGGGAAAATTTGACTCCAAACAACCCATGAAAACCATGTTGTAATCTTGAAAACAAGGCAGCTAGAAGTTACAGCACTTCGCCGTATCTCGCATCTGTTTGACGTGGGGGTTGCAAGATTCTGTACGGGGGCATAAGTACGCTCACCCTTGAGTAGCTTCATTTTTCTTGGTTTGCCTGCCCCCCTCCTCTTTTTATCTGCGATGTTGACAAAGTAGGAACAGAGCCAGACGTCCATCTCCGCCTGGACCCTCCGGAGATCTGTCTTTTTCGCAGACCCTTTTAAACATAGGAGGGTGGGGGTGGCCTTAATGTTACTACAAGGCCAATTTTTTTGTACCACACTTGGATCCACTTCGGGCAGCGTGAAAAAAAGCTTTTATGCCACAAGGACGGGCAGAAAGGCAAAACTTCACTTGGCTTTTTCCCCTTCTCCAAAATCCTCCATCTGAAAAATTTTTACCAGGATGACTCGAGTAGGCCCACAATCGTACAGCAAAAATGATGTCAACGGATTAAGTCAGTTGATCAAAATGAAAATGCTGGCCACGAGGGCTCCAATTTATCCTTTTCCCTACTTTATGTCTATAACAATAAAAATACTTTCAAATGAGCTGATGTAGGTAACGTCTTAGTTGCCAATAAAGTTAGGAATCCTTAACCGAAATAGTTGTCAATAAACTAGGGATCCTTAATCTTGTCAAACCCTGTGAAAAGGAGAGAGAGGAGAGAGAGAGAGAGAGAGGAGAGAGAGAGAGAGGAAGAGAAGGGAGAGAGAAAGAGAGACCATCAGCATATTTACAAAGATTTATAAAATTCCCTTTTAATCTGTTTCCAAATCGCCCAAAATATTTGAAAAATTTTTTAAAATCAACCCCCCATGATTAAATAAATCTTAAAGTCTTTTTTTATATTAAAAGAGATTTATGAAGGTTTATTTATTTAAACAGACAATAAAAAAACATGAAAAATTACTTTCTTTAAAATTTTAAATTACAGATCTCAAAGTGTTTTCATTATCAGGTCACAGCCGGCAAGGGGGGTTGGCCCCCTGAAACCCCCTCTCGATGCATATACCCTGTCTGTTTAGTTTTATTTTTTAAACATTATATTCATGAGTTTATTTGGACTGTACATAGTTGTACAAGGAATCATAGTACGGGGGTGTACATGCCAAAAACCCCTTGTTGCAAGCATTAAAATTAACAAGCAATAAAGGTTCGTGGTAAAAATTACCTAAACAATTTACAGTATTGAACAAAATTTGAGATTTGAAACAATTTTGTTTGAAGTTTTAAGATTTAATTTATTGGGAAAATTATATTAATGTTAAATAATAAGCGTTGATTTTTAGTCCTGGGCGGAAAGCGGTTTTTCAGAAAAGTTTTTAATGTTTTTCAGGCCGGGGTTACTTTGATGTTTAGTAATGAATTCTAGTTTTTGGGGCCCTTTACGTATTTTGGGTTTTACAATGTTGATATGGACCGGAATACTCAACAAGAGATCTGTGTTTGTGTTATGGTCGTGTGTCCTTTTTAAAGGTTGAAGGGAAAAAGTTTGAGTGGGGGGTTTTTATGTTGGGTGTTTTATTCTTGTACGTAGTAGGACATAAAATAAGTGTGGATGTTCTTTACGGTAGTAAAGTAGCTTTTAAATAGAGGTGGAGTATGATTTTGAGATGGGAATTTGTATTCTATTGCAGCCTTTACGGGGTTTTTGAGGCCTTATGGATTTGATGTTTTTGATCCCATGCACAAATTCCAATGCAGAAAAGGGTAATGATGACTGATACAGTGCCGGGAAAGGCTGATTGGGAACATAATACGAATTTTTGTAGTTGCCTACTGTCTTAGAGATTTTTTGGAAATTTTTTGTAGTGGCTGGAATTTGAGGCTCCTGTTGGGGGGTTTCCCCTGGGAATTTTTCCTCTGTGAGTCTTGGATGGGTGATCCATTTAGTGTTATGTTAAGGGGAAACTTTAAAAAGCTCGGGTTTTCCAAAACTGAATGAATAGGTTTAGTCATTTTTTGGGTTTAAATTTATTCGTCACGTCCAGGTAGCATTTTCTGCAGTTCAGCATTGACAGTTTTGGGGCAGTATGACGGGGTTTTGGGGTGTGAGAAACTTTGTGTGTCATTGCAAATAATAGGGGTTTGAGTAGCTGTGATGCTTTCGGTAGGTCATTGATGTAGATGAGAAAGGAAGGGTTAGGACCTTCCCTGGGACTCCTACGTGATTGTTTCTTTTATAATTATTTTATATTTTAAAATTATTATGTGTTTATTTTATAATTTTTTTGTATATTTTATTTTATTATTAACTTTTGCTCGTATTAGATGAAAAAAAATGTTTTAATTTGTATTTATTTTATAATTTAAATTAATTCTGTTCGTTGCATTTCTCGCTATAAAAATTATCGTTTCCAAAAGTGATGGATCGCTGCCTCCTGTGACTGCACGCTCGGCCACTACTGATGAAAATTTTTTATTAAGAAATATTCATTTTTTGGTAATGTCATAATAAATTGAAAAACGTTTTAGCTAAGTTTAAAAAATAAATTTTTTTAACCTAATATTTATTTCATAAAGGGAAGATTGTTTAATTACGATAACTACAGGATGTTAAGCAGAAATTCAGTCTTTATTTTTAAAGTAACTTTACAACGTAAAAATATTGCTAACATTGATATGTAAAAAAACGTTGTATAAAAAACTCAATATTTTTTTTTTGGTTAAAGGATCGAGTTCAAAAAATGTTATATTTTACTTCTTCCTTGTTTTTTTTTTGGGTTTTGGGAGGGGGAAAGGGGGTTTGGGAAGTTCCGTGAAATTCCCTATTCTTTTTTTTAAAAAATTATACGAGTACTTTTTACCTTTCGAGAAAAATTACGAAATTTTAATTTTTTTCCCACAAGTCTTCAAATTTAACACCCTTTCCCAGCCTTAGGCGGTTTTTTTTTTAAAACCCTCAAACTCACAGTTTAAATTTTTTTTCAGAAATTTTTTAAAAATTTTTATTTTTTAAATACCCTTTTAATTCCCATCTTTATTTATACTAGCAAATTTAATCTGAAAAATTTTGAGGGGGTGGAAATTGCGTGTGGTTGCCTGTTGTGTGTGCGTTTGTGTTTCGTAAATGCTAGAATGAGTGGAGAGGATTTTTTGGTGTTGTTTGAAAAAAAAGGGATTTGTGTTTTTTTATTTACACCTGAATGTATGTTTTTTGGTGTAGTTGTATTTTTACAGATGTAAATTATGTATGTTCGTTTGGGGGAACTTCTTGTATCTTAAAAATCAAGGTGGACCCTGGACCCCAAAATTTGACAGCTTGGAAACTCAAAAGCTAACGTTTTAAATGCTACGGGTTTTCCCCCACTTAAAAAAACGTGGATTTTCTATTACCGGGGTGCCGCCTTGACATCCTCCCCTCCATGTGCTTTTCCATAACGGGCCCTTTCCCCACTGCGGAGCTGAATTCTTGAGAATTATTTTTTTTTTACATGAGGGCCCTGTCAGCCTTTTCCCACGGTCCCCTGCGATAGGATGGCAGATGGGCCTACTTTAAAGTTTTTGTGTAGTTTCTGACTGGAGTAGGGTTTTATAATCTAGTCCTCTCCCAACTCTTCCCTGTTTAGTTGCTAAAAATTTTTCAGACCTAGCATGGGTGATTTCTGCGTTGCCCAGTTGAGTCTTGTTAAAATTTGGGGGGCTTTTTCCGGATCTCCCCCCCCCCCGGAAAATGGGCCGTGCACTTTTTTTGGTTTTCAGCTTTCATCTATCGCTCGTCTTTTCTGTGATCTTTTGTGAAGGAAGACAGCAAAAACCCTTTTTTCACGTGTGAGGCTCTCCCGTTGTTAGGTGTTGAGACGTGGGTCCCCATCCCCCCGATTGCTTCCTCGTGTGTTACAAACACTGACGTTTGGTTTTTTCCCTGACTTCCTTGGAAAAAATTTAAGGTTCGTCTTTTAGACAGTGAAAGGAATTCCAAGTTTTTTCGAGCCGGTGGTAATTTGGGTAATTTTTTCTGAGAATGACTGCTTTTACCTTTAAGAATAAACGATTTTGAGAGATGGGGGGTGTTTCTTTTTGAGAGTTCCCCCCAATCCTTTCGTTGTTGTTTTTTAAAGGGTGGGTATGTTGGATCAGAGCCATGGGACTCTGATTCCCAAAGAGCCTGTTTGTTTGGATATTAAATCTGTCCCCTTTGTGGTCCCAAAAATTCCGGAAAATGTGGAAATTCTGTTGGTGCTCTGGCCCTGTTTTTTATTCGGGGAAAAAAAAGGGTAGATGCCAGACAAAGCAGATGCAAGGGAAATATCTCTCCCCTAGCCACCATCAGCGGTGCTCTTGACCGGTCTGTGTGGGTTGAGTTGTACCCCGACGAGAGCACCGTTTGTGTTTATCCATAAGATTTTTGGTTACCAAGGTGCCCGTAAGAATCTCCAGGAACCTTTTGGAGTCTTTTCTTTTTTATTAGTTTCAAAAATTTTAATATATTGTTAATTAAGTTTCATTGTGTGTTTGGCAAGTCTTCCCCCAAAGGTCACCACATAGACAACCTTGCCCATTACTAATTGGGATTTCGTTATTAAAATAAAACACGTAGTTTGTTTAAGCAATGAGTTATACTCAATAATTTTTCACAGTCTTTTCCGTGAACCCTTAAAATTTTTTTTTCATGGGGCATGTTTGAAATTGTATATGGACTGAAAAAAATACCCAAAAAAACGGCATGAAATTTTTATTTTTTCAAAGGAGCGAATGTCTTTTTTTTACCGAAAAAAAATTTTTCTTGCGGAAGGGGACTTTAAAGGATCAGAAATACCTGAAGGGAGGCAACAACGAGATGAGTATCACGTGGGGACCTGTGCGAGCGGGGTCCCCACGGGGCGGGCCCAGACCCTGCCCCATTTTTTTTTTATGGAATGACATGAGGAAGGGATAGATCGAGGTCCCTGTTCGCAGATTGTGAAAATTTAAAGGGAAATTAAATCAATGGGATCAGGCAGAACTTCAAAAAAAACCCGGGGAGGTGGGCACGTGGCCCGCAAAGGCTTCTTGATTCAACCCTGCCAAAAGCAAAGTCATGAAGATGGGAAAAGGGGAAAGAAACAGCAGCAGAGTTTAGGCTGGGGGCCAAAAACTGCAAACTTCGCTCGGGGGGTCTTGGGGGGACCCAAAAACCCAGCATGTCTCCGGGGGGCCAAATTAAAAAAGTAACTGTTCCCGCATTGGGCGCCTGGCAAACTGAGAATATCGTTCCGTACCTTAGTAAGGAAACGTTTAAAACACTGTAACGTGTACTCGGGGCCCCTAAAGGGGTAGCAACCCGTTAGGAAAACCCCCAACCCGGTTTAAGCAAGCACGAAATTGAGAAAGGCAAAGGTTTGCAACAAAGGGTATTCCGGAGCCAGGGGGGTGTCCAGAAGAAAATTGGGGCAGGGGTAGGGAAAACTTTTTTAACGATATACAAAATTTCTGTGGGAAAAAAAGAGGACAGGAAAGGTTGTTTCAGAGAGGGGGGCACAGAAACAAAGGGGGCACAATTTTTAAACTGAAGCTCAGGGCGATCACAGGAGTTAGGAAAATTTTCTTCGTCATAGAGGCTTTGGAATGGAATGCCCAACAAGTGAGTAGTGGAGGCAGGAACCATACATTTGCTTTAAGACGAGGTATAAAAACTCAGGAACAAGAGAGGACCTAGTACGATCAGTGAAGAGGCGGGGCAAAGGGGGCCGGTCTCGGCCCCCTTCAACCCAATAGGGGGTAATTTGGTGAGTACTCACACGATTGCATTTTCTTGGAGTGTTAAGAAGGCGTTTGGCACAGCTCCACAAAAGGATTGTGCAAAAGCGGAGGACCAGGGAGGGAAAAACAGGGGAAAGGGAAATGCAAAAATCAGGGAATACCGCCCGAAAGCAGCAGTGAGTCATGGGAAAAGGGGGAAGGTTCAGAGTGGACGCCCATGACGAGTGGGGTTCCCCAGGCTCAGTCCTAGGACCGGTGTTTTTCGGTATTCGTGAAAGACATACGGGAAAAGATTTCCAAATGTTTTTGTTTTCAGAGTGAAGTTGATGAAAGAATTCAAACGGACAAACCCGGGAAACTACAAAGGGATCTTCAGGGTGCGGCCCCGGTTTCCCGCAATTGGATCCGGGATTCAACCCCCCAAGTCAAAGCATGAAGATTGGGGGGAAAGGGAAAGAAAATCGCAGATGGAGACGTCTAGGGGGGCGAGATACAAACCTCAATCTAGGAAAAGGGTCTTGGGGTGAGTATAACACAGGCAAATCCTAAGGGGCACTCACCCAAATAAATGCTGGAGCATACGGGGCCTACAAACCTAACAACGCATTCCGCATTTAAGAGGGAAACGTTCAGGGGCCCTGTACACCAGACGTTACCCTTTATTGGAGTATGCATTCAGTTTGGAACCCAAACCTATCCAAGCACGAAAAAAAGAAAAAAATTGCAAAAGTTTGCAACAAGATATTCCCCGGAGCTGTGAGCATGTCTTAGGGGGGAAGGTTAGGGGAAAACGACGTGACAAAACGAAAGGGCAGGAGAGTGGGGGGAAAAATGATAACGACATATAAATACTAGAGGAAACGACTAGTAAAAAGGACAGGGGTCTTCCAGAGATGGGGCACGCAAAAGGGGGCACAGTTGGAAGCTGAAAAGGGCGATGAATCACAGGGATGTTTCGAAATATTTTTTCAGTCATAATGTTTTTTAGGAAGTGGAAAGTCTGGGAAGTAAGTTGGAGGCAGGAGCCCTAAAAGCTTCAAAAAAAGGTATGATAAACTCATGGATCAGGAAGTGCGATCTTGTAGCACAGTGAAAGGGGGGCAGGACTGTGACCGACCCCCGAAATAACTAGGTTTATAATGAGTCCACACACACACCACACAACAAGGGCCTGGCAAGCGTCCGTGGTATTCTGGTTTTGACAACATTACAAAATGGATAGAGAAGCAGGGAAGGGGGGGCGAAGAATCCAAACTACAAGAGAGGGGAACTCTTTGGGGAGAGGAACTTCCTGTATGAAGTTCATGGGACATAGAACTGGGAGAGAAATCAGTAAATGAATAGAAATATAAATTTGCAAGGCAGATAGGGAGGTTTGTACTAAGGGCAACACATATAACGAGGAGGACAGGACGGCCCTTCGTTTCACGGGGTTTAAGAGATTAAAACCATGCAATAGGTACAGAAGAAAATATAGGAGGGAAGGATTCAGGGGAATAGGAGATCGGGGACATGAAAAGAAAATGCAAGGTAAGGAGGGAGACTAAACGACAATATGAAAATGAATGCGGAAAGCCAAGCCGACCCAAAACTGTTGTAAACCCTCAGAGAAAAACAATTGTAAAGGACCCCGGTTAAAGGTTGAAGAATCAGGGGAGCTCAAATAAATGAGCGAGAAAAGGGTGTGGGAGCCGAACATGAGATTTAAGAAGTATTTTAGGGGGAAGAAAGGATCCGAAACAAAAGTGGTAGATATTTCATCAAATGCTGGACAAGTAAAAAAACCCTGGAGGGGTGAAAAGGCTGCCAAACAAACTTTTATACCCCATAGGCGATGGGGCCCGATAAATCTCTCCGTGGGTTCCCAGAGGGGAGCAGATGCGCTTTGTGTATACCTGGAGGGTTTTGAGGGGGAAAAGCCCCCCCTGCCCGGTTTTGACCCGAAAGGGTTTACAGGGGCCCGATCAACCAGGTTGTTATGTTGGGCCCCAAGTAACCCCCAAAGTACAAACCAAGTCCCGCTGGGCAGGTATGACGTTTTGGGGCCTGTCCAGCGCCTTCTTGCGCCCTGGGGGCTTTTGATAAATTCCCCTTTTTTATGCTGGGGGACAGAAAGAACGCTTGGGCCCTCACAATTTATTGGTTGTCTCTTTTCGTGTATTGGCTCCCCCGTTTTCATGGGGGGATGTTGCATGCTGCAGAGTCTTGTTTTTTTTATTGGAGGATTTTCGTGTTGGTTTGGCACTAATCCCCCTATGATTTTCCAAAATTTAAAAATCAGAGAGTCACAGAGTGTTAGGACGCGTATTTAAGTCACAGAGTTGTCAGGAAAGAAATAGTCGGGAAAAAGAAGTGGAGGCAATCCATACATAGCTTTTTTAAGAGGTATAATAATGCTCAAAGGAGAGGGGGTAAGGCCTTTTAAGACCAGGAAGAGGTGGGGCCCAAACTGTGACTTGACCCCCCGCAAGAAGGGAGTAAAACGGGTTTCCCTTAAACACTTAGTATAACCATTGCCCCCCCCATTCCAGAAGGTCGAACACCCGACCAACCCCCGATAATGTGTGTATACATTGTGTTCACACACAGAAACTGTTAGCGGGGACATCCCCCCTTTACCCATATAGCATGAACGAAAACCCCCACACACACACAAACACACACGTGCACACGCTGCACGCATACACAACAAACATGCACACATTTTTTTGGTAACTGTGTTCACAAAAATAGGACCCCTGGAGGAGGTGAAGTGCTATGGGAAAAAAGAGGGAAGATTTGTTTTGGGAAAGGGAAAAATGGAATTTAAACCAAGAGAATGATTGAACAAAACTGGAAAAAAAAAAGGGTAGGGGAGTTTATCACAAAAAAGAAGATGGGGTTTAGGAGCAAGAAGTCAGAGCTTCAAGGTGAAGTTGCAGAGGCCAGGATACAAAACCCAAAAAGTGAATGAAAATGCTTTAGGCAGGATACAGAAATAAAGAACAGAATGGGCATGCCATCAAGGGACAGGAAAAACCCCAAAATCCAGTGAGGGGATGAGGGAAAAGGGGGGAGAGTGTCCTATGCAGAGGTCTCTAGGGCCCTAGGAACCAAAGAAATGTTTAGGAGTAAAACTGGCAGCCGGTGGGGACGGGAAAGCAGTAAGTGAGGGGGGACTGTAGGTAGGGAAGGAGATAGATCCCCCCGCAGGGGCACTTCAATCTACTGAGAATCCGGGAAATAAAGGAAGCAGCCTTGGTGTTGCTTAATCGGATCCAGAGATGTGGAGGGGAACCAATGGAATAAGAGAGGAAGAGGTCAGTTTTATTCATAAGCTTGAGGAGGCCAAAGAGAAAACATATGAAAGATGACAGGGAGATGAAAAGAGACGAAAAACCATCAAACAAGTGGGAGAGGACATAACTGAGCTGATAAATTTTTAAATAGGAGAGAGAAACTGTGTACAACAGGATCCTGCAGCAGAAAACATGGCTAAAGGAGGGAAAACACAGGCGGATGTGCCTTGATAATGACAGAATGTTACAGAGGATGCAAAGAGAGAGAGAGAGAGAGAGAGAGAGAGGAGGATAGAGATAGACAGGAGCATTCAGACTCATTAGGACCAGCAAACACAACGACCCACAGAACTCCACAACTACCCACAAAGGTGGGAGCGCTCATAACCCCACATTTCCAACACAAACCCACCTTCACAGCAGCCTCCCATAGTATCCTCAGGTCTCAAAATCCACCCCACCCCCCACCCCCCAAATACCGTTTTGGAAAAGAAACTTAAGTTTTGGTACACCAATGCAGATGGAATAATGAATCAGTGTGAGAAGTAGTATGAAAGAATCATGGAGGCATCCCAAAACTTCATAGCACTCACTTCACCCAAGCTCACGGGATCTGATATCCAACTGGATATCAGATCCTGAGGAAAGATAGAGGGAACAAGGTAGAGGAGTTGCACTGCTCATTCAAAATCAGTGGAGTTTTAAGGAGATGGAAGGAGTGGAGAAAAGGGAAGCAAGAGACTAAAAAGTAGGAACACTTCAGACTGGGGGTTCCAAGGTGGTGATTGCAGTGATGTACAACCCACCACAGAATAGCAGGAGGCTAAGAGAAGAATATGATGAGTTCAACAGAGCAATAGCTGACACACTAGCTGAGGTGGCCAGAAGGGCTCACATGGGCAAGGCAGAGTTACTAGTTGCAGGTGATTTCATTCACAAGGTGACTGGCTGAGGAAACCTGGAGCCACATGGGGGACCAGAAATGTAGAGGGCTATGATGGTGGTGGTACAGCAACATGTTAGGGACACTGCCAGAAATAGAGAGAGAGGATGAACCAGCAAGAGTAGATTATATTCATTCACTGGGGGCATCACATATGAAAGGCGCCCCCTCAGAGCTATTGATCACATAGTCCTGAGGTTTGAATATATTGTTGGATTGAAAGAGGAGAGTGATGTAGCACAAGTAGGATGGGAGAAGCCAAATTGCAAAACAGGATGCTACACAAGCAAGAGGAGTTTCCTGCATGAGATACAGTGGGAAGAATTGTGGAAAAATCACTAAATGAATTAATGAAATTCATTACCATGGTATGCAAGGAAGAAGAAGAGAGGTTCCCCAAAAGTGTAGAGAGGCCAAAACTAAGTGCTCTAGAGAATGAAAAAATGTAGAGAAGGCAAAGAACCAAGGAAAACAGTGAGATTAGCCAAAGAGCCAGTAACGAATATACATGGTTAAGGGAGGCCCAGTGGCAATACAAGAATGATACAGCATCGACCACCAAATCTGAGCCACAGCTGTTGTACAGCCATATCGGAAGGAAAACAGCAGTGAAGGACTAGGTAATCAGGCTGAGGAAGGAAGGAAGGGAGCTCACCAGAAACGACCAAAAAGTATGAGAAGAGCTTAACACCATATTTAGGGAAGTATTTTTAATGGAGACAGAAAGGACTCCAGCAAACCGGGATGGTAGGGTACACCAACAAGTGCCGGATACAATACGTACCACAATTGAGGAGGTAAATAGGCTGATGAGTGAACTTGATGTCTCAAAGGTGGTGGGACCAGACATCTCTCCTTGAGTCCTGAGAGGGAGCAGAGAGCACTGTGCATGCCGCTACCAACAATCATCACATTTATCGAAGAAGAGCAACTACTTGAGGTGTGGAAGAAAGCAAATGTAGTCCCAGTTTTTATGGAGACAGGTAGCCGTAGACTACAGACCTGTGTCACTGGCATGTATAGTATGCAGAGTCATTGAGAAGCTTATCTGAAGAGTGGTGGAGCACCTAGAAAGGAGTGAGCTCATATGATTGCTGTGTCAGAAACCTGGAGTTTTACGACAACTAGTGATGGTACTTGACGAGGTGTCAGAGTGAGCGTCTGTGACGAGCAGGGTTCCACAAGGGTTAGTCCTTGAGCCAGAACGACCCGATTCTTCATATTAAACCATGTCTCAATTATGGCACATACGACAGAGTTACCCGCACTTGCAACTAATCTCAACTCGCCCATCTTTTTTCTAGCTCTACGACTATTTGTTAAATAATTATTAAAATATACGTTCTTCTCTTTCCTCTTCATCCCAACTCCTCCATTATCACTGTGGCTGTCCTTATCACCTAGTGCCACTGCATTTCCAATATTCTCAAGAACTTTACCTCATTTTGTCTTCGCTAAATTCTTACTGTTTATCCAGCCAGAAGCTAATATAAATTGCCCTGAACAACAATTCACTTCCAACTCCTCTTCTCGGCAAATTGCCAGATATTACAGGGCACCCTTCTTTCTTTCTAATTATGTTTAATGCTGTTCTATACTTGCTAACCAAATCTTCACTTCTACGCTTGCCGACATCAGCTCCGAGTCAGACAAGAGGAATTATCCCATCACCATTCATAATGTAGTCAAGACGGCTAATAACATCCTCCATCCCAGTCCCAGGAAAGCAAACTCTCTCCTACTGCTATCCTTAAAACAAAAAGCCCTATTCATACCCCTAATGTAAACATCTCCAACAAGTACAATGCTCTTACCTTCCCTGATGTAGCTCGTGTCCTTCCATTTAGTCCACTCGTTCGTTAGACAGTACCCAGAAAGAGTTGGTTTCCACAGAACAGTCCTGGATCTTCATATCCGGATCACCATCATTCCTTCCGATCTTCAAATTCGTTTCTACCTGCCTAACCATTGTCTATCTTTCCTTGCTGAACTGCGGATTTACAATAGGATTACTACGAATCCTCTTGTTTTCCATTTCGCCTTCTTCTCCTCTGTTCGCTTCCAATCTGTACGGCAATGTTCTTACAGGATTATAACTTTTTTTGTTAAGTATTCCATACTTTTTTTTTAAAAGTATTCCTATGTATGTTTATTGGTATATTTCTATTTAAACTTAAATGGCCCATTTTTTCTAAAGACCCTTTAAAAGCCTTGGTCCTGTCAGTGTACAGTAACTACCACTAGTGGTACAATAAAAACCAGATTCGGACTTAAAAACAGAAATTCCCAACAAAAAATTTCCACCCCGGGGACTCCACCAAACCCCATCTCTCTTAACCCTGATTTAACGTCATTCTATTACCAATTTTCCCCCAAACCCCCATTCATTTCAACCCACCATATTCCCCTTTTTCCCTATCCTTTCCTCCTCACTGTCTCCTCCACTTCCTTCACTTCCACTCCCTTTTTACTTTTACCTCCTATAACCTTACCCCCACCCACACACCCACACCACCAACCACCCACACCCCCCCACCACCCCCACCAAACCCCAACCACCATCACCACATGCCACCACCTTTTACCTCCTCCTCCTCCTCCTACACTACCATCACCCGCCATCACAATTACTCGCACCATCACCTCCAACCCACTCCTACTTCTCCACCCCCCCACGTTCACCTACACCACCACGTACCCTTCCTTCCCCTACACCTCCCACCCGCTTTTTTCCATATCACCCTCAAATTTCTCCCATACCACCATCGAAAAATTTTGCCAAAGAGGAATGGAAAGTGTGAGTTGCGCAGAAAGATGTTATAGATCTAAAAAGAATGATTCAGAAAATTTAAAAAAATATTAAATTTTTAAAATTACCTAAACGGTATATTTCAATTTTAATCAAATTCCCAACACAACGCATGGAAAAAATTACAAAACACAAACCCAAAAAAAAAAAACAAAACTAAATGATTAAAAAGCACAAATCTTTAACCAAGTTATAAACCCAAATTATCTTAACCAAAGTCATTTCAAATTATTAAAAATTCTTTATTAAATACATTAAAAGAACATTCCGCAAAAACCCAAAATGCTTATAACACAAGGAAAAACCGGCTTGTCACTTTCCTAACACAGTTTAAAAAAGGTTAATCTATATTTTCAACGAAAGTTTTAAAAAGTTACTATAAATAAATGACCCAAACGAATTTTGCAGTAAACTCAATGACTTTGGCAAAAAAATAAGCCCGTTTAAAACCCCAAAGGATGGCCCCAAAAAATCCTTTTAATTCCTAAAATGGTCCTATATTAATCCTCATGCTTAAATCTGGACACTATAAACCAACCAGAGGTTTGGAGTCTGGGGGAAATTTTGAAAAATAGTCTGATTCAAATTAAGGCGTTAAAAAATTTAGTGTAATATCCAATTCAAAATGCCATGTTACTTTAGTTTAGGATCTTTTCAACAAATCTCCATATTAATGGGTTTTTTTTAAACCTTATTAATTGAATTAACAAGAAGAAAACCTAAAGAACCATAATAGAATAACCTAGAATGAAAAGTTGAAACTTAACAATAATTAAAATTTAAAATTAACTTTTTTATTTTTTTAATTTTTTTAAGTTCCCAACCAATTTCAAAAAAAAAAATGACAAAAATAAAATAGAATCGAACTTAACCGAAGAATAATAGGCCCTTAAATTCGTTGTCAATCAAACTCACATCATTTAAGTGTTCCTTATGCTAAGTAAAATTTAACTAAAAACTAACTTAGTTCTACAGGATATGTAAAACTATCTTAAACACTCAAAACGAAAACATACTTTGGCCGAAACAAACTAGGGGGTAAAAAAAATTTTTGCAAATGAATAATGGCACCCATCACTTCATTCCTCAGTAATACTGGAAATCCCCTTTTCTGCCTGTCAAAATGTTAAAATAATAAAAAAGCGAAATATAGGTTTAAGTTTCTCAGCAAAACAGTTCTACCATGAGACTCCAGGCCCTATGTAGTTTTATCCTGTCAAAACACGACCTTCATTTTAACTCTCCTCACAAAAATGAGGTTTCTCAACCAGAACAAATGTAAAATTACTGACCTGGCCAAAGATGTTGGGCCGGTAAACAACAATTCCCAATTTTTAAAACATCAACAACCAGTAAAACAAGTTTTTTGCTCACAACAGTTTGCAGAATATCTTCTGCAATTTTTCAGATGGTTTGATTCAAGAACAGAAACAAAACTTTTAGTATCCACAGTTATGCCAGGGTTCAAACACTTTACTCTTAAACAATAAAAAGGAACGAACATACTTCAAAGCCATTCAAAAAACACCCAAGTTCTAATGAATTAGTGACAGAAAGTGAAAAATTCGTTTATACACCTAACTTTACCTGCTATATATTTCCCCTGTACACTAATATTAAATACTACTACCAGGTAATAATAGATAGGTAAAGTTTAAAAGTGTCACCCAATGATACTGGCCAACATGCCCAGTTTTGCCCGTACCCCCCTATTACCACCGTGAAAAAAAATGTGAGTTCAGACATTATAACAACTTAAGCCCCTTGAGTTTTTCATTCCAAAACAAAAAGTAAAAGGTAATTGTTAATTACCAATACCAATGATAACAAAAACATTGATGGCAAGGTCAACCAACCACGAAATGCTTGACATCTTTAGGACCCATACTACTGATGCATCGCACTGTTAAAAAAATATTTTTAACCCCCATAACTTGAAAGCAAAAACAGTGGGCCCAAAACCAAACAACAAAACTTTCTTAAGAAACCTTTTGGGTACGCCTTTAAACACACTTCTCTAATGGTCACTATGTCCACATAAGAAATTCTCGGCAAACCGTTACAGCTACTTACTCTACCGCAAAATTACTTTAAGTAATCCTTTAATAATTAAATATTAGATTAACAGTAAAATTAATTAGTTAAAATTTACTTCGACATATGTCAGCAAATTTATTCAAAGGTGTTTGGGCATCTTTAACCAAAAAAGTACATATTTCGAAACTTAAAAAACCCCGATAAGGTAACGTCAACACACAGTTTAACTTACAGAGATTTTTCAGTACTCACCCAACTAAATTTTTTTAAAAATGATTCATTCAAAGTCTCACGTCTAAAAAATAGTAGGGTTTTAAAATACCAGTTGTATTTTTTTCAGTATTTAAAACAATAAAATACATAAATAACGTTATCTTTAAGTTTATAAAAAAATAATTATAAAAACCAAAATTCAAACAGAATTTAAAACCTTTAAGGAAAATTAATTCAAGATAACCATTTTGGATTTATCAAGTAAAGAGGAAATTTAAATAAAACACCCCCACAACCACATACCTGAATCAGAAACCATCTCAAATGAACCCCCCATAAAACAAAATCACATCAATAAGAAACAACCTCATGAAATACCAGCCAAGAATGAAGAAACTGTTCATGAATAAATTTCCGTCAGCATTGAAACTAATTAATAAATCCAATGCAGCAGGAATTCCATCATGCTAGGAAGGACTCCAGCATCAGTGAAATATCATCATCAGATGGAAGATCCATCATGAAATGCATCGTATGCAGGAGTTCACCAATCTGGGTGAGGATACCAGGGCAAAAGGTACTAATCCAAAATACATCCATATCAGGTTAAAGGTTTCCCATCTGCATGAGGTTTTCCCCCTCTTGCAATATACCCCATGAATTTGGAATACTATCATCATTTAATCCCCTCAATAGAACCCGTATCAGATGAGGTTTATCCATTTCAGGATTAATCTTGCCCAGTGGGTCTTCCACCATCGGATAAATATCCAGCCACAAATTTTCCCCGCTCAGTGGGAAAACTCAATTTCATGGGTCCCATAACTAATACTCCATATGCAATAAAGGGGCCCTATCAGGTGGAATACTCCAATCTCCAAAGGTACCCCTTCATCCAAAGGGGGAAAAACACCTCTGAGGGAGGTCCGTATCAGATACTACTCCATCTGCAGGGTAAACCCTTTATAGGTAGGGCTCCATCAGCAGGATAGGTACCCCGCAAATATATCCAGTATCAATTTAGATACTTAGCATGCAGGATGAATTCTCCATATCAATGAATCTTCCCCTGATTGGATCCACCATGCAGATAGTCCCACCATCGTTTAATGTCATGCAACAAATACTCCTTGCAATAGGACCCAGTCAAGGGATGGAGGTACCCGTCATAATGGGTCTCCGTCACAGATGTAAATTACCATGGATAGGATCCCAGTTTCGATGAAGATATTAATTCTGGAGGTATCCCCCTGGATGGGTACCCAGCCCTAATAGACCTTCAGCACATAGATACTAATATGGTGGTGTCTCAGTCATCAATAGAATTTATTGCCAATGGAATTACTCCTCCTCAGGAAATTCAGTCATAAGGGGAAAAACTCAGTCATGCCCGGTGGTCACATCAGCAATGGACGTATCCAACATCATGATCCTCCATCATGCGGATGATCACTCGTTCACCACTTAATACTCCTTCCAAATAAACCTTATCCCAATATAAGGGAGATAACAACACATAATTGAATGGACTCCATAGCGAGGAAACTCTCCATCTTGAAGGGTTAAACCCCCCATCCGGAGAAAGGGTTCTCCGTCATTAATGGGATAATCATCGGTAAACCCCGTCCATCCCAAATTTTGATACTCCCCGCCACAATAGGGTACCCAGTCCCAAATGGGGTACCCCTACCCCCAAATTTTTTCTTCACAAGCAAAAATACTTCGCCTTCAAGAGAACCCCCGCCCCAATTGGGGCCCGTCATGCCCTTGGAGGATTCCCTTTCTGGGAGAGGTTCCCTTTCCCAAAAAAAGCGAAATAATAAGCAGGACGGAATTTTAACCTTAAAGGGTGAGGATTATTTGCCAAGAAATGGGGTCCCACACTTAGTATTAATTAGAGGAACCCTTACTTCAATTGGGTATAGTCTGAGAAAATATTCGGCTGCAATTAGGGTCCCGCATTAAAATGTACCCCGTTATCGGGATAAAACCAGTCATGGATGTACACAGCCACGATTGAGGGGTCAATTCATCCATAAGGGGTTCTTTCAAACAAGATGATATCCTCATCCATAATTGTCTCATCCCTGAATATTACCCAGTCCTCCTGGAATTCACCTTAAACCCGGGATTGTATCAGTCTGCAGGGTTAAACTCGCCAGGCTGAGGGGGCCAAAACTTCGTATTAACTCCAACCTTCAGTGGAGGGGATTTTTATGCTCCTTAATTCTCCCTTTGCAGGATAATTACTCCGTCAGAAGAGGGTACCGCCCTCAAAATGGGGACCCCAACTTAAGGGTTGATCTCCATCATGCAAATTAATATCTCAGTTTTCGCATAATTTCCTTATCCCGGGTAGGGTTACAATCCCTCATGCCAGAGAGGACTCTCTCTAATACTTAATCATAAATACCCAACTTCATAGGACTCCATCCTCATTTTAAAACTCACCATGCCGGAAAAAATTCCATCATCAGATGGGGAACCGCCATAGAAGGGGATCCATCAATCCCAGAGATACTCAGTCTTGAAAAAAACCCGAAACCCCACTCACATAAACCCATTATGCAAATTAAGGAACCAAGAAACGTGAGGTTCCCATCTTTTAGGTGGATATACTCCAGTCATGCGATATCCCTATGCAATGGGGAAACTCCGTATGAATACATACACGTTCATGGGGATGGAGGTACTACCCTCATGCGGAGGAATACCCTCAAAATTGAGATTTCCCCACATCAAAGGGTTTCTCCCCCATCATATGGGGTACCCCAAACGGGGTTTTTCTAAAGGCAGCGTTAATACTCGGCCCTACCAAAAAATCTCCATCATTCAATATATCCCATTTTGAGGTGGATAAACACACCATCAATGGGGACACCATCAAATAATACTCATCTCCGGTAGATCCCGTTAAAATAGGAAAACCCTTATCAATGGGGATTTTCCTTTTCAGGATGGGGGAAAACTACATTTCACCCATCAGTCTCCCCTTTGAATGGAGAAACTGTATTTGTGGGATTACTATTTCAATTAGGTAACTCCGCCCCAAAATTTTCCCCCTTTGCAGAAGGAAGTCTCCAGTCTGGGATCCAGTCATTGCGGTAATACCCAGTCATTGGGATTTTTATCATCATGCAACATACCTCTATCATTCAATGGAGGAACCCAGTCATTCAAAAAGTCACCTCACAATGAGTAACATCCTCATGCAAGGGGGTTCCCACAGTTGCAGGATTTTTAACTACATCATGCCCAAAAAGGGTGAGGATCACAGTCGCAGGAGGAGGATACTAGTCATCAGGATGGGGATTCTTCTGCGGTTTGGGGGCTCCAAACATCTTGGGGTTTTTTCCTCTCATAAGGGTCTCCGTCTGCGAGAGGTACTAGCATGAGGGTGTAGGTCCCCATCTGCCCTGGGTCCTTCTCCGGGGTCGGGAATCCATATGGAGGTTAGATACAGTTTGCCGGATGGGGATACAACCAAGGGAACTACGCTGCCGCATAGTTACTATATTCAGAAAGGGGGACTCCATATGAGGATGGAGGGTAACATTTTGCTGAAAAGGGGGCTTCCCTCCAGCAAAGGAGGGCCCCAACCTGCAGAGGAGGGAACCGTCATCATATGTAGTATTCACCCTTTAAAAAATACCCATCGCAAAGGATTTTTTCAACCATGGAGTGTGGAGGGACGTCAAGCTGCACGATAAGGAATTCCGTCTTTGGTGGGATACTTTAATCCCCGCAAAAAAATTTTCCCATTTAACGGGGGACCCTCTCCATATGCGATAAGATTCTCCCTTTGCAACGGAGGTATCCGTATGCCGTGAGTACCAGTCCATCGGTGGATACTCCAGCGCAAGTGAAATAACCCCCAGGAGATTGGAGTACACGCCCTGGGAAATGGAGGAACTCCATCATTATGAATTTTAGAATACTAGTTTCGTGAGGAAACCCGCAGAGGGTGGGATACCATACCCGGTGGAAACTAGCCATTGGGTTAAATATCAATCATACTGGAATTAAAAACTCCCTCATGCAGTGGATAAGTTATTTGGAAAAAATGCAACCGATATTAAATAATAACATCCTTTCAAAATGATAATTAAATAAAATACTTCCCTTATGCGGTTGAATACTCCTTTTACAGGAGGGGGAAATAGTCAGCAGAAAAGAAGATACTTCAGCGAAGAGTACTACGCCCTCAGGATGAGAATCCGGCGCGGGGTTCGCCCCGTGCAATGAAAATCCATCATTAGGATCGGGGGAAAAAATTTTTTTAAAGCCAAAGGAAAATTCATCAACGATGAATAAGACAGTGAGATAGAAATACACCAACAATTATAAATTTCACCAACAGATGAGTATTTCCCGCCCTAAATGGGAAAACTCACCAGATAATACTCCAACCCTTTGGGGTTTGGGTACTATCAATTTATAATAAAGAAAAAAACAAAAAGGGAAACCCATCATAATGGAAATCCATTTCATTCAGGAAAAAGATATTTATGAGCATTGGAAACTCCATCAAGCAGGATATATTCGTCACTAAAGAGGTAAATTCATCAATTACCTTTAGGGTATACTCTAATCAATGAGTTTCTCCATCATAGATTAAAACCAACAGATTTAAAAATCCAGTCATTGGGATAATAACTTCAATCTGAATAAGGATAAACCTAAACAGATAGGAATTTACCCCATTGCAATGAGGAAAACCCGTAGACATGAGATTATCATGAAAATGAGGGGAAAAACCCCAAAAAAATAGGGGGTAAAATCATCACAATATACTCCATTATAGATAATCTCCATCATTATTAATACTACCCGACATCAAAAAACTACATTCAATGGAAATATCCACATCAATTAGTATCGATCAATTAATATCAGTATAATGGGGGAAAAATCATAAAGAAAATTGGAGGACTACCTCATAAATTAAAACTCATCATGCAGGATAGGAACCCCGCATCAATTTTCCTCCTTTTAACCCCTGAATCCCTAGTTTAATTTAAACCCTCATTAAATGGGGTCCCCATCACCCAATAGGGACTCTAAAATTTCCGGTTAAAATTATCTTCACCATTCGGGTTTAAACCCAGAAGCAAAATAAAACTCCAATTTATCAGATGAATTTACTCCATCATCCAGATGGGTACTTCACTCAATGGAGGAACCCCCCCATCCCCAAAAGATTTCTTACCCCCAAAAGGGATCCCAAACATCGGAATACCTATGAATGAGAACTTCACCACAAGGGTGGAATCCTCCGTATCCATGGAAATAACCACACAGGATGGAAGGGGGCCCAGTAAAAAAATTACTCCGTCTGGATTTAGGTATTGTTCAAACGCAAAATATTCGCCCTCATATGGGGATTACCCTCCATGCAATGAAAACCTCACAATTTCCCAATTTATTGTGAGGAGTATTTTATGAAGAATTCTCACATGATGAGGTACACAGGTTTGAGTATTTTAGGATTTGTTTTTATTGCCCCCTCGCAAAAGGTCAACTCAAATTTTTTAAATATAAACCAGCCCCCAGGGTAGGAACAACCCGATTCATTCTTCCGTTACCCAAGGAAAAACCTTTTGTTTTTATTCTTACGATGATAAATCGCAGCAAAGTATATTAAGCAGTTTTAAAAACTAGCAAGTAGGTTCCCATAATCCTCCCGTACCCATAAATCCATATTTTTGTGGAAATATATCAATTTAAAAACCCACAGAAGGCCCCCTTTTTCCCCTTTTACTACTCCATCAAAACCATCCCCCAAACAGAATGTTTTTTATATGAAACCTACCTTTAAAACATAACTTTCCCCGGGGGAAAAATTTCCATCAAATTGGATATATCCACAATGCGTTACCCTTTTGTACCAACCCATTTCTGCAATAAGAACCCATTCTCAAAAGGATTAACAAAAATATTTGGAAAGGGCCCCTAAGGGGTACTATTTTGTTAACTTCTTCTGCACCCCAAGGGGATCAGTAATTAATTTGGCCTGAATAATTTTCCCTCAACCTGATTACTTCTCTGCCTATATCATTGCGGTTTTCAACCCCCCCCCTTTCTTTAAAATTTAAAACCGTCATACAAGGCCCGAACCCATATTGCCATAACCCAAACCCAGGGCCTTTTAAATATAATCGAAATCTTTTAACACCCCAAAACTAGCACGAAACTTTTACTGTTTGGTACACCAGCACAAAAGACGCCCACCTGCGGTGTAAAACCCCCCCCTATTGAAATTTACCAAAACATTTTAAAACGCCCGATAAAAAAAGAGGGAAACCCTCACTAAATTAAACCCAATTGGGGAAATCCCAGTCCCCGTTTCGGCCCTCCAAAAATGGGTTTCAATCACACAAGAAACCCTTGCCTGTATGCTTTCCCAATACCCCCTTTTTAAATTCCCCCATCCCAAAAACTTCCCCTCCCTCATATCCACTTCCATGAATCCTCCCATCAACCCCAACCACTGCCTTTCGGTTGGGACCCCAACCCAATGCCACTCCAAAAAAATTAAATCCGCTTAGGTTCCTCCATAATTTTTTGTATTTTTTCGGTTAAAATCAAAATTAATAATTTGTCAAATGGGTTACCTCCCCAAATTGAAACGTTTTAGGATGATATCACCATTAAATAATAATTTCCTAATAGGTTGAGATTCCCAAACAGGAAACTCCGCCGTCAGATAAAAGTTCCACATATGCAAAGGGTAGTTTTCCATCTTCAATAAATACTTCCCTTTATCAAAATGGGTGGACTCCGTCACAGAGGATACCCTTCACATTATTCCATCCTAAAGATGGGAAAACCCCACTCACAATGAGTACTCCCCAGCAAGGGTAGGTACTCCAATTCCAAAAAATTTTGTTTTTGAAAGGGATACCCCCCCCCCCAAATTTTTCCCCCCCGGAAAATTCCCCAATAAAAACCCCCGCACCCCGGTAAAACTTCGCTTTCCGAATTAATCTCCCATATTACATTGGTAAAGTAAAAAATAGACCCGGTCCCCAAAAATTTTTTTAAATTTACTCCCCCCTCAGGCCTATAAATACTAAATAAAGGGGCCCCCCCAAAAAATTCCATCCCAAAAAACCCCCCCCCCCCCCTTATGTTTCTATAAAGGGAGTTCCTTTCCAAAAGGGCCCCATTTTAAACGGGGTTCCTTACAAAACCCCCAAAAATAACAGGCTAAAATTAGTTCCAAAAAAACCCCCAAAGGCCCCCAAAAATTAAAAAACCCCAAGTCTCCTCTCAAGTTAATTTATTAAAAATTGGGAAAAAAAGGGTTTCCTTTTCCCCCCCATTAATTTCCCCTCTTTTTCAAAGGGGCCCCCCCCTTTTTTTGGGGTTTTATCCCTTATCCTTGGCCCCTTCCCCCTTTTTGTACCCCCACCCAAGATTTTTTTAGGGCTGGGGGAGTTTTTTCCCCTCATCGAGGCTCAGTCCCCTTTTTTGCCCCCCCCTGCAGAATAAAAAACCCCCAAACAATTAATCTCCCTTTTGATTTTCGTGCAAAAGTACTTCGCCCTCCCCCCAAAAAACCGCCCAAATAAGTTGGGGGCTTCCCCCGGTAGGGTTCCCAAATCCCAAGTTTTCCAAAAAACGGGGGATCTTCACCCCTTTGGAGCCCCCCAAAATTTTTTTCCCCTGAAGGAACCCTTTGAAGGAAAGGGTTCAGTTTTTCTTTGTCCCCCCTTTTCCCCCCAACTTTGGGGGGGGGGGGGAAAAAAGTTTGTCCCCAAAACCCCCCCTTTGCTGGTTTGGGTTCTGTTTGCCGGGAACTTCGTTAAAGCCGGATGGGTTTTCCCACATGCCAAGGTTGTCGAAGGAGATTTTAAACTGAAGGGGTTCCCCCCCGGAAATCCCATTCCCGTGGGTACTCCGCCCCGAAGGTTAGGTATTCAAATAATCAAAAGGGACATTTTATTTTTCCCCAAATGAATGGGTACTCAAATCCACCCAAAGGTATTAACCATGAGGTTTCCGAAAATTTTGGAAAACCCTGTTTAGAGTGGGGTCATTTTAAAGATTCTTTTTCCCAAAAAGGCCCAAATATTTCCCCATTTGTATCCATAGGATAAAATCGCGAAAAAAATCCATGTTGGATGGGGCCCCCCCGGTTAATCTCAAGCAACAGGTTTTTTTTTTCTGCATTCAGGTTTTGGGAAAATAAGTTTCCCCCCAAAATGGGGGGGCTTTCCCGAGTGGAAAAAAAAAAAAAAGGAGGTTCCCTGACAGGGGAGGGGATGAGGACAAAAGAGAGGATTTCATTAATTAGGAACCTAAAAGGAAGGAAAAAGTGCAAAAAGGTTGAGTAACCAAAATTTTATGAAGCTTAAAAAGCGGATAGGTTCGGGGTTTGTCCCCTTTTTTGGCCCCTGAAAAAAACCCAAAAAAATCAAAACATGGGGGAAGGTATTTGTGGGTTTTATCCGTTGCAAGTGAAAGTACTTATGCAGATTTAGTCTCGTTTGCGTTAAAAAAACCCAAATTTTTGTTAACCACTGGAATGGATTCTTCCAAAGAGCAAAAACTCGTCATGAGGGAAAAGGCCCCCTTTTTGGAAAACAAAAAAGCGGGTAAAAAATTTTTTAAAATGAGGGAAAACCCTATCAGTTTAGAAAATCCGAAAACCCCTTTTTTCAGTCCGGAGAAAGAAGAAAAATTAGTAAAAAAAGATTTTGGTTTTTTTTTGGGGTCTCCCTTTCCGGGAAAATTTTTCCTTTAAAAATTTTTATAGGAAAGACCCTTTTTTCAAAAAAAGGACCCCCCCTTTTTTTCCCCTTTTGGAAAAAAGGTTTGGGCCCGTCCAATTTCCTTTTCCCCTTTGGTTTACCCCCCAAACTTTTTAAAAAGTTTTCCAGGTTTTAAATTTTCTTAAATTTTTAAGAAAATTTTTTTAAATTATTAAAAGGGGGGCCAAAAGCATTTAAAATTTTCCCTTTTTTTTCCTTTTTTTAAAAAATTTGGTGGGTACAGGAAAAAACACCCGTTAAAAAAAACCAATTTAAAACAGAAAAAAATTGGGCGGGGGAAACCCCAAATTTACCCCTTCTCTTTTTCTTTTCAAAGTTTAACCAATTTTTAAACCCCACATGGTTTGGTTAAAAGTTTTTGACGTGAAAGATAAGAGGTGGGGGTTGGTTGGGGAGTGGGGGTTTGTTGTGTTTTGTTGTGGTGTGGTTGGGTGGTGTTTTTTCAAAGAAAAGATGGGTTGGTGTGGGGGGTGTGGGGGTGTGTACAAGGCCCAAAAATATGTACCCCCCACCCCGCGCCAAAAAAATAAACGAAATCCCTACCCCCGCCCCCCCAAACCAGCCCCCCCCCCTTTTTTTTTTACACCCCACCAAAAACCCCACCAAGAGGAAGAAATCCCCCACCCCCCCCCTACTCAAATAACCCCACCCAAACCGCCCGCTCCAAACAAAAAGAAAAAAATAAAACCCCCCCCACATAAAAAAAAAAATAATAAAACCCATCCTCCCCCCACACCACCATTTGTTTGTTTTTTATCCCACAAAGAAACCCCCCCCTGCTACCCGCCCCAATACCCCCCCCCCCCTTAACTCCCCCCCCCACTCCCCCTAAACCACCCCCCCCCCAACCGCCCCAAGCCTCCCCCCCCACCCCCCCCCCCCCCCCACGCCCCTCTCCCGCCCCCCCCCCCAACCCAATGCCCACCCAACATGGTTGTTTTTAAACCAATTGGGTGGGTATAAATGTGTTTATGTTATTTTTTGGGGGTGGTGGAATAAAATAATATGTATGTGGTTTACCCTCCCAACCCCAGTCAAGTGAGGATGGATATACACATACATGCATATGTAGGATAACTCCAGTCAATAGGCTTGAGGATACTCCAGTCATCAGGATCGAGGAATACTCCAGTCCAAGCATGATGGAGGATACTGTTCCAAACATGCAGGATGTAGTTACACAATTCATGCAGGTTGGAGAGATACTCCAGTCATACAGGATGGATGAAATACTCCAGTCACAGATGGAGTATACTCGCCAGTCATGCACTGAATGAAGGAAACTACAGCCCCATGCAGATGGAGATACTACTGTCATGCAGGATGGAGGATACTCCAGTCATGCAGGATGGAGGATACTCCAGTCATGCAGGATGGAGGATACTCCAGTCATGCAGGATGGAGGGATACTACAGTCATGCTAGGAATGGAGGATACGACGTCATGGCAGGATGGAAGATACTCCAGTCATGCAGGATGAGGATAGCTACAGTCATGCAGGATGGGAGGATACTCCATCAATGCAGGATGGGAGGATAATCTGTCAATGCAGAATGGAGGAAACTCTAGTCATGAAGGAAGCTCCCATTCATGCAGGATGGAGGATACTCCAGCCAGCAAGGATGGAGGATAAACTCCCAATCATGCAGGATGGAGGATACTCAGCAATCAGGTTGGAGGATACTCCCAGTCATAGCACGATGGACCATTCTCCCCAGTCATGCAGATGGAGGAATACTCCCAGTCATTGCAGAAATGGATATACTACAATCTTGCAGGATGGCGTAATCTATCTCCAGACATGCAGGAGGATGATACTACAGTCATGCAGAATGTAGCATACTACAGTCATGCAGGATGGGAGATACTACAGTCATGCAGGAAATAAAAATACACAGTCATGCAGATGGAGGATACTCCATCCCATTCAGGAGGAGGATACTACAGTCCATGCAGGATGGAGGATACTCCAGTCATGCAGGATGGAGGATACTCCGATTGGCCCATGAAATGATACTCCAGTCATTGCAGGATAGAGGATACTCCAGTCATGCAGGAGGAGGATTACTCCAGTCCATGCAGGATGGAGGATACCTCCATACATGCAGGATCGAGGGATTACTCCCAGTCAATGCAGGTGGGGATACAGTCCATGCATGATGGATGATACTACAGTCATGCAGGATGGAGGATACTACAGTCAACCAGCATGGAGGATACTCCAGTTATGCAGGGATGGAATGGTACCCCTCTGCAGGAGGAGGTACCTCCAGTCATGCATGCAGGATGGAGGTACTCCAGTCAAAGGCCAGGATGGAGGAAGACTTCAGTCAGCAGGAAGGAGGGTACTCCAATCATGCAGGATGGAGGGTACTCAGTCATCAGGATGGTAGGATACTTTCAGCATGCAGGATGGAGGATTACTCCAGACCATGCAGGAAGGAGGATACTCACCAGCCATGCAGGATGGAGGGTACTCTCCATTCTTGCACAAGGAGGATACCTCCAGTCTTTGCAGGATGGGAGGAACTCCAGTCACGCAGCATGGAGGATTACTCCAGCATGCAGGAAGGAGGGTCTCAAGTCATGCAGGATGGTGGATTCTCCAGTCATGCAGGTTGGTGGATTACTCCAGTCCAGCAGGATGGAGGATACTCCAGTCATGCAGGATGGAGGAAACCACTGCCATGCAGGAATGGAGGAAACTCCCTGTCATGCAGGATGAGGAATACTCCAGTCATGCAGGATGGAGGATACTCCAGTCCAAGCAGGATGGAAGATAACACCTGTCTGCAGGAATGGAGAAATAACTACATCCATTGCAGGATGGAGATACTAAACAGTCAGTGCAGGAGAGGATACTACAGCCAAGCAGAATGGAGGATACTTCTGCCATGCAGGATGGAGGATACTCCAAGCCATGCAGAATGGAGGATACCTCAGCCATGGAGGATGGAGGATACTCCAGTCATCAGGATGGAGGAACTCCATTTCATGCAGGATGGAGGGTACTCCAGTCATGCAGGATGAGGGTACTCCATTCATGCAGGATGGAGGGTAACTCCATACATAGCAGGATGGGAGGAACTCCAGTCATGCAGGATGGAGGGATACTCCCTCATGCAGCATGGAGGATTTACTCCAGTCATGTAGTATGGAGGTACCTCCATCATGCAGGATGTAGGGTACTCCATCATGCAGGATGGAGGTACTCCATCATGGCAGGATGGAGGGTACTCCAGTCATGCAGGGAATGTAGTTAAAACCTCCAGTCATTGCAGGATGGAGGTTACTCCAGTCAAAATGCAGGAGTAGGATACTTCAAGCCATGCAGATGAGGAATACTCCAGTCAATGCAGATGAAGGATACTTCAGCCATGCTGGAATGGAGGATGCTCCAGCCATCCAGTATGAGGATACGGCCCAGCCATGCAGGATGGTAGGGTAACTCCAGTGCATGCACATGAGATACTCCAGTCATTGCAGGATGGAGGGTACTCCCAGTCAAGCAGGATGGAGGAACTGCAGTCATGCAGATGGAGGGTAAAACTCCATCATGCAGGATGGTAGGGAAGCTCGGGCAGTGCATCTGGATGGAAGGATACTCCAGTCCATGCATGATGGAGGATACTCCCATCATTGCAGGATGTAGAGAAAACTCCAATCATGCAGGATTGTGGATACTACAGCATGCAGTGATGGAGTGATAAAACAGTCATGCAGGATGGAGGATACTCCATGTCCATGCAGGATGGAGATACTACAGTCATGCAGGATGGAGGATACTGACAGTCATGCAGGATGGAGGAAACACCAGTCAAGCAGGATGGATGATACTCCTGTATGCAGAATGGAGGAACTCCCAGTCAAGGAGAACGTGACTCCAGTCATGCAGGATGGAGGATACTCCAATCATGCAGGATGGAGGATACTCAGTTCATGCAGGATGGAGGATACTCCAGTCATGCACGATGGACCATACTCCCCATCATTGCATTATGTAGGATACTCCAGTCATGCAGAATGGAGGGATAAACAATCATGCAGGATGGAGTAATCTCCAGTCATGCAGGATGTAGGATACTACATCATTGCAGGATGTAGGATACCTCCAGTCATTCAGAATGGAGGATACTACAAATCATGCATGAGATTAATCTCCAGCATGCAGAGTATGGAGATACTACCATTCATGCAGAATGGTAGCATACCTACAGTCAGCAGGATGGAGGATACTACAGTTCATGCAGGATGGAAGATACTACAGTCATGCAGGATGGAGGATACTCCAGTCATGCAGGATGGATGATCCTACTCAATGCAGAAGATGGAGGATAACTCCAGTCATGCAGGATGGAGGATACTCCACCCATGAAAGGATACTCCAGTCCATGCAGGAGGAGGAATTCTCCAGTCATGCAGGATGGATGGATACTCCAGACATTCAGGATGGAGATACTCCATACATGCAGGATCGAGGATACACCAGTCCATGCAGAGGAGGATACAGTCAGCAGGAATGGATGGGTACTACAGTCATGCAAGATGGAGGTTACTACAGTCATACATCATGGAGGGTATTACTCCAGTTAATCAGGATGGAGTGAACACCAGTCATGCAGGATGGAGGGTACTCCAGTCATGCAGGATGGAGGGTACTCCAGTCATGCAGGATGGAGGGTACTCCAGTTCATGCAGGAATGGAGGGTACTCCAATCAGGTCAGGAAGGAGGGTACCCATCAGCAGGATGAAGGATACTTCAGCCATGCAGATGGAGGATACTCCAGTCATGTAGGATTTAGGATACTCCCCGCCATGCAGATGGAGGGTACTTCCTGATCATGCACGAAGGAGGATATACTCCCATTCCGTTTGCAGGATGGAGAATACTCCCATCCCGCAGCATGGAGAAACTCCAGTCATGCAGGATGGGGGTACTCCAAGTCATGCATGATGGAGGATTCTCCAGTCATGCTGGAATGGAGATACTCCAGTCATGCAATGATGGAAGTGATACTCCAGTCATGCAGATGAGGAAACTACAGCATGCAGGTGGAGGATACTACTGTCATGCAGGTTGATGATTACTCCAGTCATGCAGGAGTATGGAGGATACTCCAGTCAAGCAGATGGAGGATACTCCTGTCATGCAGGAATGAGAATACAACAGTCTGCGGATGGAGATACTACAGTCATGCAGGATGGAGGATACTAGAAGCCAAGCAGAATGGAGGATACCTTCCACCATGCAGGAAGGAGGATACTCCCAGCCCATGAGAATGGAGGATACTCCAGCCATGGAGGAGGGAGGATACTCACAGTCATGCAGATGAGGGGTACTCTCAGGTCATGCAGGATGGAGGGGTACCGCATTCATGCGGGATGGAGGGTTCCTCTCAGCATGCAAGGTTGAGGGTATAACTCCATCATGCAGGATGGGGGTAATCCAGTCAATGCAGGATGGAGGATACTCCCTCAGCAGCATGGAGAAACTCCAGTCATTGCAGGATGGAGGTAATCCAGACCACGCATGATGGATGGTACCCAGTCATGCAGGATGGAGGGTACTCCAGACATGCAGATGGAGGGTACCAGCATTGCAGTATGGAGGGTACTCCAGTCATGCAGGAAGGAAGGGGTACTCCAGCCCATGCAGATGTAGGATACTTCATCCATTCAATGGAGGATACTCCCAGTCAATTGCAGATGAAAGGATACTTTCATCCATGCTGGATGGAGGATACTCCAGCCATGCAGGATGGAGGAATACTCCAGCCTTCAGGATGGAGGGTACTCCAGTCAATGCAGCATGTAGGATACTCCATCAAGCAGGATGGAGGGTACTCCATCATGCAGGATGGAGGGTACACCGATCCATGCAGGAGGAGGGATGCTCCAGTTCATTCTGGATGGAATATTAGCTCCAGGACATGGCAGATGGAGGATACTCCGATTCATGGCAGGAGGGAGGATATACTCCCAGTCATGCGGATGGAGTGAACTCCTGTCATGCAGATGGAGGAACTCCAGTCATGCAAGAGGGATTGGTATTCCAAGTCCATTGCCAGGATGGATGGTACTTCCAGTCAGGCAGGATGGAGGGTACTCCCAGTCATGCAGGATGTAGGAACTTCAGTCATTCAATGAATGATCTTCAGCCAACTGGATTGGAGGATGCTCACCACGGCAGGAATGGATGGATACACACAGCCATTGCAGGATGGAGGGTACTCCAGTCATGCAGCATGGAGGATACTCCAGTCATGCAGGATGGAGGGTACTCCAGTCATGAAGGATGGAGGGTACTTCAGTCATGCAGGATGGAGGGTACTCCAATCATGCAGGATGGAGGGTACTCCAGTCATGCAGGATGGAGGGTACTCCAGTCATGCAGGATGGAGGATACTCCAGTCATGCAGGATGGAGGATACTCCAGTCATGCAGGATGGAGGATACTCCAGTCATGCAGGATGGAGGATACTCCAAATTTCATGCGGGTAGGGTTCCAGTATGCGGGAGGAGGATACCCAGTCATGCAAAATAGAGGTACACAGTCATGCAGGTGGAGGTACTCCAGTCTGCGGGAGGAGGATACTCCAGTCTGCAGGATGGAGGATTACGTCATGCAGGGGGGGATACCCAAATTGCAGGATGGAGGTATCCACTATCAGGAGGGGATTTTCCATTCAGCGGATGGGGATACTCCAGTCTGCAGGTGGAGGATACTCCTCTGCAGGGGAGGATACTCCAGTATGCAGGATGGGGATATCCAGTCATGCGGGATGGGGATACTCCAGTCACAGGAGGAGGTTACTCCGTAGCAGGATGGGGATACCCCAAAGTCATGCAGGAGGGAGGAACTCCAGTCATCGGGATGGAGGTTACCCCGCATGCAGGAATGGAGGATACTCCAGTCATGCAGGATGGAGGATACTCCATCTGCAGGATGGGGATACCCCCTTCAGCAGAATAGAGGAAATACAGCAGCGGATGGAGGATACTCCAGTCAGGGGAAATTGGAGGATACCCCAGTCAGCAGGATGGAGGTTACTCAGTCAGCGGATGGAGGTACTCCAATCATGCAGGATGGAGGATACTCCAGTATGCGGATGGGGGATACACGTCTGAGGGTGGGGGATACTCCAGTCATGCGGATGGGGATAAGTCATGCAGGATGGAGGATATCAGTCATGCGGATGGAGATCTACAGTCATGAGGATGGAGGAACTCCGTCATGCAGAAGGGAGGATTTTTCAGTCATCAGGATGGAGGATCTCCAGTCATCAGGGATGGGGTTACACAGTATGCAGGATGCAGGCACTAAGTCCGTAAATGATTTTTTTCCCTTTTTCGAATAAAATTGGCAAATGTTTTCCAAAAAAACCCATTAAAATAAAAAATCAGCGATAAAAAACTTTGAAAAAAAGATCAAAAAACAAAATAACAGCCTGGTTATCAGCCCCTGATCCCCACTAGGCATGGTCTAGACCGGGCCGCGGGGTCTTTTGACCTCCCGGGCCGAAAAATGTTGCCAAATTACGTACAGTTTTGGGGAAGAAAAAATAACTTTTTTATTTGTTTTAATTCATGTGATCATAAACTCTCCCCGGGCCCCTCAAGATACATCAGCCAAATTTTTAAATTGAAGCGTTTCAGAAGAAAAGCCCCAAATATATTTAATAGATTAATGGGAAAAAATTTTTTAAGTATTTTGCACATAAAAATTTACAGATACAAGCACTTAAATTTACCTCGAATTAAAAAAATCCTTAATTGTAAGCTACACACAGGGGGTTTTTGGTGGTTATCGCCCCATTCCGGATCTGGCATGAGTTCAACAACTTTAAAAATATGGTACCTGCAATGTCAATTTCGCCAAGAATATTGTCCTAGTTACTGTACATTAGCTTTGAAATTTGAAACTGGTCAGATGAGGATTTTTGGCGTGAACCAAAGGTTTAAAGTAAAATAAACGAAAAAAAAAATGAAAAAAAGAAAACCCTTCCAAGGGACCTTTCCTGGAGACCAAAATATACAAGCACGTCAAGCATCATACATCCTCGTCTTAGGCCTACCTCACGCAAGCATCATACAACCCCGTCTCAGGCCTACCTCACGCAAGCATCATACATCCCCGTCTTAGGCCTACCTCACGCAAGCATCATACATCCCCGTCTCAGGCCTACCTCACGCAAGCATCATACATCCCCGTCTTAGGCCTACCTCACGCAAGCATCATACAACCCCGTCTTAGGGGGACCTCAGCAAACATATCATCCCCCGTTCAGGCTACCTCACGCAAGCTCATACATCCCCGTCTTAGGCCCCACCTCACGCAAGCATATACATCCCCCCTCTCAGGCCTACCCCACGCAAAGATCATACATCCCCGTCTCGACCCCACCTCCCAAGCATCTACATCCCCGTCTCAGGCCCACCTCACCAAGATCAACTCCCCGTCTTAGGCCCCTCACGCAAGCACTTTCATCCCCCCCTTTTTGCCCACCTCCCCGCGCTTTATAATCCCCGTCTCGACCTACCTCCGAAGCATCTACAAACCCCCTTAGGGGCCCACCTCACGCAAGCACTACACCCGTCTCAGGCCTACCTCACGCAAGCATCTACATCCCGTCTCGACCCACCTCACGCAAGCTCTACATCCCCGTCAAAGGGGTACCTCACGCAAACTTTATCATCCCCCGGGGCCCCGGCCTACCTCACGCAAGCATCATACTCCCCGTTTAAAACCCTACCTACCAAGCACATACATCCCCCCCAGGCCTACCTCCGAAGACTAAACCCCGTTCAGGGCCTCCCACGCAAGCATCTACATCCCCGTTCAGACCCACCTCACGCAAAGCATATTTTATCCCCCTCTCAGGCCCACCTCACCAAGATCATACATCCCCGTCTCAGGCCCCACCCACCAAGCTCTACATCCCGTCTTTTGGCCTACCTCCCGCAAGCATCTACTCCCCGTCTCGGGGTACCTCACGAAGCATCTCATCCCCGTCTTTGGCCCACCTCACGCAACATCATAATCCCCGTCTTAGGCCACCTCCCAAACATCATACATCCCCGTCTAGGCCTACCTCACGCCCCAAACAAATTCATCCCGTCTTAGGCTACCCCACGCAAGCTATACATCCCCGTTCAGGCCCCCCTCACGCAACATCATACATCCCGTCTCAGACCCACCTCACGAAAGCATCATAAATTCCCCCTTTGGCCACCCCACGCAAGATCAACACCCGTCTCAGGCCTACCTCACCAAGCATCTACATCCCCCTTTTTGACCCCTCAGCAAGCTCATCACCCCGTCTTAGGGCCTACCTACGCAAGCTTTTAAATCCCCCTCTTAGGGCCCACCCACGCAAACATCATACATCCCCGTCTCGACCACCTAGCAAAAAATCTACTCCCCCGTCTCGGCCCCACCCACGCAAGCAATACATCCCGCTTTGGCCTACCTCACGCAAGCATCATACATCCCTTTTTAGGCCCACCCCACGCAAGCATCTAATCCCCGTCTCAGGCCCCACCTCACGCAAGTCTACATCCCCGTCCAGACCTCCTCCGCAAGCATATACATCCCCGTTCAGGCCTACCTCACGCAACACTCATCCCCGCTCAGGCCTACCTCACGCAAGATCATACAACCCCTCTAGACCTACCTCACGCAAGATCATACATCCCCGCCAGGCCTCCTCACCAAGCATCATACATCCCCCTCTCGGCCCACCTCACGCAAGCATCTACTCCCCCTCTCGGCCTCCTCACGCGCTCATCATCCCCGTCTAGAAATCCTCACGCAAGCCCTCAACATCCCTCTTTGGCCTACTCAGCGCATCTAATCCCCCCTCTCAGACCCTACCTACGCAAGCTCTAACCCCGTTTAGGCCACTCACGAAGCTATACACCCCGTCTCGTTTTCCTCACGCAAGCCTACACCCGTCTCGGCCTACCCCACGCAAGCATCAACATCCCCCCTCTTAGGCCTACCTCACGCAAACTATACTCCCCCCTTTTGGCACCTCACGCAAGATCATACTCCCCGTCTAGGCCTACCTCACGCGCACATCATCCCCGCTAGGGGCCCACCCACGCAAGCATCTACATCCCCGTCTAGGCCTACCCACGCAAGCATCATACATCCCCGTTAGGGCCACCCCACGCAAGCTCATCTCCCCGTCTTAGGCCCCACCTCCGCAGCATCATAAACCGTTTAGGCCTACCTCAGAAGCATCATACATCCCCGTCTTGGCCTACCCAGCAGCCATACATCCCCGTCTAGCCTACCTCACGCAAGCTATAATTTCCCCCTCTCACCTACCCACGCAAGCATCATCATCCCCGTTTAGCCTACTCACGCAAGCATCTCATCCCCCCTTCGGCCCTACCCCACGCAAACACTAATCCCCCTCTTAGGCCTACCTCACGCAAGTTACAAACCCCGTCTTAGACCACCTCCGCAAGCATCATACCCCCGTTTAGGCCTCCTCCGCAAGCACATACATCCCCCTCTCAGACCTACCTCACGCAAGCATCAACATCCCCGCTCAGACCTACCTCACGCAAGCATCAAAATCCCCGCTAAAAACCTCCCCCCGCAAGCATCAAATTCCCGTCTCAGACCTACCCCACGCAAGCATCATACATCCCCCTCTTAGAACCCCTCACGCAAGCTCTACATCCCCGTCTTTGGCCTACCCCAGCAACTCTACCCCCGTCTTTGGCCTACCTCACGCAAGCACATAATCCCCGTCTCAGACCACCCCACCAAGCTCAACATCCCCGTCTTGACCCACCTCCGCAAGCATCATACACCCCCCCTTTAGGCCTACCTCACGCAAGCATCTACATCCCCGTCTAACCTCCTCACGCAAACATATACATCCCGTCTCAGACCTACCCCCCAAAGCAAACATCATACATCCCCGTCTCGACCTACCTCACGCAAGATTCTAAACCCCCTCTTGATACCTCACGCGCTCATAATCCCCTCTCGACCTACCTCCGCAAACATCATAATCCCCCGTCTTAGGCCCCCTCACGCAAGCTCTAATCCCCGTTCAGCCTACCTCAGCAAGCATCATTTAATCCCCGTCTCGACCTATAGCAAGATTTATAATCCCCCTCTCAGACCTACCCCCGCAAGCTATAATCCCGTCTTAGCCTCCTACGCAGCATCATACATCCCCGTCCGGCCCACCTCCCCAAAGCATCATACTCCCCCGTCTCAGGCCCACCTCAGCAGCATTAATCCCGTCAGCCTCCTCACGCAAGCTCATACACCCCGTTCGACCTCCTACGCAAGATTAATCCCCGTCTCAGACCTATCCGCAAGCTCCCCTACTCCCCCCTCGGCCCTACCCCACGCAAGCATATAATCCCCCGTCTTAGCCTACCTCACGCAAGCATCAAATCCCCGTCTTAGACCTACCCCCGCAAAACTCAACATCCCCTCTAGACCTACCTCCGCAAGCATCATACTCCCCCTCTTAGACCCACCCCCGACATCAAACTCCCCCTTCAGACTACCCCAGCAAACTCATCATCCCCGTTCAGACCCCACCCACGCAAGCATATCCTCCCCGTCTTAGGTACCTCACGCCAAAACATCATAATCCCCGTCTTTGGCCCACCTCACGCAAGCATCTACATCCCCGTTCAGACCCACCTCACCCAAACATCATACATCCCCGTCTAGGCCCCACCTCACGCAGCTCTTCATCCCCGCTAGACCCACCTCACGCAAGCTCATACATCCCCGTCCAGCCTACCTCCGCAAGCATCTTTTTCCCCCTTCGCCCACCCCCGCAAGCTCATACATCCCCTCTCAGACCTACCCACGCAAAACACAACATCCCCCTCTTGGGTACCTACGCAAGCATCAACATCCCCTCTCGGCCCCACCTCACGCAAGCTCAAACCCCCCGTCTCAGGGCCCCCTCACGCAAAAACATCATCCCCGTGTCGCCTACCCCAGCAAAGCATCATACATCCCCGTTCAACCTAAATCCGAAGCATCATACATCCCCGTCTCGGCCTACCTCACGCAAGCATCATACATCCCCGTCTCAGACCTACCTCACGCAAGCATCATACATCCCCGTCTCAGACCTACCTCACGCAAGCATCATACATCCCCGTCTCAGACCTACCTCACTATGATATTAACTTTCTCTTCAAGTAATCCAAATCTGTTAGCGAGTCTCAGCAAATAAAATACACAACTTATTCCCTTTATCATAAATTTGCCACACTAACAATGTCATTTCTCTATTATCCATCGTATGTCTTTTCTGAATCTATTAAGGGAAGAGAGAGATCATTTCGTCTTGAGTTCATACGTATCACTACGGTGTCCCGTGTCCTGGTGGCTAAAGCTCTTTTAACACGGCGAGGGTTTGGGTTCGATTCCCAGCGAAGGTAGAAACATTGGGCGTGTTTCTTTACACCTGTTGTCTATGTTCACCCATCAGTAAAATAGGTACCTGGGTGTTAGTCGACTGGTGTGGGTCGCTTCCTGGGACAAAACTGACCTAATTTGCCCGAAAATCTCTTCATAACAAGCTAGGCCTATATACCTTGTACATGTACTAGTAGAAAAAGATAATAACAATAATAATAATAATTAATATTATCTTACAATGTTATTCCGTGATCTACATCTCTTCATCTTTCTCAGTTTACTTTTCCTTTGCAATTATACTTTTTTTTTCATAATTTTTTATTATAAAATAATTAATAAACGGTTTACAAAGTTAAGTCAGCAAATTAATCTCTAAAATTATTTCAATAATTCCTGTCGCTTACTCATTCTCCTCCTCAAAAAAAATGTTTTCTGCCAATTCTTAGATAATTCAGTTTTATTATAATTTTATAGATTAAACAACTGTATTTCCATCTACTCTCTGTCTTTGATCTTAATTCTAACAATACACATTTTGTAAAACTTTCGGCTGCTTGCTGCTTCATCCACGTCTTTCAGACTCGCCTCTGGTTCTTTCAGCGTAACAAATCACGTTCGTACCTGTAGTGTACATGAAATATCCGACTCCATCTTGTAATCATTACATAATGAATTCTATAACTATTATCTCTGTAATCCAGTAACTCTATAAATGTTCGGTTTTTCCTGTAAAATTTCAGACGCGCCTATTTATGCATTTCTTCACGTCACTTTCAGCCTCATTTCGAATACTCCGGCTCACTTTTAAAAATTACATTAATAAAATCATTTACATTTCAAAAAAATAATCTTTATATTACATCAAATATTTGAAAACGGGGTTAAACACGGCTTAATCTCACTAAATGAGATCTTGGCATAAATCGTATATAAACTCACTCGTTGGGACATCGGGCTTTAGTATATCGAAAACCTGAAAAATTTTTACCCCTCACGCGGCGGCGGGTCGGTGAAAACTTTTGTGTTAATACATGGAGACATTTTTACGAATTAGGGGTTTATTTAACAGTTGGCATGGGGCTCTTATGCGGGCAAAAATATAAATGGGAGGAGGTATATCTGGTAGGGGAATTATTATGAGAATTTAAAATTATTTTTGGGTTTAAGGGGTTTTAAAGTATTTTGTTTTGGTAGCAGAGGGGGTAAATTACCAGCTTAAAAATTTAAAGTGTGTTAAAAAAATAAAAAGGGCATGCCCTAAAATGTGAAAATCTGAGAAAAGGTTACTTAAGACAGTGTTTTTTTTTCCAATCATAACTGACGTCAAAAAATTGGGGTTTGGGACTATTTTTTTATCGTTTCCCCGATGCCGGTCTCAGACCGTAGCTTTTTAAATGGGAAAAAAAATTTATGTAAAACAAAAGGGGGTAATCATAGAGGGGGTTTAAAGGGACTGTCGCGAGGGTTGTAAAATTTGCCTGCCATCTGACGTTCACCAGAAAAAAATAAGAAATATGACAGTTTTTAAAAACAAATTTGCACTTGTGTATAGTTCGGGAAAAACTGTCCGTAGTGAATTTTACCAAAATCTTGCCCGAAATCAATATATTTGTCAATGTTAAAAAAAGTAACAAAATTTTCTGCGCTACTTTTCACTTGCCCAAAACGTTTGCCCATTTAGCAACTGAAAAATTTAAAATTTAAAAGCAAAAAAATTTAAAAAAATGTCTTAAACCCTCTCAAAATTTTTTTGTAGGAACAATTCAACTTTATTTGCAAATTTTTAAAAATTTTAAAAAAAAAAATTTTCCCTTTGTATACTTTGTTTAAGTAAGAAATGCAGAAAAAACCCCTTTGAGGGGATTGATAGAACATTTGAAATCAATGTCTTTAGGGGACTGAGCTTCCTGCTAGTGATCAAAAAAAATTGCTCGGATAATTACTAAAACCCCTTTAAATTAGGGACAACCCTATAAAAGGGAGGAATCAAAAAAAAGTTGACACACAGATTTTTTAATTCATAAAAATTCATCTTATAGGTAACAACATTTCCCATCCCCTGGCGGGATAATTTTTCGTATCACTTTTCCCTACAAAAAACTAACCCAAAAATCCCTACATCGCTCCCTTTCTAAATTCAGTGATCGGGAACAAATACACGACCTGCGGGGGAGAAAAAAATAATGTTACAATTTTATGATGTGGCTTTTTTTAAATTTAACTGTGACAGTGGGGGGGCTGGAGAGGTTGATAAACTGAAATGTAGAGTTAAATAAAAATTAAAAACGGGGTTTCACTTTTTCGTAAAAAAACTGTTTGCTATACTTGTTACTCTAAAAATTTTGTGAAAATTTCCCAGCTTGACTTTTTAAATTTAAAAAAGGGAAAAATTTTCATTACTTGCCAAAATTTAGCTGAGATCTCTGGGTTTAGTTTGCTTGTGTATGAAGCTAGGGCGGGTTGATAAAAATTATTTTTTAAAAGGAAAAAAAAAAAAGGAAGAGGAACACTGCAGCAACCCAAACTGCCCCTTTGCGGAGCAGGTCAAAAAATTCCCCCCTAAAAGCACAATAAACCCCCCCAGTTGGTCACCTCCACTAAAGGGAAAGGAGCAGGGGCCCCGGGACCAGCAGCACAAGTAGTCGGGTTTCCCTCACCACCCCCACACCCATCATGTATTTTTCAAACCCTTTTTTTAAAACTACAAAACCTTTTTTAGCCTCGCGGGAGTTTTTTTTTCACTCTTTTCACAACTCTTTTTATCCCGGGGTTTTTCCTTACCCTTTCCCTTTGAATCTAAATTTTTTCCAATTTAAAAACCAATTTCCCGAGTCCTGCTTGGCGGGAAATTTTCGCACGCAAATTTACTTTCCCCTTTTTTTTTTATTCCGTTTTCCATTTATGCACCTCGATCATGACCCCCCCCCCTAATTTTTACGTTCTTTTGATGAGAGGGAGATTTTGGGCCCTCAGTCTACCCCCATAGGGGAAAATTTTTTAAAACATGGGAAAAATCTTTGTCATCCTCCCCTGTAAAGTTTTCCAAAAGCATTTTTCCATTCTGTTAAAACCCGGGGATCAGAAAATTTGGGAGCATAGTTTTAAATGAGGGCCCAACCAAGGATATATAGAGGTTGAAAAACAACCTGAGGACTTCTATTTTTTATTTTCTAGATAAGAAGCCAAGAATTTTTGTTAGTTTATTGCGAAAACTAATGCACTTTTTGTTTTTGGTTTTAGGGTTTCTGCTAACCCGAACTCCTAAATCCTTTTCGCAATCAGTAGTATTTTAAAATCTACATTATTTAGTTTTTATGTCGCATGGTTATTTTCCTGGTTCCCAAAATTTAGAACTTTTGGGATTGTCAATATTAAACTGCATCTGCACTTCTGCGACCATTTTCATCAAAACTATTCAAATATCCTAGGTGCTCTAGTTTTCCTCTTTGGAAAGAATTGGACGGCCTTTTTGGTTTTCATCCCGGGAAAAATTTTCTTATGGGCGCTATTTATTCCCCCATCTATGTCGTTTTATGGGAAAAATTTTGAATAAAAAACGGCCCCCAAAACTGACCCCCCTTTGGAAAACTGCTTGTGACGTGCCCCCCTTTGATTTCTCCCCATTTATGCAAAACTCCCTGCTGCCCATTTTTAAACCAGCCTTTTTACCCGGGAAAAAAAAATTTTTCCTTCTATTCTGTGGGGCCCTTTAAATTTCCTCAAAATTTCCCTTGGTGTGGAAAAAATCTATCGTATCCCTTTCTGAAGGCCATATACAAATATCATATTCATTACCTTTATTTCCTCCTCAAACCCCCTTTGTGAAAAAAATTAGTAAATTCGTAAGACAGGAACACCCCTTAGTAAAAAACCCTGTTGGGGATTCATTAATTAATCTGTGCCCATCAAGTTGGTACGAATTGCTTCGGCAATTTTTCCCATTCCCTAAAATTTTCCCCTATGGAGGTTTAAAACTTTTTGGTCTTTAGTTCGGGAAACTAAGGGGCCCGGGCTCCTGCCTTGGGAAATAGGTTTACATTTGCCATTTTTCCCCCTTATCAGGCACTATGCCAGTTTGTAGTGAAAATGTTGAAAAGATTAGCCAAATTGGGATGCTTAGTTCCTCTTTTTCATTCCTTTAACACCCTTGCAAACAGGTTTTAAAGGGCCTGGGGATTTGTTAGGTTTTAGTTTCTTTTTTGTCTGGGGGACAAAGTCACAGTTACCGCAAACGTACATAGTTTATTTATCATTTTGTTTTTACATATCAAATTTTTTCAGGGAAAAATCGACAGTAATTTTCCCGGAGAAAAATGAGAGGAAATAGTTTTTGAAAAAATTTTACCCCATTTTCCCTTTTCACTGTTTTAATGATTGACCAGAGTTACTCTTAAGTGGGCCCGTTTGTCCCCAATCTTACTTCTGTAAACCCGAAAGGGGCCCCTTTTGGGGTTAGTCTTTTTAACCCTTGCGACCTTAGTTCATAATCCCTTTTTGCTTGTCTTTTCCTTTTTTTATTTCTTCTTTAATTGAATATATTTATTTTTTAACTGCCCACCCCTCTTTTGATACGCCTATATATGCCTCTCTTTTGACCAATGAAATTTTTTAAATCTATTGTTCATCCATTTGGGAATCATTTTTGTTAGATTCTAATTTCCTACTCGAACAAAAGTTGTCTGGGCAGCTAGAACTATGCTCTGAAAAACGTCATATTGGCAACCAAGATCACCTACCTGACCATAGTCAGGACTCTAATTTTTGCCCCCCCAGTAATTTTTCAGTCCTATGAAGTCGGCCAAGCGAAAATCTGGGGCAGAGATTTGATTGCAGTTATCTGGGTAATTCCATGATATATTAAAACTAAGTGGTTTGTGATCACTTTTCCCAAGTATCATTAACCTCAAGATTATTAATTAGTTGAAATCTTTGGTTGGCAAGAACCAAGTCAAGCAGATTGTTTTTCCTCTAGTTGGTTCTGTCAAAACCTGTTCTAAAAAGCAATCCTGAACCGTATCAATAAAGTCACTAGACTCAAGAATTTCCTGTCATATTGTTCCAATCAAATTTGTCTAAAGTTAAAATCTCTCTTATCACAAACATTTTCATATCTAGTGCTTTTTGAATTTCGTCCATAACAGCTTAATGCACTCCCTATCAAGGGTTTGGGGCCTATAAATCACACCCAAAAATTAATTTTGCTATAATATTGGTAGAATGACCGACAATATGTGCAAGTAAAAGAAACAAGTGCAACTAATGTGAATTTTATGTGCAACGGTTTCGCTCTCCAGGAGCTTTGTCAAGCAGATACCGGTTGTCGGCTTGACAAAGCTCTGGATGAGCGGAAACGTTGCCACAATTAAAAATGTTCACATTAGTTGACCTGTGTCCTTTTACTTACAAAATTAATTTGTCACGCCCCTCGAGAGAACTGTGCCAGATTCTGTATTCGTTGTTTCTAATCTGATCGACATGTCTAGACAACAATTTGAAATTTCTCTGACATACATCGCCACTCCATCACCCTTCCTGTTGACCCTATCAGTGTGGAATAGTTTATAACACTGTATGTTGCATTCAGAAGGCATTTCTCTATCTTTCAGGCTGAACCAGGTCTCTGTTATACCAATAAAATCTATTACCTACATTACAAAAAAAAAAAAGTAATAACAATGGTTATAAATGACCATAATTTTTAAAGGGGTGGACCGGTAAGCCAGCGGAAGGCCTCGGTCAGATGACCAAAAGCTCGAAAGACGGGTCATCATCTGACTAAGACCCGCGTCAGGAAACATTTGTCCTGTTTCCTGACGAACCTTACCTAACCTAACCTAACCTACACTTACAAGTAATGTTAGCTCATTTACCTTATTTCTTAGACTCCTACTATTTGTATAGTAAACCTTAATTAAGGGAGATAGTCACTCGTTGCCCTCTACTATCTCTCTTTGTTTGTTGATCAATTGATTTGCCTGTATTAGCAATTTTATTCTGAATATTGTCTTTTAAACATATCCCTGAAGTATCCCGGTAATAACTGCTATTTTTAACCCTAATACTGCAGCCTGATTGCTTTCCACAAACACCCATACCTCTATAATCTATCAAAGTTTTTGTGAATTCCCTCTCATATCAAAGTCCAGAGGATGATAAACGTTGAGAATCAGTATATACAAGCATTAAATGAAGTGATCGAGTGATAAATTTTATTTTTCAAAGAGAAATTTAAGAAACGTTTGTCAGAAAGTAACTAGTAAAGGAGTTTGAAGAACAGCGCAGGTAGAAAAAAAAGCTGATCATTTGTCAAATAATGAAACGTCCGGTTAATTATATGGATAAAATACAGGTTAGTAAATTGCATATGTGGGTTACTGCTAGACTAAAGCAAGTGGTTTAAAAGTATCGCTGACAGTCGTTTTTTATAGACATGCCATGACGTGAAATGTTAATTGTGTGAATATGAAACACGGAAGAAACTCCAGGCAAAGCTCCATATAAATATTTTCGTGAAAGGGAACATGTGTTTTATTTACAGGAAGAAATTTATGATCAGGCAATGCTGTTGGAAATCCCAATGTGATCCCATTATCCACATTACATAGTGGAACAATAATTATTAAGGTCTTCGATAGTGATGAATATTGTTGAGAATGAGGAAATGTGGTTACAGTGATTATTGTGAGTGGAAATTTGGACATGAGAAGAGTGGCACTATTGTCATTTGTGAGAATCACTTTGGTCAAAATAAGGAAGTAAGCAATGCTGGTCGTGGCGAAGTGGGCATTAGGTCAGTTATAGGGAAAGAGAGAATAAAATGAAAAAGACAGTGGCACTGTGAGTTTGTGAGAGGGAGAGTGGCACTGTGGTAATTATGAGGGAGATGAGAGAGAAATGTAAGGTCGTCAGTGTGTGAGACTGGTACAGTGTTCAATGTAAGGGAGACTGACATGTGAAAGAGCAGCAACGTGAAAGGAGGCAGCAACGTGGTCGACGGGAAAAGGACAGGGATGTGATCAAAATAAGGATAAAAAACTGTGGGTCTGTGTAAGGGAGTGTGGCACTATGGTCTGTGTAAGGCAGTGTGGCACTGTGGTCTGTGTAAGGGAGTGTGGCACTATGGTCTGTGTAAGGGAGTGTGGTACTATGGTCTGTGTAAGTGTGTGACACCATGGTTGGTGTAAAGGAGTGTGGCACTGTAGTCAGTGTGAGGGCTGGAGGCTTACTGCATGGTGTGAGGGACTGAGGCACTCTAGCCAATGTCAGGGAGATTACGGGAAACTGGCTCTGTGTTCAGTGTGAAGGAGTGGCACTGTGTTCAGAGTGAGGGAGAGAGTGGCAATATGATCTTTCAGACAAATATAAAGGACTATGATCAGAGTGAGGGGGGAGTGTACGGGGTGAGTGTAGGGGAGTGAGTTTTAGGGGTGAGTTTGAGGGAAGTGTAGAGGGGAGTGTAAAGGGGAGTTGGGGAGGGGGGAGTGTAGGATGGAGTGTAGGGAGTGTAGGGAGAGAGTGTAGAGAGTGTAGGGGTGAGTGTAGGGGTGAGTGTAGGAGTGGGAATGAGGGGTGAGGTTAGGGGGTGGTGAGGTGGTGGTTAAAGGGTGAGTGTAGGGTGTGTGTGTAGGGTGAGTGTAGAGATGAGTGCAGGGGTGAGTGTAGTGGCGAGTGTAGTGATGAGTGAGGGGGAGTGGGGGTGAGTGGAAGGGTGAGTGTAGGGGTGAGTGGGGGGGGGGTGAGGGGGGGGAGTGTGGGGGAGGAGGGGAGTGTAGGGGGTGTAGGGGTGGTGTAGGGGGGGAGTTATGGTAAATGTAGCGGTGGGGTGTATTGGTGAGGGGTAGGGGTGAGTGTAGGGGGGTGAGTGGGAGGTGTGGAGTGTGGGGTGAGTGTAGGGGTGTGGGTGTTAGGGTGAAATGTAGGGGTGAGTGTAGGGGGATGTGTAGGGGTGAATGTAGGTTTTTAGGGTGAGGTGGGGTGATGGTAGGGGAAGTGTAGGGTGAGTTTTAGGGGTGAGTGAGGTGATTGTAGGGGGTGGTGTAGGGGTGAGTGTAGATGAGTGAGGGGTGAGTGTAGGGGTGATGTAGGTGAGTGAGGGGGTGAGTGTTTGGGGTGATTTTAGGGGTGGTTTTAGGGGGTGAGTGTAGGGGGTGAGGGGAAGGGGGTGAGTGTAGGGTGATGTAGGGGGAGTGTAGGGGAGTGTAGGGTGGGTAGGGGGGTGAGTGTAGGGGGTGAGTGTAGGGGGTGAATGTAGGGGTGAGTGTAGGGGGGGATGATTGTGTGGGGGACGTTGTAGGGGTGAATGAGGGTGAGTGTAGGGGTGAGTGTAGGGGTGAGTGTAGGGTGAGTGTAGGGGTGAATGCAGGGTGAGTGTCGGGGGTGAATGTAGGGGGAGTGTAGGGGTGAGTTTTAGGGGTGAGTGTAGGGGATGAATGGAGGGGGGGAGTGTAGGGGTGGTGTAGGGAGTGGGGTGTTGAGGGTGAGTGAGGGGTGAGTGTAGGGGTGAGTGTAGGGGTGAGTGTAGGGGTGAGTGTAGGGGTGAGTGAAGGGGAGGGGGTGAGTGTAGGGGTGAGTGTAGGGTGTGGGTGTAGGTGGTGGAGTGTGTGGGGGTGAGTGTTGGGTGAGGTGGGGTGTTTTGGGGTGTGGGTGATGTGGGGGGGGGGGTGGGGGGTGGGGTGGTGGTGTTTTGGGGGGAGGTAGGGTGGGTTGGGGTAGTTGGGGTGGGGTTTTTTAGGGGTTTGGGGGGGGTGGGTTTTAGGGGGAGTGTGGGGGTGAGTGTGGGGGGGGTAGGTGGGTGTGGGGTGGTGAGGGGGGGTGTGGGGTGGGGTGGGGTGTGGGGTTGTTGGGGTGGGTGGTGAGGGTGGTTGGGGTGGTGGGGGGGTGTGGGGTTTGGGTGGGGTGTGGGGGTGGGTGTGGGGGGTGGTGTGGGTGGGTTGTGGGGGTGGGGGGGGTGGTGTGGGTGGTGTGGGGGGGGGTGTGGGGTGGTGAGGGGTGAGTGGGGGGGGGTGTAGGGT
>NC_069408.1:65380127-65395367 GCF_026875155.1 Cherax quadricarinatus
TGTTAATGTTGATTTTAAAAAAACTGTAGTGTAAAGCCCCCTTCGGAAAGACGTGAGGGATGAATGAGGGTGAATGTTTTTCTTTTTCGGGCCCCCTGCCTTGGTGGAATCGGCCAGTGTGTTAACAAAAAAAATAAAAATTTTTTTATTGTTTTTTTTTTAATCTGGCCCATTTCTGTGAATACTTCTTTTTTTAATATTTTTAGTACTTTTTTCCTTTATTTTTTTTCTTAAATTAACATATTTTAAACAAATTCCCTCAAATTTCCACGTTTTCCCTGAGAGTGAAATTTTAATGCCCCATCGCTTCGAAAGAAAGTTTTTCTGATACATGGGAACAATTTGTCATCTTTCTGTAGTTTTGTAGCGTTTAAATGTCCATTCCCGTAATATGGTAACCAGAACTGAAAAAAATGATCTACCTTCCCCCGGATAATTAACGAAATATAACCTGGGGGATTCTCTTATTTTACTTTTTGTATGAAGCCAAGAATTCTGTTATTTATTGTGAACAGTAATTTTGTTTTGGCTTTAGATTACTGGCCCGGAACTCCTAAAATTTTTCGCTTTCAGATGTTTGAATCTGCTTTTTTCTCAGGCTTAGGCCTTACATTTGTATTTCTGTCATTTCCCGACCACTGTATCAATTTACCAAATTTTCCCTGGACCTTGCCCCCTACAGAAAAAAACGGACACCTTTTTAGAGTCCTCAAATTGCTTTGTCGCTATTTAAACCTTATCTAGTCCTTCATTTTACTGTGGAAAACTGAGGTGAAACGTCCCATTCTGATTTCTTCCCTTTATGAAAACCCTGTTCCCTTTTTTTCAACCACCCCTTTACCGGGAAAAAATTTTTTTCTCCTTTCCGTTCCCTTACTTTCTTACCCCAGTCCTGAGTAACTCTATCAAAAGTTTTTTTTAAAAGTCCTATCACACCAATTTATTACCTTATAACCCTAAAATCCCATATTGAAAACACTAGAAATTCAAAAGCGGGAACCCCCTTTATGAAAAAGTGCGTTAAAATCAGATAAATTAATGTTTTTCGATTGGCTTCGAAAAACTGGGAAAATTTAAAGTCCATCAATTTCCCACAAGGGAGGTTTCCCAAATTGGCTATAATTCGAATTTAAACGTCTGCTCCAGTTTGTAATACGAAACAAAATAGTTATTTTTTCATTTCCCAGGCAATATACCTTTTTTTAAGGAACATGTTAAACAATTGTTAAGGGTTTTGCTAAGTACCTCGTTACGTTCGTTTAAAACTCTTGAGAACGCTATAAGCACGGGTATTTGTTTACTTTTAAAATTTCTAGTCGTTTGGGAACCATTCACAGAAACCCTTGATAGTCCCAAATTTTTTTCTTCCTGATTCGTTATTTTATTTCGGGAATTTCCCCAGTATTTTTTAGAAAAAACGGAGGAAATATTTGTTGATTGTTACTTTCTTTGATACTGAAAATCAGTGACAAAGAAATGTTTAAATGGGCCATCATCCCCAAATTTTATTCTTATAAAACAGAAAAAAACCCTTTTAGTTGGTCTTCGTTCATTGCGACTTTAATTTATGATCGTTTGTGGCTTTTCTTATTCCTTTCTTGATTTCCCTTTAAAAATAATATATTGTTTCCTTAAGGTCTCTAATCTTTTGATTCGCCCGTAATGCTTCTTTTTTTTTGCCTTTAAGAAGTTTTAATTTTATTTTCTTTTTAAAAATTTTCTGTCATTTATTGTCTAATTTTTATTTGGAACAAATTTTACCCTAGCATTTGAATATATTTTTGAATACTGTCTACTGCCAACTATCTACGTCATACTGCCAACTACTCCACCTACCTATTCCACAAAAAATTTGTCAAGTCACATAGATCCCACCCACAAAATGGGGGAAACCTTTTTAAATAGTAGTTAAAAGGGTAATTCTTTATATAATTTAAACTGAAGTGACCTTTCCCAAGCCTTAATTATATTCTTCATTATATTTTTCATATTCTTTTTAATCTTCTGTTTGGGGCCGTCGCAAACTTTTTTTTTACAGTCAGCCCTGGACGTAAAAAGAAAGCATAGCCCAAATTATTTTAAAATTTGCCCCAGTAAATTTGTCTAAAATTAAAATCCCCCACAACACATCTTCGTATTTACTGCTTAGAATTTCGTCCCATAAAAGGGAAAAAAAAAAAACTTTATTTCCGAAGTTTTTTTTCGTAGTTTTAAAACTGTGTTATCTGACTTTCTATTCGCGATTCAAGAAGTCCTTTTTTACCTGCCTTTTTTAGCCCCCTTTTTGATTTTAAAAAAATGTCTCCTCCCGTCTTTCAATTATGGCATTTCCTGTTTCTTAAAATTTCTTTGTAAAATCACATAAAAATTGGGCATTATCGAGTTACAAATTGGGGGAGTTTTTTTAAAATTTGATACCATATTTTTATATTATAAACATACCGAATGACAATTGTAATGTATTTTAAATTTCTTAACCCCGTGACTAATATATTTTGCAACGTTTTTGGAAACTAAAAATTTTAAAAATAGTTTTAGTTTTTCTCGACAAAATATTTAAGAAACTTTTTTCCCTTCGGAACACGGACAGGAATACATAATGTGAACGAGGTAAGAAGTTGTTAAGGGCGGGGTTTTTTGGAAGGAGGAAAAGGGGTTAAGTATAGAAAAACAGCAGAAGTGAGATGGAGAGAGGAGAGGGAAAGAGAGAGAGAGAGAGAGAAGAGAAAGGGGGGGGGGGGAGAGAGGGGAGAGAGAGAGAGAGAGAGAGAGAGAGAGAGAGAGAGGAGAGAGAGGAGAGAGAGAGGAGGGTGTATGTGTGGTGTGCTTGGGGCCCTTCTTATGGAATGTCTACTTCAAGACCTTTATCTCGTCCCCCGAATCCCATGCATAGCCACGACTTTACTCTGACATTTATTTATAAGAAAAAAATGCCCCTTCAAAAAAACATCAATCACCCCTAAGGCTATATCAGCTTCGGAAAATCAATGAAAATAACATTTTCACCTTAGAAAACACAAAGAGGGCTTTAGGCACCCTGATCGTAAAAGCCGGAGCAGCATATGAATGGGAGAGTGTTGGGACCTGGGGAAGAAACTGATATCCCTTGGGGTGAAATTTACTCCACACGACCATGAAGGAACCACTTTTTAAACTTTCAAACAAGGCAGCCCGGAAGTACAGCACTTCGAGTATCTCGCATTCTTTTACAGTAGGGGTTGCAAAATTCTGATGTGGAAGAGCACCAACACCCCTTTAGTAACTCCACTTTAGTGGCCTCCTGCCCCCCCCCTCTCATCGCAACTACTTGTGAGTAAGACAGACAAGACACTCATTTTTTGGCCCGGACCTACCTGGCAATCTGCATTTTGCAAACCTTTAACAAGGGGGGATGTGGGAGGGCTTTCGTTAGATAAGGGCAAAAATTGTGCAAAATGTGCAACTGTGCAAAAAGTGCAACATCCCGATATTCGGATGTTTCACATGTGTCTTTAAATTTTCACAAAGGGCAAAAATTGTCAAAGTACCACACTTGGCTCCACTTCGGGACAGCGAGAAACAAGCTTTTATAGCACAAGACGGGCAGAAAACAGCAACTTCACTTGGCTGTACCCCTTTTCCAGAACATCACTTTTATTTGGATCATTTTTCTCCAGATGACCGAATATGGAAACTTGTACGCATTTGATGTAACGAGATATGTCGGGATAAATGAAAAAGCTGGCCCCAGATGGCTCCAACTTTCCTATTCCTCTTGAATGTTTTATAACAATAAAAATGTTTTCAAATCAGGTGTTTTTGGTAACAGCTCTCAGATTGTCAATAAAGTTAGGAATCCTTAACTTGTCAATAGCTTGTCTATAAAGTTAGGGATCCTTAACCTAACCTTGTAATTATTATAATAAAAAAGAAGCGCTAAACCACAAGGGCTATACAGCGCTGCAGGGCAGGAAGGAAGCGAGGGTATCAGGTGGCAAAAGGGAGAGGGATGAGTAGTAGGTTACGGAGAACAGCGGGGCGGTGGATAGTGCAATGGTAGAGGGAAGCAAGAGACTGAGGTAGAAAGGGCTGAGGGGAGTGCGAAAGGTATCATCATCAGAGTTTGTGGAGTAAATCTGTCGTTGCTAAGAAGTCAATGAGAGAGTCAGGATTAAAGGAGGGTCCATCAGCAAGAAGGGAAGGTAAAGAGAGAGTAGTAGAGCGGAGACAACGCTGGAGGTAAATTCTGCATCCTCGTTGATAGAGAGAGCAGTCTAACAGAATGTGGCTAATTGATTCTGGAACTTGACACTTCTCACAAAGAGGAACAGGGTGCCTCTCCATGAGATACCCATGAGTAAGACGAGTGTGGCCAATGCGAAGGCGGGAGAGAGTAGTCTCCCAACCTCGGCACTGATGACAAGAAGACGGCCAGTAACCTATACTCGGTTTAAAAGAATGAAGTTTGTTACCGAGTAGAGTTGTCCAACGTTGTTGCCAACGGGTGTGAAGGTGGGTAGCTATCACAGCAAAATAGCCCAGAAATGGAACACCTCTATGTGAACTGGTAGGTCATGTACTGCTGATCGCGCAGCAGTGTCTGCCTGTTCATTGCCCTGTATGTCAATATGACCAGGGACCCAACAAAAAACAATATCTTCGTGCTTGGTAGAGATATGGCGTAGCCAAAGTTGGATACAGAGAACTAGGGGGTAAGGTGTATGAAATTTCCGTATAGCCTGTAGAGCACTAAGGGAGCCTGAGACAACCACAAATGATGACACAGGCATAGATACATAGATGCATTAAGTGCTCCAAGAATGGCATACAATTCAGCAGTAAAAATGCTTGCCGAAGATAGTAAATGCCCTCACACGACGGTGTCCGGAAACACTGCTGCGAATCCGACGCTGTCAGAAGAATTAGAGCCATCTGTGTACACTGCGATGGCTTGAGAATGAGAGTGGAAGTGGTCAAAAAAAAGAGAGCGGGAAGCTACCGTAGGCTGTTGGGCTTTCGAGCAAGGGAGTGAGAAAGAAGAGACTCGAACAGCTGGAGCTTCCCAGGAGGTAAGGAAAAGTGAGATGCTACATGAACATATAAAGGTGGTAACTGAAGGGAAGACAAGAGCGAATGTAGGCGAAGAGAGAAGGGACGGAGCAAACAGGGGCGGCGAACAAATAATGTCTACCAATATCGGTGACCATTCTATAAATGGAAAGATTGCGGAGATCGTGAGAGCGTACATAGCAGCGAAGGCAATGGGCATCATGGCGATCAGACAAGGATGGAACATTCGCTTCTGCATAGAGGCTCTCAACAGGGAAAGCGAAAAGCACCAAGGCATGAACGCAATCCTTAGTAATGGATGGGGTTAAGGCTAGAGAGAGTAGCAGGAGAGGCCGCTGAATAGATCTGGTCACCATAATCGAGTTTCGATAAAATGAGGGCTGAATTTAGGCGAAGGAGAGTTCGACGATCAGCTCCCCATGAAAGATGAGCAAGGGTTTTAAGAAGGTTCAGCCAGCTGTGACAAGTTGCCTTCAGAGAGGTAATGTGAGGTTTCAAAGATAACCTAAGGTCAAAGAGAAGGCCTAGAAACCTGACTGTATCACGTTCAGGGATACAGGAGCCATAGAGGTACAAAGGATGATCGGAGATGACAGAGTGTCTAGTGAAAGTAATTTGGCGAGTTTTAGTACTGGAAAATTTAAACCCATGCGTGGTGGCCCAATTGGAAACACGGTCGACCACATGCTGGAGAGAAACTGTAATGAGGTGACAGTCAGCGCCTGCACAAGCAATAGCGAAGTCATCAGCATAGAGTGATGACCAAATACTGGATGGAAGAACAGAGGACAAATCATTTATAGCAAGGAGAAAAAGTGTTGTGCTCGGAACACATCCCTGAGGGACACCTTCAGCTTGGACGAAGTCCGGGGAGAGCACATTATTGACTCGAACACGGAAATGTCTGTCAGTTAAAAAGTTCTTAAGGAAGGATGGTAGATTGCCTCGGAGGCCAAAGGGAGTGGGCTTGGGCCTAAATTTTAAATACCTCCAAGTTGTGTCATATACCTTCTCAAGGTCAAAAAATATGGCAATAACTGAGTGGTTATTTGAAAAGGCATTACGAACATATTTATCCAAGCGTAGTCAGGGGTCTATGGTAGAACGGCCCTTACGAAAGCCATAATGACTAGCGGAGAGACTGTTGTGTGTCCCTAAATACCACATTAAACGTCGATTTACCAGACGTACCATCACTTTGCAAACTGCACTAGTAAGAGCAATGGGACGATAATGGGAGGCATCATGTCCCGTAGTACCTGGCTTGCGGAAAGGGAGAACAATTGTAGATTTCCACAGCTGGGGAAGAACTCCTTTTGACCAAATAAGACTGAAGAGGTGTAAGAGGACTGTAAGGGTTGACTGATGTAAATGTTGTAACATCCGAATATGAATGTCGTCAGGCCCAGCTACCGATGATCGGCAAGCTGAGAGTGTTGCCTCCAGTTCCCGAAGTTTAAAAGGCACATTATACTGTTCTTCTCTGAGAGATAAAAAGTCCAAGGGTATTAACTCTCTGGCAGACTTTGAGGAAAGAAACGAGGAGCATAGATGGTTCCCCCGGGAAATACGGACCAGATGAGTGCCAATTTCAATGACAACGTCAAGAGGGTTTGCTATATTAACACCGGCGACCTATAGAACAGGAGCCGGGTCAGGAGAGTATTTACCACTCAATATCCTCACTTTTTTTCCAGACTGCACTCATAGAGGAAGCAGAAGTGATGGTGGAAACAATCTCGCCAGCAAGTGTGTTTAGCCTCATCGGTTCTATTGTACCAGTACCTGCTCCACGCAGCGTGTTTCAACGTACTGCACGAGCACAAGCAGGAGACCACCAAGGCATGCACCTCTGAGAATGCCTGCCTGAGGTTTGGGGTTTAGAATGAGAAGCTGCGGTTAAAACTGACGTCGAGAATAGTGTAGGAGCTCATCAATGGAGGATGAAGGAGGAACCTCACTAAAAGCAACGAGATGCGATTCAAGGTCCCAATTTGCCTGATCAAATTGCCAGCGGGCTACGGAAATGGGTGAATATAAGGAGAAGTAAGAATGATGGAAAATGATTTCTGTCATGTAAGTCCGGTAAACAGACCCTGCATAGTCAGTGCAGTGGAGGAAGAGCAACCGAGAGATCGATGCAAGAAAGAGTAAAGAGTACGAGGGTCAAAATGGGTGGGAGTAAACCCCTAATTTAAAACATGGAGGGGGTGAGAGGCAACCCCCCCAGAGGAAATGGTGGGCATTAAAATCGCCAAGTAACAGAAGTGGTGGTGGTAAGGATGAAACAAGAAAGGCAAAATTTTGGGGTAGATAATGCCTGAGAAGGAGAAACATATAAAGAACATATTGTAAACCACTTAATTTCAAGTGATACGGGCTGCAGTGTAATGGGAGCGAGGTATGAACAGTGGGCGGGACGGAATATCATTGCGTAGAAGAAGGCACTCTCATTAAAGGTTCCATCAGAAAAAGGATCCGAAGAATACAATAAATTATAGCTCGAGATGGTGGAAAACAGCCGAGTGTAATTTTGGGTTTTTGTAAGCAAACATCAACAGGAAAAAACCGGGAAGCAGCATCTGAAGCCCACCCCGATTAACCCCTGAGGCCGCAATATTCCACTTTAAATAGGCCATGATTGGCAACGAGGAAAATACTAAGGATCCCCAGGTTAGGGCACCTATGACTAAGGTGGTAGAAAAGTTTTATGTGCGGTTGCATCAGAAGGTGTTTAAGCACGAAGGAATGGTGTTGAAGAAAGTGTGGGGATGGAGGGGGGGGAAGAGAAGAGAAGGAACAGGAGGTGGATCAGTGTCCAATAAAAATTTAGTCTCTGCAATATATTCTGAAATGGCTTCAAGTGTTTCTGAATTCAAAGACGTATGGGAGATAATACGGGAGGTAGGAGGAGGGTGAGTAAAGATTGGGACAGTAATGGACTTTACCTAAGTAGGGGGGGGACGAAAGAGTGTAGGGGACTGGAGAAGAAGTGTGGGAGGGGACAGAAGAGGCAGAAGCTGGGAGGGGACAGGGGTGGAAGGCACAGTACGAGGAGGAGGGTGAACCTCCACACTTGTAATGAGCCAGTGAGAGGGGGAAAAACTAGGACAGAGACTGACAGGTAAAATGCAGAGGCTGGAAAAAGGGAAGGAGGGGACAAAGAAGATTTGAGCAATGGGGATTTTTTGGACTTCTGAGAAGTAAAGGGGCGATTGGCAGAAGGTGTCGTACGAGGTCTTGTCGATACCGGGGCTTTTGATGAAGGACGCGAAGAGTGAGAACAGACTGAGGGTTGTAGTAGGGGCGTCTGAGCCCAGGGGACAAAAGAATTAGATACAGGGGTGGCTATGGGAGGTAGCCACAAGGAGGCTGCAGAAGAAAGGGACCCAGAAGTGGGAGGACATTTGGAAACACGAGAATAAGAAACACGGGGGATCTCCCTTGGAGGCGGAGATGAGAAACTGCCATAGCATAAGGGGGACCTTCTGCCTCTTTGAGAAAAACAGATTTCACGCTCATTTAAATAGACCTGGCAACGGCCCAGAGTACAAAGGTGAGCCTTTATAACAAGGCAAGAGAGTGGTTGACTGCAAGACTGCAAGTATGGTCATCGGCAAACCACAGACTGGACATTCGGGTAAAATCTGCAATAATTTGCTGGGGGACCAAATCGCCAGCAATTTCTACCCCTGTTGAGGTGTAGGGATCACCTTTTGAACTTGCAACCGATGTCCAGCTACATAAACCCGAGGATGGAGTTCACGGCTGTCGAAAGTTAATCAGCCACATTGCAAGGGTGTCGTCTTCGCCTGTGGGCGGGAAGGACAAAAGGTCACTCTAGGTTTGGGGAATCCTGGAGTTCCACGTTCAAGAATTCATTCCCACATTCTGGAAATTCTGTTGGACATGGTAGGGGCAGAATGCCCCTTACCACACAAAAATTGAGGGAATTGTTTTTCAATAGTATGGAATAGTATCGATATGTAAAAAAGGAGGAAAATAAGTTTGGGGGAGCATTCGGACAGTGACGATGCGTGTGCCACTCTGAGGCCGAAGGCAATTTTCCACCAAATGGTTGGAGCGCTTTGCCAATACTATGGTGGGAAAAGATACAAAGAAGAACCCGGTCAAAAGTAAAAAATTTAGTCCACTGGCGTCCGAAACGGGTGGAAGGGAGTGATGACGTGTGGGTCTTTTCTGAGTAGAATGGGAAGGTAAAAAAGAAAACATCACAGGAAATTGTCGTTGGCTTTTAAAGGGGGATAGAGTTGGTCCAACGGGACGGGCTGGCAATTCAAAATTGCCCCACCCTAGAGGGAGAGGGAGGGAACAAGTCAAAGGAAAGCGAAGGTCAACAAATCGAAGGAGTCAGTCAGACCCCGGGACCTAAGCTGGTAGGAAACACACCACAAGAAAGGGGGATCAGGAATGCAAAAATGGGCAAAAAACGAGGGAGGGTCAAATGGGTGCGGTACCCGTGGGGCCCGGGGGGGGCGGTTCATTTTTATAGGGGCTTCCATGGGGTTTGACACTTTTTTTTTGTTTTAAGGGAAAAAAAAAAAAAATAAAAAAAAAAAAAACAAAAAAAAAGAAGAAAGGGGGGGGGGGAAAAATTTTTTGGAAAAACGAAGGGGGAAAATCATTGGCCCAAAGGCCTCAACACCACAATAACCAGAGAGCGGGCCCGATCCCTTCCCTTTGCAATAAACGAATCCCGGATAAACCCTACATTGATACTCACAAAAGAGGGGCGGAAAGATATCCACCCCAAAACAAAATCCTCGACCACCCCCCCCGAACCGAAAAAGGGCGGGTCCCCCAAGATACACCTGTTCCCAAAGACACCCAAAGCCACCCCCCGGAAGATGGAGAGGAAGGATGTCCCCCCGGTGATCCCGATTCCACGGCAAACTACACCACCGCCCAAAAACCTCAAGGAAGGGATTGACCCCCGGAAAACCCTTTCCCCGCCCCAGTAACCATTGGTTGTGGTTAGAATCCAAAAGGGCCAAAAGAGGAAGGGAATAAGGAGGGATTGGGGGGGGAGGGAGGAGGAAAGGAAAAAGGGAGGATTGGGAGGATGGGATAGGGAAAGGGGGGATTGGGAGGTAATTAGGTTCGGTCTGAGGAAGGAAACCAACAGGTCTAATTTCTCAGGCCAAGAGGCTCTTCACCGCCCAAGGAGCCCCTCTTGAAGAGGCTAACCTTGTCAAACTCTGTGTAAAAGTGTTACATGCCTAGTTCACTGACGTTTGTAAATCCTTATCATCTGGAAATGATGTTCTTCAAGCTTTGCAAAAACTCTAGTACCTTCGTACTAGCATTTTATAATGTACAGACATCAAGCAGAAACACATTAACGCGAGGCTGCGGATGTGTGTAAGTCCATGTATGTCGTTCCAGGTGTGTGTGTGTGTGTCTGTGTGTGTGTGTGTGTGTGTGTGTGTGTGTGTGTGTTTTGTCTGTCCTGTCGTCTGCCCTTCTCTCTCTCCCCTCTCTCACACACACAGATTACGACGGTGTGTGCATGCGTCTGTGTGATTACGCATTTGTAGCTGCAAAACTAGAGGTCAGTGTTCCAGATGTGAAACTGGTATGTACAGTCACCTAACTGAGTTTGTTTGGGGTTGTATTCCAGTTTATTAAGTCCGACTTTGCTGACCAGTGACATGTTGTAGCTGAAAGCATCTATTGTGTCATTTTAAATATCATTTAAAACACAGTAATTAATTTTTAAATTTTTTTGTATGTGTACTCTCTCTCTCTGTCGCTCTCTCTCTCTCTCTCTCTCTCTCTCTCTCTCTCTCTCTCTATCAATTTTCCCGTTTATACAAAATTTTTTAAACTCTTCTCACCGGCATTAAATGCAAATGAATCAAACCTCAAATTTTAAAATTGAGAAAATGTCTTTAAATATATTGTGGTGACAGTTGTAGTTCCCTGAATGTTTCTGTAGGAGACACAAGGAGAAGACAAGCAGGTAGTTAGTGCAAATGTATGTAAAATAAAAAGCATCTGATTCGCTTGAAACTTATTTTCTTGTTAATGATTTGGGAGTTCTGTAGTTTGCTGACTTTTTCCCCGGTTTTTTTTCGTTTACTCTGCCCGTCATTACCAAATGTGGGTTGAGAGAGGAGTGTTCAGTTTGATTCTTGTTAATTCACCCTACTTGCTCTTCTTGCGTCCTTTTTAATTCTAGTTTCTTTTTGAGAAAACGTGCTGGCACTCCTTTATCCGCTCAGATCGGACAAAATAGTCACCCGACTGCTGGGAGCAAAGGCCTCGTAAGGCATACGTAGTCGTAGCGCTTCAAAAAATAAATTTAAGAAAAAAAAGAAGTACCAACAACAACAGCAGCAATAGCAACACAACAGTAGCAACAGCAAGAATAATAACTCCTTGATTCTCAGAGCTGTTTTCTACGTAAGTACCATGGTATTGGGGTTCTGGTTTTTTAAGACATTTTAGTATTTTTGGCTTTGGTTAGTATCCCGTAGTTGTTTCTCAGGTTCTGGATTATTATAGGAAGTAATAAATGCAGTATGCTAAATCTATTTAAATATAACGTTATCCAAGGATACAGAATTTCTTTTATTCGCTTAAATTTTGGGTCTGTACTCGCCACCCATTTGAACTGGCATATTCTTAATTCTTTGTTTCATTCTGCCAGCACCTGCAAGCTGATCCCTGAGACAAGCAGTGCTGGCAGCACTTGCATGTTTTGATCCCCCAACAGCAGTGCTGGCAGCACTTGCATGTCTGATCCCTCAGACATGCAAGTGCTGTCAAGTTCAGCCGTGACTAACTTGGAGATGGTTTCATTTTCAGTTCTAAGGAATGGAGAAGCAGCCTTCGCTTTATCCACCCTCTGGATATACTCAATTTTTACTACATCCTGTGCATCTTTATGAACACCAGTCTTTACCCACGGCTTATCTTAGGATTCATCGAGAAAATTAGCTTCATGGCTGAACTAAATCAGTTTGGCTAGCTAGGTAGCTCTTTATCCAGGCTTAATTAAGGTGGGAGCTGCACTTCATCCTCTGCCCACGGCTGTCAAAGCCACCTTCAACAAATGCTGGCTAGTACATTATATTCACCCCTCCCCCCTTCCTCTACTGGACCTTCCACCTGTCCCTTGCTCTTCAAGTATTTGTTTGTATTATAATGATGTGATTTTCTTATTCATTTTTTACCTGATGTATAATGAATTTAATTAATTTTAACTGTTTGATTGTGCTTGTTATTCAAACTTCTTTTCATAAAGTTTCGTTATATTTATTTTTGGTTTAAATGCTCTCTCTCTCTCTCTCCCCTTTTCTCTCCCCTCTCTCCTCTCTTTTCTCCCCCCCCCCCCATTTGAATCGGCCGATGCAGCTTACAGCGTGTGTAGCTCTGGTTCATCATGAGGAAATTAGGAAAATCTTTGAGTTTGGAGAAGTGTTTTGGGTGACAGCTAAAAAACTTATCATGGGAAAGTGAACCTAGAAAAATTGTCATAACAGGAATGTGCTTGTCCTACCATACATAAGAATTATCAATTCTGCGTAATGCCCTAAAGACACCAATATACAGGTTGTTTTAATTCACTCAAAGTTTAGAGTATGTTGAACAAGAATTCTCCAAAACAAAGGTGAAGGTGGTGATGATGCAAACCTTTCGTATGTCGGACAGACTGGCAAAACCTCATATGTTAGAATTTCTGAACACCAGTATTCAGTAAGGACACTCAAGAATCTAGTGCGATATTCAACCACACAGGATTGTGTAATAATCCTGCCAAATGATCTGAGGCAAAAGTCAATGTGCGATGTACTTTAGGCTAGACAGAAATATCTTGAGTCTGTAATTATTAAAAACGAAAAAACTTTCGTTATTTAATGATAGTTGTGGGGTTTTAAAGGGCGATACGATTATAATTGAGGCTATCGTGCACAAACTGAAACCTGATTCTTTTATATGATTGCCATGAATTGCCTTACGTGTCAGGGTTCCACACACAGAAAAAAGGGTGGTTGCTCCTCCTGTTGAGGGTCAACCTGATCTACCCACTAGATTTTCGTTTTCTTTAATTGTTGTCGAATATTTCCCAAGGAAAATGCCAGACACAGCTTTATTCAGAATTTGAAGTCCTTTATATTTTTTAATTAAGTCCGACTGATAATCTTGATAACTAGCATGTTACCATTTTTAATTTAGTTAGATAATCACTAAATTACCTTAGCTTATGGGCTGACTTTTCTCTTTTTGCTATAATACAAAATCTCCCTGGCAAATAGGCACTCTTGGCAAGGCATCCCCGGAACTAATTTGCTGAAATTACCTACTCATTTCTGCAACTTTTGCAAGCTCCTGACGATGTGTTTGATTGTAAGGCGAAAGGCCTACAGCTGTCATCATTTCCCTCTGTGGTTGGTTTGCATCATGTGTCACTTTCACTATTCTTGCGCGCATTTTAATAATATAATATATATATATTTTATATATAATATATATATATATATATAATTATATATATATATATTTTTTAAATATATATATAATATATTATATATATATATATATATATATATATATATGTCGTCCGAATAGTAAAACTGGTCAATTAGCAAGAACTCATTTAAAATTAAGTCCTTTCTAAATTTTTTTCTTATACGTTTAATGATATATTTTTTCATTAATGTTAATGTAAAAAATTTTTAATTTTGCTCCAAAAGAATAAATAACAAAAAAGGCACAATACTGTGACTGGAACGATACACAAATAACCCGCACATAAAGAGAGAAGCTTACGACGACGTTTCGGTCCGACTTGGACCTTTTACAAAGTCACACAGTGTGACTTTGTCAATGGTCCAAGTCGGACCGAAAGTCGTCGTAAGCTTCTCTCTTTTATGTGCGGGTTTTTTGTGCTCCCAAAAAAATCTTAGAAAACTTACCTAACCTTATTATAACAAGAAAATTTATTTTAGCCTAACCCAACTAAATATATTTTAGATTTGTTTACAATAATTTAATACTAAACAAACACAATGAAATATATTTTTTTCGTTAGTTCAGAATGATTTTGGCGAAATTATTGCATACACAAATTTTCACTTGTCCTATATGGCAAGATGAGCGCTGCTATTTAAGCCAAGATCGCAAGTTCTGCCTATTCGGCACGACATTATATATATATATATATATATATATATATATATATATATATTATATATATAATATATATATATATATATATATATATATATATATATATATATGTTCGTGCCGAATATGTAAAACTGGTCAATTAGCAAGAACTCATTTAAAATTAAGTCCTTTCGGAAATTTTATCTTATACGTTTAAAGATATATTTTTTTCATTAATGTTAATGTAAAAAATTTTAAATTTGCACCAAAAGAATCTTAGAAAATTTACCTAACCTTATTATAACAAGCACAATTTATTTTAGCCTAACCCAACTATATATATTTTAGATTTGTTTACAATAATTTAATACTAAACAAACACAGTGAAATATATTTTTTTCGTTAGGTTCAGAATGATTTTGGCGAAATTATTGCATACACAAATTTTCACTTGTCCTATATGGCAAGATGAGCGCTGCTATTTAAGCCAAGATCGCAAGTTCTGCCTATTCGGAACGACATATATATATATATATATATATAATATTTATTAATATATATATATATAATATATATATATATATATATATATATATATATATATATATATATATAATATATATATATATATATATATATATAAATATATATATATAATATATATAATATATATATATATATATATATATAATATATATATATCTGATCACACTTCTCTTAAGTGTTTGTGTTAGAGACACTTTGTTCACACTAACGCACAGATCAGTATCCTGGCGTCAGTGTCACTCTCCATAGAGTCAAAGATAGTCTGGCCTCACCACACTGCCCCAAGCCGTCACTGCCCCAGCACAAAAAAAAAAAAACGCTGACCTAGTACCTTGCATCCTTGTCACCTCCTCGATGAAGCAAAGCAGAATGTTTGTTTCTTGCTGTCTAAAGCATAGACAACAATGTACACTATTTTTACTATGGTAATAAAGTGGGAGCAGGATTTTCCTTAATTGTCTGCTTAAGTAAAAGATTTTATGTCTCTTATAAAAATACACTTTTGGGGAA
>NC_069408.1:65395867-65468367 GCF_026875155.1 Cherax quadricarinatus
TGGCCCGGGGAGCCCGCCTGTGCCCCTCTGGTTTCCCCCTTTCCCCACTTTTCCAGGGTCTCCCTGACGGCCGGTGAGTATCCTTTTTCGTCTCTCCAGGTCCGGAGTCGCCTGTGTCCCCTAGGCATTTCCTTCCCCCACTTCCCCCGGGGGTTCCCTCGACGGCGGTGGTTCCTTTTTGTTCTCCCAGGTCAGGAGTCCGCCTTGTCCCTCAGGCATTCCCCCTTCCCATTCCCGGGGTTGCCTCGACGGCCGGTGAGTATCCTTTTTCGTCTCCCCGGGCCCCGGATCCCCCTGTGTCCCCTAGGTCCTTCCTTCCCGTATTTCCCTAGGGTCTGCCCCGACGGGGGTGAGTATCTTTTTTTCTCTCCAGGCCCGGGACTCCCCTGTGCCCCCTCGGCCCCTCCCTTCCCCCACTTCCCCGAGTCTCCCTGGGGACGGGGTGAGTATCCTTTTCGTTCACCCAGGCCCAGGCTCCCCCTGTGCCCCCTCAGGCATCCCCCCTTCCCCATTCCCCCGAGTCTGCCTCGAGGGCCGGTGGTATCCTTTTTGTCTCTCCCAGGTGGACTCCTCCGTGCCCCCCTCAGGCTCGCCTTTCCCCCCATTCCCCCCGGGGGGGGGTCTGCCTCGACGGCCGGTGAGTTTCATTTTTCGTCTCCCCAGGCCCGTGTGTCCAGGACTCCGCCTGTGTCCCCTAGGCTCTCCCTTCCCCACTTCCCGGGGTCTCCCTCGACGGCCGGTGATTTCCCTTTTTCGTCTCTTCCAGGTCCGCGTGTCCAGGTCCGCCTTGCCCCCTCAGGCATCCCCCCTTCCCCATTTCCCCCGGGGTCTGCCTCGGGGCCCGGGTGGTATCCTTTTTCGCCCCCCCCATGCCCGCGTGCCAGGGTCCCCCTGGTCCCCTCAGGTTTTCCCCTTTTTCCCCACTTCCCCAGGGTCTCCCTGACGGCGGTGATTTTCCCTTTTTGTTCCCCCAGGTCCGCGTGTCGGACTCGCCTGTGTCCCCTCAGGCTCCTCCCTTCCCCATTTCCCCCGGGGGTCTCCCTCGAGGGCCCCGGTGGTTTTTTTTTCGTCTCCCCCGGCCCGGTGCCCAGGAGTACCCCTGTGTCCCCCCAGGCATCCTCTTTCCCACTCCCCCGGGGTCTCCCTCGACAACCTTGATTTCCCTTTTTTTTCTCTCCCGGTCCGCGTGTCCAGGAGTCCCCCTGTGCCCCTGGGATCCTCCCTTCCCCCATTTCCCCCAAAGGTTCCCTCGACAACCGTGATTTCCCTTTTTCTCTCTCCCGGCCCGCTGTCCATGAGTCCCCCTGTGCCCCTCAGGCATCCTCCTTTCCCCACTTCCCCGGGTTGCCTCGCAACCAGTGAGTATTTTTTTCTTTTCTCCGGCCCCGGGGCCCGGGATGCCGCCTGTGTCCCCTCGGCCCCCTCCCTTTCCCAGGGTCTCCCTCGAAACAGGAGTATCCTTTTTCGTCTCTCCCATGTCCGGTGTCCGGGGAGTCCCCCTGGCCCCCTCAGGCATCCCCCCTTCCCCCCTTCCCCCCCGGGCCCGTGGTTCCAGGAGACCCCGTGTGAAGGCGGGTGCCCCCCCTTTCCCCCCTTACCCCCACCCCCCAACCTTGCCCCCACCAAGCGTCAGATCGTGTCAGCCAGCGCCCAAGCTCCGCCCGTTCGACCCCGGGCCTGGTCCTCAGTAAAAATTTTGGGAGTTCTTTTTATTACACAATTATAAAACATTAAATTTTTTTTTTGTGTTTAATAAGCAGTTTAAGTGCATTTGTAATTTTTTTGTTGAAATTTAAATGAATAAGTTTTAAAATTTCGTGTTTTTATTTTGTTTTTTTGGTCTTATTTTTTTGGGAAAAAACCTTCATTTTCCAAGCGCCGCTCACAATGTTTTTTTTGCCCATTTTATCTGTTTTTTTTTGGTTTATGGGGGAAATTTTTCCTTTTCGTTAATATGTATGTTTGTTTGGGTGTAATTTCCTTTTTTAACTTGTACTTGTCCCTTAAGTAAACTTACTTAACTTATTTCTTTCACTTTTTTTTAAACACCCCTTACGCCATTTCCATAAACGAAGTTGGTGTTACCATCATTCAACTTTTCAAAAAACCCTCCCAAGCACACACACACACACACACACACCCCACGACCCCACCACACACACACAACCCCACCCCACACACACCACAAACCACCACACCCCGAACTCTTTTAACAAAACCATGTCAAATTTTCCGCCCATTGCCTAGGACAAAATTTGGAAATAACCACACACACACACACACAAACACCCACCACACACGAAATGTACACAATTTGTACCCAAACCAGGGGAAGGGCCACCTCAAATTTCACGGTTTTTAAAAATTTGTTTGTCTTTTAAAAAAAAATCGAAAAAATTTTTGCAAAAAGGCTATTCCGAGCAAAAGGGGTATGCCCTACGAGGAGGGTTTAAAGGGGAAATAAACCCTGACGACAGGGAGGACAGGAGGGAAAAAAGGGGCCCCATGAAACAACATACAAAATACTAAAGGGGAATTGACAAGGTGGAAAAGATAATTTTCCCGAGTTTGGGACACAGTAAAAAGGGGCACAGCTGGAACTGGAACAGTTTGAATAACGGGGAAATTTTGGGAATATTTCTTCAGCCACAATAGTCAGTAAGGGGAAAAAATTTTTTTGGGAACGATGTAGTGGGGCGGGACCCCATACATAGCTTTAAGCAGAGGTACGATAAAGCTCAGGGTTCAGGGAGAGTGACCTAGTAGCGACCAGTGAAAGAGGCGGGGCCGGAGTTTGGGAAATTCGACCCCGAACCCCTCAACTTTCCCAAAGGGGTTTTTTTCAACAAGATAGTCCCAAGCAAAAGGTATGTCCTACGAGGAGAGGTTGGGGGAAAAATAAACCTGACGACACGGGGAGGACAGGAGAGATGGGGGGGCCCTTTGAAACGTTTTAAAAATATGAGGGAATTGACAAGGTGGACAAAGCCCCGGATGTTCCAGGTTTTGGGAAACCCCTTTTAACGGGGGGAAAACATTTGGGAAAGTGAAGAAAACTAAAAAATCCCCGGGATGTTGGGGAAGTATTTCTTCAGCCAAGAGTAGTCATTAAGGGGAATGGGTTTGGGAAGCGATGTAGGGGAGGCGGGACCCCTACATAGCAAAAAACAGAGGTTTTTAAAAGCTCACGGCCGGGAGAGTGACTTGTGCGATCAGCGAAGGGGCGGGGCCAGGACTCGGACTCAAAACCCCCCAAAACCTAAACTAGGTGGGGGTACCTAGGGTGAGAAACACCACACCACACACACTTTACCACACACAAAACACAAAACTCACACACACCCCCAAAAACAAAACATGCACACACACACACACGACACACCCCCCCCGGGGCCAGGAGTGGGACTCACCCCGCAACCTCAACTAGGTGAGTACACACCCCGGCGCGCGCGCGCGCAACACAACCCCAACCCCACACACACACACAAACCACACACAACACACCACACACACACACACACACCCCAACCCACACATGCCCAACAAACACACACAATACCACAAAACCCCACCACACACACACACACACACACACACACAAACCCACACACCCACACACACAAAACACACCACACACACCAAAACACCCACACCACACACACCCCCACACACAAGAGAAAAAAATTTTCTTTTACGCAATTTAAAATTTTTCTAAAGAAAATAGAATAAAAATTTAAAATTTATTTAAATGACATTTTTTTAGAAAAGATTTAAATTTGGAAAAAAGTGTTTAAAACAATGTCTCAGATTTCCCCTACTTTCCCTAAATCACTAAAAAAAGCTCAAAATTCCTACATTCTTACTTAAAAAACAAGGGAAATCATTTTTGGGCACTTTCTTAATCATTAAAAAATGTATCCTTGACATTTTTCCTCTTTAAAAAATTTTTCCCTTTCGCACTTTCTTACATCATTAACAAGTATCACTTCGCACATTTTACATCATTAACAATTTTGGCCCCCCTTTCCCCACTTTTTTTTCATCTTTAACAATTGTTTTCGAAGGGTATTTTAATCCCGACAAGATGAGATTAAACACTTGTGCAAAAATCGGGGTACTTTATTAAGGGGGACGTTTCGCCTCCGTGGCTTTATCAATAAAAATTTGGGAAACAAATTTGGGAAACGTAAACTATGTACAAAGATGAGGTAATCAGCCCCCTCAACCTGGGAGTAGGGCGAAGAGCCCCTTTTATTTCCTTGCTTCTGTTTTCAGAATCCCGCAAACTATGGTGCTTTTCCCCACCTACTCCTAGGTGAGGGACTGATTACATCATCGCTTTTCATAGTTTTATGTCTTCAATTTTATTCCTAGAATTTGTTTTTAAAACCCCCCTGGAGGGGCGAAAGGGTTAAAATTAAAGATACCCAATTTTGAAAAAGGTCTTATAATCTTGTCGGTTTTATATACCTTTGGGACACAATTTGTCAACACTCCCAAAAACATGGAATTTTAATTCTGGGGACTTACATAACCTTCCGACTACGAAAAACTACTATAAAAAACCCCATCTCTTTAAAAAGGGGACCTATTTTCCCAAAGGGGGGGGAAAAATCCCGCCTACCAGTGAAACCCCTCTCTGCACACCTACGTTAAATAAGCCCAATCCTTTTTGGGTTTCCCAAAATTTCTCCCGACTATGGTGCTTTCGAAACTACTCCTGGGTTGGGGGAATGATTACCTCTTCTTCTGTACATAGTTTTTTAACTTCTTCAAGTTATGCCCTAAAAATTTGTATTGATAAAGCCACTGGAGGCAAAAAGTCTACAAAAAGGATCCCAATGTTGCACATGTGTCTTAATTTCATCCTAACAATGTCTCACTTCGCACATTTTTTAACACTTTTAACAATGTCCCCCCCTTCCCATTTTCTTACATCACTAAAAAATTCTCACTTTGCACATTCTTACTTCTTTTTAAAAATTTGTCCCCCTTCCCATATTTTTAAAAATCATAAAAAATGTCTCACTTGGAAAACATTCTTTTTCATCATTAACAATGTTCACTTCGCACATTTTTACTTTAAACAATGTTTCATTTCCCACATTTTTTACATCACTAGCAATGCCCTCAGGTTCCCCACATTTTTTACATGTTTCCCTTTTCTCACTTCCCTCTTTTCTTAAAAAATAAAAATGTCTCAATGGGTTTTTGTGTGTGTACAGATTTTAAAAAAGTATTTTTTAATAAAGCTGTGACACCCCTGGTCGACTTGTTTGGTTTAAACTTTTTAAATTTTTTGGGTTTTTTGCCCCAAAGTTCAGTGGCATCACACGTTTTTAAAGACCCGGGTTAAACTAAACCCCTTTTTTAAAGACCACAGGTGACACCCAAAAACGCCCTTTAAAAGACCACGGGGGCATAACACTTTTTAAGACCACAGGTGACTCATATTTTTTAAAGACCACGGGTGACATAAACACATTTTTAAAGACCACAGGTAAAATCACACGTTTTTAAAACCACATTTTAATCCACGTCTTAAAAAACCAAGGTGCATCACAGTCTTGAAAGACCCCCGGTGACATCACCAAAAAATTGTCTAAGACGGGTTTTTTTTTGGGGGATAAATTTTTCCCGGGCCTTTCTTGCATTTTTTTTAACATTTTTTAACATTTTTTTCCCTTTTTTTTTCCCAATAAAGATTTGATCAAAATCAATAACTATTCCATTCCCTTTTTATAACTGCCCTCACAAAAACTTCAATCTTTAAAAACATTCTTTTTTTTCCCCATTTTTTAACCTTCTTGGGCTTTTTTTTTTTAAAAAGGACAACTCTGTTGACGAGAGTTAGTTTGGAGCCCGAGTCAGCCAGGATAGGGCCGGAGAAAGGTGACAGCAGAGACAGCCTGACAGCAGAGACAGCCAGGTGACAGCAGAGACACCGGGCTAAACGGGCTGTACCAGGGAACTGTGCTCTTCTTAAATTGTAAAAATTATAATTAGTTTTTATAATTTTCTTCTGATGTTTACTTTTCACTTTCATCAACACATACACTTACAAAAGCACTTACACAAAACACCCACACACACAAAACACACACAAAACCACCCACACACACAAACAAAAATTTTTTAAAATTTTTTTATTTTTATAAAATATAAAATATATATTTATATATATATATATATATAAAATATATATAAAAATATAAAATTTTTTTTTATATAATATATAATAATTTATCTATATTTATTTTTATATATATATATATTAAATATATAAAATTATTTATAAAATATATATAATTATAGTATTTAATATAACTCTTCCACTCCATTTTTTAAAATTTTAATAAATACTATATAAATAGGAAAAAAAAATGAAGAAATTCTTTTCAAAAAATTTTAAATATTTTGATGAAATTTTTTTAAAAAGAATTTTAAATTATGTAAAGAAGTGACTAACCTTGAGGGGCTTTTTGTTAAAACAAAAAGATATTCTTAAAAATCTTTTTAATAAACATTTAGTTTTTAAATTTTTTAAATTTTTAAAATTTAATTCCCCCCCATTTTTCACATAAACTTTTTCTAACCACTGTATTAATAAAATAAAAAATATTTAAAAACAGTAAAAAGGGGAAAAAACTCGGTGTTTAAAATAAAAATGTCAAAAATTTGGGGGTGGTGCCCCGACCTGGCCCCCGTACACTGTGTGCTGCCCCCACCTGGCCATACGGGCTGTGTGTTTTCCACAAAACCCGGCCAGTTCGGGCTGTGTGTTGCCAAAAACCTGGCCAGTAAAGGAAGTTTGCCCGCCAAAAAACCCGGCCGTACGACGGTGTGTTTCCCAAACCTGGGGCCAGTAAAGACTGTGTGCTGCCCCTAACCTTTGGGCCCGTAAAGACGTGTGCTGCCCCGACCTGGCCAGTACGGGCGGGGCTGCCACAAAAAATGGCCCATACGACTGTGGTTTAAAACAACCTGGCCGTAAGCTGTGTGCTTCCACGACCGGCCATACGACGTGTGCGCCACGAAACCCGGCCAGTACGACTGTTGTTTCCCCCAACCTGGCCATACGGGCTGTGGTTTTGCCTCAACCTGGCCATTACGATGGTGTGGCCAAAAACCTGGCCAGTACGAAATTTGTGTTGCCACGACCTACCCCTTTGGGCTGGTCTGCCCCCGGGCCTGGGGGCCCGAAAGACTGTGTTTGCCACAACCTGGCCCCTAAAGTCTGGTTTGCCACAACCTGGCCAAACCCCTGTGTGTTGCCACAACCGGGGCCCCGTACACCCGTGTCTGCCCCGACCTGGCCCCGTACGACTTTGTGCTGCCAAAACCCCTTTCCCCGTACAAAGGGGTGTTGCCCCCAACCTGGCCAGTACGACTGGGTGCTGCCGCAAACCTTTCCCTACGGGCTGTGTGTTGGGCCCCAAAACCCGGCCGTACGGGCTGTGTCTGCCGCCAAACCCGGGGCCCTACGAATGTGTGTTTCCACAACCTGGCCAGTACGAAGTTGCCCGCCGCAAACCTGGGCCCGTCGACTGTGGGCTGCCGCAACCTGGCCGACGACTTGTGCTGCCCCAACCGGCCAGGGCGACTGTGTGCTGCCACAACCTGGCCAGTACACGGGGTGTTCCACCAAACCTGGCCCGTACGATGGGGTGTTTGGGCCCCAAAATGGCCCGTACGACCCGTGTGCTGCCCAACCCCGGCCTTTCGACTGTGTGTTGCCACGACCTGGCCGTACGACGTGTTCTGCCACGGGCCTGGCCAGTTTTCGGGTGTTTTGTTGGGCCCCAAAAGGGCCCGTTTTCGAAATGTTGGGGTTTCCACAACCGGGGGAGACGACTTTTGTTTGCCCAAACCCGGGGCCCGTAGCGGGGTGTGCCAGAACCCTGGCCGTAAAGAAATGTGTTTCTGCCACGGAAACCCGGCCAGTACGCTGTTTTTGCCACACCTGGCCAGGAAGATGGTGGCCCGGGCCCCAAAAACCCGGGGCCCGTACGCCCGTTTTGTTTTCCACAACCGGCCAGTTTCACTGTGTGCTGCCGCAACCTGGCCAGTACGCTGGGGTTGCCACAACCCGGCCAGTACGTTTTTTTTGCTGCCCCCAACCCCGGCCCGTACGGAAGTGTGTGCCGCAACCCGGCCGTACGAAATGTGTGCTGGCCCCAACCTGGCCATTTCGATGTGGCTGCCAAAAAACCTGGCCGTACGACGGTTTTGTTGCCACAACCCGGCCAGTACGACTGGTGTTGCCCCAACCTGGCCAGTCGACTGTGTGTTTGCCCCAACCTGGGCCGTACGAAGGGGTGGTTTCCAAAAAACCTTTGGCCGGGGGGGGGGGGGGGGGTGGGGGGGGGGGGGGGGGGAAACCTGGGGCCCCCCCCCCCCCCCCTACACTTTTGGGGTTTTCCACAACCTGGCCAGTTTTTGGGCGGGGTGCTGCCACGACCTGGCCATTTCACTGTGTGTTGCCCACAACCTGGCCAGTACGACGGTGCTCCACAATGGCCCTACGAAATGTGGGTTCCCCCCAAATGGCCAACGACTGTGTGTTGCCACAAACCCTTTCCAGTTCGAATTGGTTTGCCACAACCTGGCCCCAAAAGACTCCGTGTTTTCCCCAACCCCCCGACTGTGCGTTGCCCCATCCGGCCAGTAAAGGAAATGTGGGGTTTAAAAAACCCGACCAGTACGAATGTTTGTTGCCACAACCTGGCCAGAAGAAATGTTTCGGCCACAACCTGGGCCCGTACGAAGTGGTTTCCACAAACTTTCCGTACAATGTGTGTTGCCCCAACCCCGGGCCCGAAAGACTGAGGTTTGCCACAAAACCCGGCCAGTCCAAATGTGTGATAAGTCCCCACACTTTTAAAGGGACTGGAAGCATCAGTGTTTTTTAAAAATATATTTACAGTGTGTTTTTTCCCCAAACCCCACCACCCCTTTACCACCCCCGCCCCCACCACCACCACCTTCACGCCCCCCAACCAAAAACCGCCACCCCACCCAACCCCTAACCCCCAGTTTCCCCCAACAAACACCACACCACCGCCCGAACCACCCCCATAACCCCCACCACAAACCCCCAACCCCACGACCACCACCACCCCCCACGACCACCCACCACAAAAAACCACCACCCCCATCCTTGTATTTTATGTACATAAAGACTGTTACTACACCAAGGTTTGTTTAAAACCCTATGTAACCTGTTTGAAAAATTTCCTGTTTGATCACTTACTAGTAAAAATTCTTTAGTTAGGATTCTTTTTGGAGGATTTAAGTATGAAAAATGGACACTCCCGGGAAGGGCTTTCTAATGGGAAAGGGTTGTTACAAAAGATTATTGGTAAAAAGACCTCTGGGAGGTTTCTGCGGAAATAATGCTGGGGAACTCTGCTGGAAAAAAAATTTTGACGCGGGTTTTTTTGTTAATTATTTAAAATGTAAAAGTCATCTTTTGGGATTAGAGGGAAAAACATTAAAAAATTTTTAACCCAAAAAAACAAAAAAAGTAAAATCTTAAAAAAGTATAATAAATATAAAACAAATTTTAAAAGGGGCACAAAAAACACTGAAGAAAACACAAAAAAATAAACTTTAGAAAAAAACAGTATTGGGGACACATAAATAAGTACAATAAAACCTCCCAGCCCCCAAAAGGGGGAACCTCCCCCCACCAAAAAAGGAGGAACCCCCCACCAGCCAGAAGAGAGGAACCTAAAAGGCCCGCCCGAAGAGAACCTCCCCGCCAGCCGAAAAGGGGGAAAACCCCCCAAACCGCCCCCAAAAAGAGGAAACCCCCCAGCCAGCCGAAGAGAGGAAACCCCCCACCCGCCAAAGAAGGGGCCCCCCAGCCAGGGAGAAAAGGGGGAACCTCACCAGCCCGCCCGAAGAGGGAACCTCCCCCGCCCCCCCCCGAAGGGGAACCTCCCCCAACCCCGAAGAGAGGAACCCCCCCAGCCGCCAGAAGAGAGGAACCCCACAGCCAAAAAAGAGGAACCTCCCCGCCAGCCAGAAGAGAGGAACCTCCCCGCCCGCCCGGAAAAGAGGAACCTCCCAGCCAGCCAGAAGAGAGGAAACCCCCCCCAGCCACCGAAGAGAGGAACCTCCCAGCCAGCCGAAAAAGGGGGAAAACCTTTCCCCGCCAGCCAGAAGAGAGGGGAAACCCCCAGCCACCGAATAGAGGAACCTCCCACCACCAGAAAGGGGGAAACCCCCCACCCGCCGAAAGGGGGAACCTCCCAGCCCCCAAAACCCTCGGGTTTGGGCCCCTGATTTTTTATTTTGGGTTTAAAGGGAAGTGGTGTGACACGGTGCTACATATTTGTGGGTTATTTGTGACGGAAAGGTTTTTTAAATTTTGTTGTTTGGGTAAAAAATTACTTGTTTCTTCTTTCTGGTCCCAAAAATAAGTAGATCTTAAAAACTCAGGGAATTTCCCGGGTTTATATATGTGTGTTTTTTCCGCAAATACTTCCCCCCTCCTCGCTATTCTTTTCCTCCCGTCATTCACTTTCACCCCAAAACTTTTCTTTATTCGGTCCTCTCTCTACTGCTCCATAGCTTTTTATACCTCATTTTTAAAAATGAACGTTCCCCCGCCTCCACTACCTCACTTTTTTGGATATTTCAATTCTTGGGAAATCATGGGTGAAAAAACTTTTAAAAATCCCTTTTTTCTCATCTGGGTCTTCAAAAAACCAAATTTTGACCCTTGTTTCGTGCCCCTCTCTGGGAAAAAACCCAACTCTGTCGAGGGGGAAAAAATGGGCTCCTGGACACATGGACCGGGAAAAAACGAGAATACCTTGGGGGAAAAGGGGGGAAGGGGGGGGAAAATCTGAGGCGGGCAATAAAAAAATTTTAAAAGGGGGAAAAAGAATTTTCTGGCGGGTTTCACACCACTTAAACCCTTCTTGGGAGGTGTCCCACCACTTACTTTACTCTGGAAGGTGTCACCACGGGATGGTCTTCTGTGTTATTGTATATTTGGGCTTCTGGTTATTTTAAATTTTTGGTCTGTGTTATTTTTACTGTTTTTAAATTTGGGGCTTTTTGGGGTTTTTTTAAAAAAAACTGGTCTTTTTGTGTTATTGTACTATATTGGTTTTGTGTTAATTTTTACTATAAATGGTCTTTGGGGTTATTGTACTATACGGGGCTTCTGTGTTATTGTACTGTTCTGGTCTTTTGTTTATTTACTTTTACTGACTTTTGTGTTATTGACTAACGGGGTTTTTTTGTTTTTTACTATACTGGTCCCTTCCCGGTTTTTTGTACTTTTCTGTCTTCTGTGTTATTGTACTATATGGGTTTTTCTGTTTATTTTACAAAACGGTCTTCCCGTGTTTTTTGTATTATTTTGGGGCTTTTGTTATTGTACTACACTGGTCCCTTTTGTGTTTTTGTACTTAAATGGTCCTTTTTGTGTTATTTTAAATATACTGGTTTCTGTGTTTTTTTGTACTTTAAAGGTCTTCTGTGTTATTGTAATACACTGGGCTTCTGTTTTATTGTACTATACTGGTCTTCCCGTGTTATTGTTTTATACTGGGCTTCTGTGTTTTTTGTCCAAAACTGGGCTTCTGTTTTTTTTAAAAATTTCTTTACTGGTTTTTCTGTGTTTTGTATTAAAACGGGCTTCTGTGTTAAATTTTTCTACACTGGGCCCTTTTGTGTTTTGTACAAAACTGGTTTCTTTTGTTAAATTTTTTATACTGGCTTCGTGTTTTTTGTTCTATTTCTGGGGTTTTTGTGTTACTGAACTATACTGGTCTTCTGTGTTATTGTACTATACTTGGGCTTTTGTGTTATTGTACTATACTGGCTTCTGTGTTAAATTTTACTGTTAGTGAGGGGGGTGGGCTGGTGGTGAGTGTATGGAATGGTGGTGAGTGTGATGACTGGGGGTGAGTGTGATGGATGGTGGAGGGGGACCCTTTTTATTGTTTACATTGCGGGGGTAGGTGACCTTTCATTTTTACTTTTCTGGGTAGGGTGACCTTTTATTGTTTACTTTTTCTTTTGTAGTGTACCTTTCATTGTTTACATTGCTGTGGGAGGTGACCTTTCATTGTTTTCATTGCTGTGGTAGGTACCTTTTATTGTTTACATTGCTGTTTTAGGTGACCTTTCATTGTTTACATTGCTGTGGGGAGGTGACCTTTCATTGGAGAAAAAAAAAACTTTTGTGGGAAATTAAATTTAAAATTTGTCTATGGAGTTACATTTTATAAACAAAACAACAATTTACCAGGGGGAAAAACAAACTTTTTTTTAACACCCGGGAATTTTTTTAATTTTTTTTGAATGACCACTAAATTTCCGGAAAGGAGGGGGGAACCCAACAGAACATTGATGGGCCTTTAATCAAAACAAATTTTTAAAAAGGAAAGGAAGGAAAAACAGAAATTTTGGGCCATGATTCAAATTTAAGGGAAAAAGGGAAGGAGGGAAAAACAGAAAATTGGGTGGTGCAAAAGAAACAATCAAAGTAAAAGGAATTGGGGGAAACAACGAAAAATTGAAGGGGCCTTTAATCAATCAAAGAAACAGGAATGGGGGGAACAAACAAAACATTGATGGTGCTATGAACAATTCCAAAATAACAGGAATGGAGGGGAAAACAGAACATTTATGGTGTCATGAATCAATCAAAATAACAGGAATGGAAGGAACCAAAAGAACATGATTTGGGGCTAAAGAATCAATCAAAGAAAAAGGAATGGAGGAAAAAACAGAAAAATTGATTGGGGCCATTTTTTCCCTTTAAAGTAACAGGGGAAAGGAGGGGGGAAAAACCCCGAACATTGATGGCTAAAAATCAAACAAAAATAAAGGAATGGAGGAAAAACGAAAAATTGATGGGGCCGAATCAAACAAATTTAACAGGGGAAAGGAGGGGAAAAACAGAACATTGATGGTGCTATGAAATTTAATTTAAAAGTAACAGGAAAAGGGGAAAAAACAGAATTTATGGTGTCATATTAATCAAAGTAAAAAGGAATTGGGAAAGGGCCCAGAACCCTTTAAGGTTTTCATGAAACAAAAATAACAGGAAAAAGGAGGGGAAAAAAGAACTTATGGGTCAAGGGAAAAAAAACCCAAAATAAAGGGAAAGGAAGGGAAAAACAAACAATTTATGGTTTTCATGAAAAAATCAAATTTAAAAGGGAAAGGAAGGAACAACAGAACAATTTTTGGTTTCAAAGAAACAAACAAAAAGTAACAGGAAAGGAAAGGAAAAAGCAGAACATTGGGTGGGGGCCATGAAAACAAACAAAGTAAAAAGGAATTGGGAAAGGAAAAAAACAGAACATTTATGGTGCTTGAAACAAACAAAGTAACAGGAATGGAAGGAACAACAGAAAAATTGGGTGGTGTAAGAATCCAAACAAAAAAAACAGGAAAGGGAAAGGAAAAAAAAGAACATTTATGGTGCCATGAATCAAAAAAAAGTTAAAAAGGAAAAGGAAGGGAAAAACAAACATTGATGGTGCCGGGAAACCAATTTAAAGTAACAGGAAAAAAAAGGAAACAGCCCGAACATTGATGGGGCCTGAATCAATCAAAAATAACCCGGAAAGGAAAGGGGAAAAACAGAAACATTGATGGTCCAAGAAACAATGTAAAGGAATGGAGGGAAAAAAAAAGAACATTGATGGTTTCCATGAAACAAACAAGTAACAGGGAATGGAAAGGGGAAAAGCAGAACATTGATGGTTTCCAAGAACAATCCCAAAATAACAGGAAAAGGAGGAACAAACAGAAAATTGATGGTGCCATGAAAATTTAATTTAAAATAAAAGGGAAAGGAGGGAACCAACAAACATTTATGGGGCCTTTAATCAATCAAAGTAACAGGAAAGGGAAAAACAAAAAGCAAATTTATGGTGCCATGAAACCCAAACAAGTAACAGGAATGGAGGGAACAGAAAAAACATTGAGGGCCTGAATTTAATTAAAGTAAAAGGGAAAGGAAGGGAAAAACAAACAATTTATGTGCCCTGATCAATCAAATAACAGGAAAGGAGGGGAACAGCAGAAAACCCCCTTTTTGGGGGGGTGGGGCCTTTAATCAATCAAAGTAACAGGAATGGAAGGAACAACAGAACATTGAAAGGGGGAAAGAATCAATCAAAGTAACAGGAATGGAAAACAACAAACAATTTTGGGCCAAAGAATCAAACAAAGTAACAGGAATGGAAGGAGCCACGAACCCTTGATGGTGCCCTGGGAAACAAAAAAACCGGAATGGAGAGAACAACAGAACCCTTTTGGTGCCTGAAAACAATCAAAATAACAGGAAAAAGGAAGGAAAAACAGAACCCTTTAAAGTGCCCTTTAATTTTAACAAAGTAAAAGGGTGGAAGGAACAACAAAAAAACCCTTTATGGTGCCATGGAAACAATCAAAGTAACAGGGAAAGGGGGGAACAACAGAAAAATTGATGGTGCCATGAATCAATCCCAAAATAACAGGAAAAAAAGGGAAAAACAGAACAATTGGGTAGTGCCATGGAAACAATCAAAGTAAAGGGAAAGGAAGGGAAACAACAGAACATTGTGGGCCATGAATCAAAGTAACGGAAGGGGGGAACAACAGAACCTGGTTGGGGGCCCTGAATCAAAGTAAAGGGAAGGGGGGAACAGCCGAACATTGAAAGGTGCCATGAATCAACCCCAAAATAACAGGGAAAGGAGGGAAAAACCCCGAACATGGGTTTTTTTCCATGAATCAATCAAAGTAAAAAGGAATGGAAGGAACAAAAAGAACATTGAAAGTGCCATGAATCAAAGTAACAGGAATGGAGAGAACAAACCCAAAAATTTATGGTGCCCTGAATCAAACAAAGTAACAGGAATGGGAAAGGGAACCCAAAAAAAACATTGACGTTGCAATGAATGAATCAAAATAACAGGGAAAGGGGGGAACAGCCCGAAAATGATGGTGCCAATTTAAAAAAGTAAAGAATTGAGGGGAAAAGCTGAACATTGATGTGCCATGAATCAATCCCAATAACAGGAATGGGAAGGGGCAACAGAACATTGTGGTGGGCCAAGAATCAAAGTAAAGGGAAAGGGGGGGAACAAAAGAACATTGATGGGGGCCATGAAAACAATCAAAGTAACGGAAAGGAAGGAACAACAGAAATTTGGGTGGTTTCCAAAGAAACAAACAAAATAAAAGGGAAAGGAGGGAACAGCAGGGAAAATTTTTTGGGCCCTAATCAATCAAACAGGAAAGGAAGGGAAAAACAAAAACATTTTTATTTTCCAAAGAATTTAATCAAAATAACAGGAATTGGGGAACAACAGAACATTGATGGTGCCAGAATCAATTTAAAGTAAAAGGAATGAAAGGAACAACAGGAAAAATTTATGGTGCCCCTGAATCAAAGTAACAAAGGAAAGGAGGGAACAACGAACATTGGGGGGGCCAAGAATTTTTTCAAAGTAACAGGAAAAGGGGGGAACAAAAGAAAATTTATGGGCCAAAGAATCAATCAAAGTAACAGGAAAAAAAGGGAAAAAAAAAAAAGGGAAAAAAATTGATGGTGTCATGAAAACAATCAAATAACAGGAAGGAGGGAACAACGAAAAAATGATGGTGAAGAAAAAAAATCAAAGTAACAGGAAGGAAGGAAAAAAGAACATTGATGGTGCCCCTGAATCAAATTTTAAAAGGGAAAGGAGAGGAAAAACAGAACATTTATGGTGCCATGAATCAATCAAGTAAAAAGGAAAAGGGGAAAGGGAAAAACAGAACATTGTTGGGGCCATGAACAATCAAAGTACCCGGAATGGGGGGAAAGCAAACATTGATGGTGCCATGAATCAAAACAAAAATAACAGGAATGGAAGGAACAAAGAAAATTGATGGTGCCATGAATCAATCAAAGTTTAAAAGGGAAAGGGGGAAAAGCAGCTTTTATGGGGTCATGGGTTTAAATTTTAAAAGGAATGGAAGGAGCAAAAGAACTTTTATGGTTTTCCAAAACAAAGTAACAGGGGGGGGAAAGGGGAAAAGCAGAACATTGATGGTGCCCTGAATCAATCAAAATAACCCGAATGGGGAAAAAACAACAGAACTTGGGCATTGCAATGAATGAATCAAAAAAACAGGAATTTGGGGGGGAACAGCAAAACATTGATGTGGAGGGAAAATTTTTTCCAGGAGGGGGGTTTCACCCCCTTTAGCCCCTTTTAGGGCCCCCTTCCCGGGCCCCCTTTCCCGCCCCAGTGGCCAACCCCCAGAAGGGGGGAGCGTCCTTTTTTCGCTAGGTGGTAATTGATCAAGAACTTTTGCCCCGTAGTCCCAAAGGGCCCTGCTCCTTGCAGGGGGTGTTGCAAATGTATTTTTTTTAAGAGACGTACATCCTTACTTTGCAGGGCAATTAAAAGGAAATCCTGCTTTTCCCCCCTTTATTTCCATAGTTTAAAAAAAGTGTACATTTTTGTCATGCTTTAGCAGCAAGAAACAAACTTTTGGGTTTTTCTTCATGGGAGGGGGACAAGGGGCAAAGGGACTAGGTCGCGTTTTTTTTTTTTGTGCTGGGGGAGTGGGCGGGTTTTTTGGGAGTGTGGTGAGGGGCCCGACTATCTTTGACTCTATGGAGATGCCCCGACGCCGGGTTTCTGAAACTGTGCGTTAGTGTTTAAAAAGTGTCTCTAACACAAACACTTAAAGGGAAATGTGAACAGTTTTAAAATTTTTTATATATATATATATATTATATTATATTTAAAAATATATATAAATCTTTTTATATATTTTTATTTTTTATATATATATATATTAAAATATATATTTTAAATAAATTTTTTATATAAATATATATATATATAAATATATATATATATATATTTATATATATATATATAAAAAAATATGTCGTTTTCCCAATAGGCAAAATTGCGCTTGGGGTTTAAAAAAGCAGGGTCATCTTGCCATAAAAGACAAGTGAAAAATTTTTGTATGCAATAATTTTTGCCCAAAAAAATTTTGAAACCCAAGGGAAAAAAAAAAAAATTTTTCCCCGTTTTGGGTTTTGTTTAAATTATTGTAAACAAAACTAAAAATTTTTTAGTTGGGGGTTTGGCTAAAATAAATTGTGCTTGTTATAATAAAGGTTTGGGAAAATTTTTTAAGATTCTTTTGGTGCAAAATTTTAAAAATTTTTTAAAAAAAACATTAATGAAAAAAATATATCTTTAAACGTATAAGATAAAATTTCCGAAAGGACTTAATTTTAAATGAGTTCTTGCTAATTGAACCAGTTTTACATATTCGGCACGACATATATATATATATATATATATATATATATATATATATATATATTATATATATAATATATATATATATATATATATATATATATATATTATATATAATGTCGTGCCGAATAGGCAGAACTTGCGATCTTGGCTTAAATAGCAGCGCTCATCTTGCCATATAGGACAAGTGAAAATTTGTGTATGCAATAATTTCGCCAAAATCATTCTGAACCTAACGAAAAAAATATATTTCATTGTGTTTGTTTAGTATTAAATTATTGTAAACAAATCTAAAATATATTTAGTTGGGTTAGGCTAAAATAAATTATTCTTGTTATAATAAGGTTAGGTAAGTTTTCTAAGATTCTTTTGGAGCACAAATAACCCGCACATAAAAGAGAGAAGCTTACGACGACGTTTCGGTCCGACTTGGACCATTGACAAAGTCACACTGTGTGACTTTGTCAATGGTCCAAGTCGGACCGAAACGTCGTCGTAAGCTTCTCTCTTTTATGTGCGGGTTATTTGTGTATCGTTCCAGTCACAGTATTGTGCCTTTTTTGTTATTTATTCTTTTGGAGCAAAATTAAAAATTTTTACATTAACATTAATGAAAAAATATATCATTAAACGTATAAGAGAAAATTTTAGAAAGGACTTAATTTTAAATGAGTTCTTGCTAATTGACCAGTTTTACATATTCGGCACGACATATATATATATATATATATATATATATATATATATATATATATATATATATATATATATATATATATATATATATTATATATATATATATATATATATATATATATATATATATATATATATATATATTTATATTATATTAAATGCGCGCAAGAATAGTGGAAAGTGACACATGATGCAAACCAACCACAGAGGGAAATGAGTGACAGCTGTAGGCCTTTCGCCTTACAATCAACACATCGTCAGGAGCTTGCGAAGTTGCAGAAATGAGTAGGTAATTTCAGCAAATTAGTTCCGAGGGATGCCTTGCCAAGAGTGCCTAGTGCCAGGGAGATTTTGTATTATAGCAAAAAGAGAAAAGTCAGCCCATAAGCTAAGGTAATTTAGTGATTATCTAACTAAATTAACAATGGTAACATGCTAGTTATCAAGATTATCAGTCGGACTTAATTAAAAAATATAAAGGACTTCAAATTCTGAATAAAGCTGTGTCTGGCATTTTCCTTAGGAAATATTCGACAACAATTAAAGAAAACGAAAATCTAGTGGGTAGACTCAGGTTGAGCCTCAACAGGAGGAGCAACCACCCTAGTTTCTGTGTGTGGAACCCTGACACGTAAGGCAATTCATGGCAATCATATAAGAATCAGGTTTCAGATTGTGCACGATAGCCTCAATTATAATCGTATCGACCTTAACCCACAACTATCATTAAATAACGAAAGTTTATCGTGTTAATAATTACAGACTCAAGAATATTTCTGTCTAGCCATGAAGTACATCGCACATTGACTTTTGCCTCAGATCATTTGGCAGGATTATTACACAATCCTGTGTGGTTGAATATCGCACTAGATTCTTGAGCTGTCCTTACTGAATACTGGTGTTCAGTAATTCTAACATATAGAGGTTTGCCAGTCTGTCCGACATACGAAAGGTTGCATCCTCACCACCTACACCATGTTTTGGAGAATTCTTGTTCAACATACTCTAAACGGTGAGTGAATTAAAACAACCTGTATATTGAGTGTCTTTAGGGCATTACGCAGAAATGATAAATTCTTATTGTATGGTAGGACAAGCACATTCCTGTTATGACAAGTTTTCTAGGTTCACTCCTATGATAAGTTTTTCTAGCTGTCACCAAAACACTCTCTCCAAACTCAAAGATTTTCCTAATTTCCTCATGTATGAACTCAGAGCTACACACGCTGTAAGCTGCATCAGGCCGATTCAAATGGGGGGGGGAGAGAAAGAGAGAGAGAGAGAGAGAGGAGAGAGAGAGAGAGAGAGAGAGCATGAATCAATATAAATATAACGAAACTTTATGAAAAGAAGTTTGAATAACACGCACAATCAAACAGTTAAAATTAATTAAATTCATTATACATCAGGTAAAAAATGATTAAGAAAATCACGTCATTATAATACAAACAAATACTTGAAGAGCAAGGGACAGGTGGAAGGTCCAGTAGAGGAAGAGGGGGAGGGGTGAATATAATGCTAACTAGCCAGCATTTGTTGAAGGTGGCTAGACAGCCGTGGGCAGAGGATGAAGTGCAGCTCCCACCTTAACTAAGCCTGGATAAAGAGCTACCTAGCTAGCCAAACTGATTTAGTTCAGCCATGAAGCCAATTTTCTCGGTGAATCCTAAGATGTGCCGTGGGTAAAAACTGGTGTTCATAAAGAGGCACAGGATGTAGTAAAAATTGAGTATATCCAGAGGGTGGATAAAGCGAAGGCTGCTTCTCCATTCCTTAGAAATGAAAATGAAACCATCTCCAAGTTAGTCACGGCTGAACTTGACAGCACTTGCATGTCTGAGGGATCAGACATGCAAGTGCTGCCAGCACTGCATGTCTGAGGGATCAGACATGCAAGTGCTGCCAGCACTGCTTGTCTGAGGGATCAGACTTGCAGGTGCTGGCAGAAATGAAACAAAGAATATAAGAATATGCCAATTCAAATGGGTGGCGAGTACAGAGCCAAATTTAAGCGAATAAAAGAAATTCTGTATCCTTGGATAACGTATATTAAATAGATTTAGCATACTGCACTAATACTTCCTATAATAATCCAGAACCTGAGAAACAACTAACAGATACTAACCAAAGCCAAAAATACTAAAATGTCTTAAAAAACCAGAACCCCAATACCATGGTACTTACGTAGACAACAGCTCTGAGAATCAAGAGAGTTATTATTCTTGCTGTTGCTACTGTTGTGTTGCTATTGCTGCTGTTGTTGTTGGTACTTCTTTTTTTTCTTCACTTTATTCTTTTGAAGCGCTACGACTACGTATGCCTTACGAGGCCTGCTCCCAGCAGTCGGGTGACTATTTTGTCCAGATCTGAGCGGATAAAGGAGTGCCAGCACGTTTTCTCAAAAGAAACTAGAATTAAAAAGGACGCAAGAAGAGCAAGTAGGGTGAAATTAACAAGAATCAAACTGAACACTCCTCTCTCAACCCACATTTGGTAATGACAGGCAGAGTAAACGAAACAAACACCGGGAAAAAGTCAGCAAACTACAGAACTGCCAATCATTACACAAGAAAATAAGTTTCAAGCGAATCAGATGCTTTTTATTTTACATACATCTGCACTAACTACCTGCTTGTCTTCTCCTTGTGTCTCCTACAGAAACATTCAGGGAACTACAACTGTCACCACAATATATTTAAAGACATTTTTCTCAATTTTTAAAATTTGAGTGTTTGATTCATTAGCATTTAATGCCGGTGAAGAAGAGTAAAAATTTAGTATAAACGGAATATTGATAGAGAGAGAGAGAGAGAGAGAGAGAGAGAGAGAGAGAGAGAGAAGCGACAGAGAGAGAGAGTACACATACAAAATAAAATTAATTACTGTGTTAAGTGATATTTAAAATGACACAATAGATGCTTGCAGCTACAACATGTCACTGGGTCAGCAAAGTCGGACTTAATAACTGGAATACAACCCAAGCAAACTCAGTTAGGTGACTGTACATACACAGTTTCACATCTGGAACACTGACCTCTAGTTTTGCAGCTACAAATGCGTAATCACACAGACGCATGCACACACCGTCGTAATCTGTGTGTGTGAGAGAGAGAGAGAGAGAGACAGACAGACAGACAGACAGACACCACACACACACACACACACACACACACACACACACACAGACACACACACACACACCTGGAACGACATACATGGACTTACACACATCCGCAGCCTCGCGTTAATGTGTTCTGCTTGATGTCTGTACATTATACATGCTAGTACGAAGGTACTAGAGTTTTTGCAAAGCTTGAAGAACATCATTTCCAGATGATAAGGAATGACAACGTCAGTGAACTAGGCATGTACACTTTTACACAGAGTTTGACAAGGTTAGCCTCTTCAAGAGGGGCTCCTTGGCGCGGTGAAGAGCCTCTTGGCCTGAGAAATTAGACCTGTTGGTTTCCTTCCTCAGACCGAACCTAATTACCCCCCAATCCCCCCTTTCCCTATCCCATCCTCCCAATCCTCCCTTTTTCCTTTCCTCCTCCTCTCCCCCCCAATCCCTCCCTTATTCCCTTCCTCTTTTTGGCCTTTGGGATTCTAACCACAAGCCTACTGGTTACTAGGCAGGGGTAAGGGTACCGGGGTCAATCCCATTCCATTGAGGTTCTTGGCGGTGGTGTAGTTTGCCGTGGAATCTGGATCACCTGGGGACATCCCGTTCCCTCTCCAGTCTTCCGTGGGGTGGCTTTGGGTGTCTTTCGGGCTACAGGTGTATCTCTGGAGGCCGCCTTTCGGATTTCGGGGGTGGTGGTCGACGGAGGTATGTTTTGTGGTGGATATCTGGCCGCCCTCTCTTTTGTCCACCGAGGTAGCTCGGCAGATGTGAGGTTGCTATCCTGGATTGCTGGTTTATTGGCATGAAGGGTAAGGTATGGCACGGGTTCCACGCTGCATCTGCGTTACTTGTGGTGTTGAGGTCCTCTTGGGCGCGGAGGATGATTTCCGGCCCTTTCGTTCCTCCTAGGAACTATTCCTCCCCGTTCCCCCCTCTTCTTTTTTTTTTTTTTTTTTTGTTTTATTTTATTTCTTTTTTTTCTTAAAAACAAAAATAAGTAGTCTAACCATGGAAGTCCTAGTACATGAACCTGCTACCCCCGGGCCCCTTACTGGTACCGCACCCCATTCTGACCCTGCCTCGTTTTTTGACCACTCTTTGGACATTCCTGATGCCCCTGTTCTTGCTGGTGCTGTTTCCTCACCAGCTTCAGGTACCGAGGTCTCGACTGACTCCTTCGATTTGTCTGACCTTCGCTTTCCTTTGACTATGCTTCCTGCCTCTCCCTCTACGGTGCGGCAATTTTCGAATTGCCAGCCCGTCCCACGTTGGACCAACTCTAGTCCCACTTCTAAACGCCAACGACAATTTCCTGATGATGTTACTTTGTTACCTTCCCATTCTACTCAGAAAAGACCGACACGTCATGCACTCCCTCTCCACGCTCAGTTTCGGACTGCACAGTGGACTAAATTCTTTACTTTATGACCGGCTTCTTCTATTGCCTATCTTTCCGACCATAGTATTGGCAAAGCGCTCCTACACCATGTTGGTAGAGATATTGCCTTTCGTGCTCTCAAGAGTGGCACACGCATCGTCACTGTCCAGAATGCTACCCAAACTCATGATCTTTCTCTCCTTTTACATATCGATACTATTCCTATCACTATTGAAAAACATCATTCCCTCAATTTTTGTAGTGGTACTGTCATTCTGCCCCATACCATAGTCCAACAGAATTTCCAGACATGTGGCAATGACATTCTTGAACAGCTGGAACTCCAGGATCTCCCAATCCTCAGAGTAGACACTTATGTCCTTCCTGCCCACAGGCGAAGACGACACCCTTGCAATGTGGCGTGATTAACTTTCGACAGCCGTGAACTCCCATCCTCTGTTTATGTAGCTGGACATCGGTTGCAAGTTCAAAAGGTGATCCCTACACCTCAACAGTGTAGAAATTGCTGGCGATTTGGTCACCCAGCAAAATATTGCAGATCTATATCCGAATGTCCAGTCTGTGGTGCCGATGACCATACTTGCAGTCTTGCAGTCAACCACTCTCTTGCCTTGTTATGAGGCTCACCTTTGTACTCTCGCCGTTGCCAGGTCTACTTAAATGAGCGTGAAATCTGTTGTCTCAAAGAGGCAGAAGGTCTCCCTTATGCTATGGCAGTTTCTCATCTCCGCCTCCAAGGGAGACTGCCCCGTGTTTCTTATTCTCGTGTTTCCAAATGTCCTCCCACTTCTGGGGTCCCATCTTCTGCAGCCTCCTCTGTGGCTACCCCTCCCATAGCCACTCCTGTATCTAATTCTTTTGCTGCCCTGGGCTCAGACGTCCCTACTACAACACCTCAGTCTGTTCTCACATCTTCGCGTCCTTCATCACAAGCCCCGGTATCGACAAGACCTCGTACGACACCTTCTGCCAATCGCCCCTTTACTTCTCAGAAGTCCAAAAATCCCCATTGCTCAATCTTCTTTGTCCCCTCCTTCCCTTTTTCCAGCCTCTGCATTTTACCTGTCAGTTCTGTGCTGTTTTTCCCCCTTCCCCCGGGGGGGGGGCTTTTTTACAAGTGTGGAGGTTCCCCCCTCCTCGTTCCCTGTGCCTTCCCCCCCTTTCCCCCCAGTTTCTGCCTCTTCTGTCCCCCCACCTTCTTTTTAAGCCCCCTAAACTTTTTCGCCCCCCCCCTTTCTTAGGTAAAGCCCTTTAAATGCCCCAATCTTTATCACCCTCCCCCTTTACCCCCCTATTATCTCCCATACGTTTTGAATTCAGAAACCCCTTGAACCCTTTCGAATTTTAAATTTCAGAGACTAAATTTTTTTTGGACATGATCCACCTCCCGTTCCTTTTTTCTTCTCTTCCCTCCCCTTTCCCTCCCCCACAAAATTTCTTCAAAAAACTCCCTTCCTTCCGGTGCTTTAAAAACCTTCTGATGCAAACCCCACATAGGACTTTTTTAACCCCCCTCTAGTCCCTAGGTGCCCTAACCTGGGATCCCCTTTGTTTTTCCTCGTTTTCCAATAAAGGCCTATTTAAAGTGGGAAAATTGCCCGGGCCCCAGGGGTTTAAAGGGGGGGTCTTCAGATGCTGCTTTCCGGTTTTTTTTCCCGGTGATGGGTTTTCCCCTTTCAAGAACCAAAATTACCTCGGCTGTTTTCCAACCCTCTCGAGCTAAATTTATTGTTTCTTCGGACCTTTTTCTGATGGAAACCCTTTTTTGAGAGTGACCCTTTTTCTACGCAAAGGTATTCCCTTCCCGGGCCCTGTTCATTTCCTCGCTGCTTAAAACTGCAGCCCTATCCCCTTGAATTTAAAAGGGTTTTTCCCAAAAGGGGGTTTATATGTTTCTCCTTCTCAGGCTTTTTCTATCCCCAAATTTTTCCTTTCTTGTTTTAAAACCTTACCACCACCAAATTCGTTACTTGGCGATTTTTAAATTTCCCCCCATTTCCCCTTTGGGGGGGGGTTTCCTCTCACCCCCTCCTTTTTTTTAATTCGGGTACTCCCCAATTTTGATCCTCGTATCTCATTTCTTTCTGCATCGATCTCTAGGTCTGGCTCTTCCTCCACTGCACTGACTATGCATGGTTCTGTTCTACCGGACTTACATGACAGCAATTCATTTCCTATCTTCTTACTTCTCCTTCATATTACCACATTTCGTAGCCTCGCTGGCAATTTGATCAGGCAAATTGGGACCTTGAAATCGCATCTCGTTTGCTTTTAGTGAGGGTTCCTCCTCTTCTCCATTGATGAGCTCCTACTCTATTCTCGGACGGTCAGTTTTAACCGCAGCTTTCCATTCTAAACCCCAAACCTCAGGCAGGCATCTCAGAGGTGCTGCCTTGGTGGGTTCTTCCTGCTTGTGCTCGTTGCAGTTCGTTGAAACACGCTGCGCTGGAGCAGGTACTGGTAAATAGACCGATGAGGCTAAAACAACTTGTGGCGAGATTGTTTCACCATCACTTCTGTTCCGCTATGAGTGCAGTCTGGAAAAATAAGTGAGGATATTGAGTGTAAATACTCTCTGACCCCGGCTCTGTTCTATTGGTTCGCGGTGTTAATATAGCAAACCCTCTTGACGTTGTCATTGAATGGCATCTCAATCTGGTCCGTTTTTACCGGGGATACCATCGATGCTCCTCGTTTATTTCCGCAAGAAGTCTGCCAGAGAGTTAATACCCTTGGACTTTTGATCTCCAGAGAAGAACAGTATAATGTGCTTTTAAACTTTCGGGGAACTGGAGGCAAACAATCTCAGCTTGCCGTTCATCGGTAGCTGGGGCCTGACGACATTCATATTCGGATGTTACAACATTTTACATCAGTTCAACTTACAGTCATTCTTACACCTCTTCAGTTTATTTTGTCAAAAAGGAGCAGTTCTTCCCCAGCTGTGGAAATCTACAATTGTTTCCTTGTTCACAAGCCAGATAATACGGGACATGATGCCTCCCATTATCGTCCCATTGCTCTTACTTGTGAGTTTGCAAAGTGATGGTACGTCTGGTTAATCGTCGTTTAATGTGGTATTTCAGGACCCACACAACAGTCTCTTCCGCTATCATTATGGCCTGTTCGTAGGGCGTTCTACCATAGACCCCTCTGACTACGCTTTGGAATAAATATGTTCGTAAGCACTTTTCAAATAACCACTCAGTTATTGCCATATTTTTTGACCTTGAGAAGGTATATGGAGGGGGGTCCAACTTGGAGGTTATAATTTTTAGGCCCAAAAGCACCTCTTAGGCCTCCGAGGAAATCTACCATCCTTCCTTAAGAACTTTTTAATGACAGACATTCCGTGTTCGAGTCAATAATGTGCTCATCCCGGACTTCGTCAAGTCTGATGGTGGCCCTCAGGGAGTGTTACCGAGAACAACACTTTTTCTCCTTGCTATAAATGGATTTGTCTCTGTTCTTCCATCCGAGAGTATTTGGTCATCACTTCTTGCTTTGACTTTCGTATTGCTTGTGCAGGCGCGGACTGTATCTCATCTACTGTTCTCTCCTGCATGTGGTCGACGTGTTCCAATTGGGCAACCACGCAGGGGTTTAAATTTTCATACTAAAACTCGCCCAAATTTTTCACTTGAACTCTGTCATCTCCGATCATTCGTTTGTACCTCTAATGGCTCCTGTATCCCTGAACGTGATACAGTCGGGTTTCTAGGCCCTTCTCTTTGTCCTTAGGTTATCTTTGAAACCTCAACATTACCTCTCTGATGGCAACTTGGTCAAGGCTGCTGAACCTTCTTAAACCCTTTGCTATTTTTCATGGGGAGCTGATCGATCCGAATCTCCTTCGCCTAAATAAGCTCATTTTATCGAAACTCGATTATGGTGAACCAAGATCTATTCAGGGCCTCTCTGCTTACTTCTCTAGCCTTAACCCCTTCCATTACTAAGGATTGCGTTCATGCCTGGTGCTTTGCGCTTTCCATGGTTGAGAGCCTCTATGAGAAAGCGATGTTCCATCCTTGTCTGTTCGCCATTGATGCCAATTGCTTTCGATGCTATGTACGCTCTCACGATCTCCGCAATCTTTCCATTTTTAGATTGGTCTCCGATATTGGTAGACATTATTTGTTCGCCGCCCTAGTTTGCTCAGGCCCTTCTCTCTTGCCTACATTCGCTCTTGGTCTTCCCTGCAGTTTCCTACCTTTATATGTTTTGTGCATTCACTTTTCCTTACATCCTGGAAGTCCAGCTGTTCGAGTCTCTTCTTTCTCACTCCCTTGTCGATAGCCCAAAGCCCCCTACGGGTTAGATTCCCGCTCTCTTTTTTTTGACCACTTCCACTTCTAATTCTCAAGCATCGCAGTGTAACACAGATGGCTCTAATTCTTCTGACAGCGTCGGGTTCGCAAGCAGTGTTTCCGGGACACCGTCGTTTACGTTGTGAGGGCATTTACTTCTTCGGCAGCATTTTTACTGCTGAATTGTATGCATTCTTGGAGCCTTAATGCATATATGTATCTAATGCCTGGTGTCATCATTGTGGTTGTCTCAGGCTCCCTTAGTGCTCTACAGGCTATACGGAATTTTCATACACCTACACCCTAGTTATCTGTATCCAAACTTTGGCTTCGCCTATCTCTACAAGCAGGAAGATATTGTTTTTGTTGGGTCCCTCGGTCATTTGACATACAGGGCAATGAAACAGGCAGGACTCTGAGCGCGATCAGCAGTACATGGATCCTCAGTCACATAGAGGTGTTTCCATTTCTGGGCTTATTTTGCTTTGATAGCTACCCACCTTCACACCCGTTGGCAAACCAACGTTGGACAACTTCTACTCGGTAACAAGACTTCATTCTTTTAAACCGAGTATAGGTTACTGGCCGTCTTTAGTCATCAGTGGCGAGGTTGGGAAGGACTACTCTCTCCGCCTTCGCATGGCCACACTCGTCTTACTCAGGGTATCTCATGGAGAGCGCACCCTGTTCTCTTGTGAGAAGAAAGTGTCAAGTTCCAGAATCATTTTTGCCACTTCTGTTAGACTGGCTCTCTCTATCAACGAGGATGCAGAATTTACCTCCAGCGTGTCTCCGCTCTACTACTCTATTTTACTTCCCTTCTTGCTGATGGGACCCTCCTTTAATCTGACTCTATCATTGACTTCTTAGCAAACGACAGAATTTACTCCACAAAACTCTGATGATGATACCTTTGCACTCCATCAGCCCTTTCTTTCCTCAGTCTCTGCTTCCCCTCTACATTGCACTATCCACCGCCCCCCCCCCCCAACCCGCTGTTCTCCGTAAACTAGCTACTCATCCCTCTCCCTTTTTGCCACCTGTTTACCCCTCCTTCTTCTGCCCTGCTGCGCTGTATAGCCTTTGTGATTAGCGCTTTCTTTTTATTATTATAATTACAGGGTGGTTAAGGATCACTAACTTTATAGATCAAGCTATTGTCAAGTTAATGGATTTAACTTTATTGACAATCTGAGAGCTGTTACCTAAGCACCTGATTTGAAAAATTATTTATTGTTATGAAAATTCAAGTAGGGAATAGGATGAAGTTGGAGCCATCTTGTGCCAGCATTTTCAATTTGATCAGCTGAACTATATTCGTTGACATCATAATGCTGTACGAATGTGTTCCATATTCGAGTCATCCTGGGAGATAAATGATCTAAGATCAAAGTGATGTTCTGGAGAAGTAGGGTTTACAGCAGAGTGAAGTTGCTGCTTTTGTCCGTCTGTGCTATAGAGCTTTGCTTCTCGCTGTCCTCGAAGTGGTGCCAAGTGGGTACTTTGACAAGTTGACCTTGTGAAAATTAAGACACATGTGCATACATCCGAATATCTGGATGTTGCAAGGATGCACATGTTGCAAATGTTGCACAATGTTGACCTTATTGACATAACAGTAAGAACCTCCACCATCCCTCTGTGTTGAAGGCTCTGCTGAAATGACAGATCTTAGCCAGGATAGGTCCAGGCCTGAAGAAATGAGATGTCCTTGCTCTGTTCTCTACTCAGTCAAGTAGTTGCAGATGAGAGGGAGGGGGCAGAGAGGCCATAAAGTGGAGGCAAACTCAAAGGTGTGTGTGTGCTCTTGCCAAATACGAATCTTGCAAACCCCTACTGTCAAGCAGATGGAGGATACGTCGAAGTGCTTGTAAGCTTCCTGGCTGCCTTGTTTTGACAAGATTAAACAAAGTGGTCCTTCATGGTCAGTGTGGACGTCAAAATTTCACCACAAGGATATCAGTTCTTCCCAGGTACCAACACTCTCCCATTCATACTGGCTGCTCCGGCATTTACGTCTTGGTGCCTAAAGACCATCATTTGTGTTTTCTAAGGTGCTGCAAATGTTACTTTTCATTGATTTCCGCAAGCTGATATAGCTCTTAGCTGGTGATTGATGTAGCTTAGAGCAGCTGGCTTTTTTTCTTAGATAAATAAATGTCAGAGTACAGTTGTGTGCATATGCATGGGATATGGGACGAAGAAGGTCATTGAAGTAGACATTCATAAGAATGGCCCAAGCACACACACACATACACCTCTCTCTCTCTTCTCTCTCTCTCTCTCTCTCTCTCTCTCTCTCTCTCTCTCTCTCTCTCTCTCTCTCCTCTCTCTCTCCTCTCCCATTCTCTCTCTCTCTCTCTCTTTCCTCTCTCCTCTCTCCATCTCACTTCTGCGTGTTCTTTCTACTACTTAATCTCCGTTTCCTCCTTCCTAAACTCCGTCCTTACCACAATCTTCTTACCTCGTTCACAATATGTATTCACTGTCGTTAGTTCGATGGCAAAAGTCTCTCTAATTTTTTGTCGAGAATAACTATAACTTACTTCAAATTTTTAGTTCATAACGTGTCAAAAATATATTAGTCACGGGTTACAGAAATTTAAAATATACATTTGTTCTTTCGGTATGATATATAATATAAATTATGGATATCAGATTTTAGGGAAAAACTCCTCCAATTGTAACTCGATAATGTCCAGAGTGTTATAGATGAGTTTCCGAAGAAATTTTTAAGAAACAGGAAAATGCCATAATTGAATGACGGGAGGAGACATGGTTTTTTGACTCATAAAGCGGGCATGAAAAGCGACAGGTTAAAAAGGACTTCTTTGAATCGCGTATAGAAAGATATGCAATAACACAGTTTTAAACTACGTAAGAAGCCATTACGGAAATATAGTTTTTTTTATTTACCTTTATGGATCGAAATTACTAAGCATGTAAATTCGGAAGATTGTGTTGATGGGAAGATTTTCAATTTTAGACAAATTGGCCTTGAGGCAATTTAACAATAAATCTTGAGACTAGTGACTTTCTTTATACAGTCAGGAATGACTGTAATACAGTTTGCGACAAGAAAGGCCAACTACAGAAGATTAATAAGATATTGAAGATAATTATAATGAAAGAATATATGAAGAGATTGAGGAAAGGGTATCACTATCAGTTTTTTTAAATCTATATAATGAATACCTTAATAACTACTATTAAATCAGAGTTCCTGATTTCGTGGAGTTGAGGATCTGATGTGACTTGACAATTTTCTTGTGGAATAGGTTGGTGGAGTTAGTTGGCAGTATGCGTAGATAGTTGGCAGTATGACAGTATTCCAAAACATAGTTCAAACTGCCTCAGGTAATTTGTTCCAAATTATGAAAATTATTAGATCTAATAAAATGACAGAAATTTAAAAAGAAAATAAATTTAAACTTTTAAAGGTTCAAAAAAAAAGAAGTCATATACGGCCGAATCAAAAGAGTTGAGAGACACTTAGGAACAATATATTCAGTTTAAGAGAGAAATCAAAAAATGGAATAAGAAAAGCCACAAGCGATCATGAAATTAAAGTCGCAATAGAATCGAAGACCAACGTAAAAGGTTTCTTTCTGTTATATAAGAATAAGATTAGGGAGATGATAGGCCCATTTAAACATTTCTTTAGTCAGCTGATTGTCAGTATCAAAGAAATGTAGACAATCAACAAATATTTCCTCACAGTTTTTACTAAAGAAGATACTGGTGAAATTCCAGAAATAAAATATACGAATCAGGAAGAAAATAAGTTAGGTACTATCAAGGTTACTAGTGACATGGTTCCCAAACGACTAGACAGATTAAAAGTAAACAAATCACCTGTGCTTGATGAGCTGTTCTCAAGAGTTATAAACGAACGTAACGAGGTACTTAGCAAACCATTAACAATTTGTTTCAACATGTCACTTAAAACTGGTATATTGCCTGGTAAATGAAAACATAACTATTGTGTTGCGTACTTACAAAGCTGGAGACAGATCGTTAACTTCGAATTATAGACCAATTAGGCTAACCTCCATTGTGGGAAATTTGATGGACTTAATTCTCGATGCTATTCGAAGCCATATCGAAACACATTAATTGATCAGTGATTCTAGACGCACTTTTACATAGAGGGGTTCCTGCCTTTCGAATTTACTAGCTGTTTTCAATATGGTATTTTAGGTCGTTGATAATGGTAATAAATATGAGTGTGTATATGGACTTTAATAAAAACTATGATAGAGTTCCACATCAGAGACTGTGTAAGAAAGTAGAGGCACACGGAATAGGAGAAGAATTTTTTCCTGGATAGAGGCGTGGTTGAAAGATAGGCAACAGAGAGTTTGCATAAATGGGAAGAAATCAGAATAGAGAAGTTTCACCTGCAGTGTTCCACAGTATACATGAAGGACATAGATAAGTGAATAAATAGCGACATAAGCAAATTTGCAGGACTCTAAAATAAGGTGTCCGATTAATTCTGATAGGGACACAGCGCTCCAGGAACATTTGGATAAGTTGATACAGTGGTCGGAGAAATGACAGAAGTGACAAATGTAAGGCTCTAAGCCTGAGAATAATGCAGATCTCAATCACTCTGAAAGCGAAAAATATTTAGGAGTTCCGGTCAGCAGTAATCTAAAGTCAATACAACATTACTGTTCACAATAAAGCTAACAGAATTCTTGGCTTCATATCAAGAAGTATAAATAAGAGAAGTCCTCAGGTTATATTTCAACTTAATATATCCTGGGTAAGGCCTCAGATCATTTTGCGCAGTTCTGGTTACTATATTACGGAATGGACATAAATGCGCTACAAAACATACAGAGAAGAATGACAAAGTTGTTCCCATGTATCAGAAATCTTTCTTGCGAAGACAGACTGAGGGCATTAAATCTGCACTCTCAGGGAATACGTGGAATTAGAGGGAATATGTTTAAAGTATGTTAATTGAAGAAATTAATAAATGGAAATAACGTACTAAAAATATCTAATAAAGACAGTATTCACAGAAATGGGCTCAGATTAAAAAAAATACAATAAAAAGATTATTATTTTTTTTGTTAACACACTGGCCGATTCCCACCAAGGCAGGGTGGCCCGAAAAAGAAAAACTTTCACCATCATTCACTCCATCACTGTCTTGCCAGAAGGGTGCTTTACACTACAGTTTTTAAACTGCAACATTAACACACCTCCTTCAGAGTGCAGGCACTGTACTTCCCATCTCCAGGACTCAAGTCCGGCCTGCTGGTTTCCCTGAACCCCTTCATAAATGTTACTTTGCTCACACTCCAACAGTACGTCAAGTACTAAAAACCATTTGTCTCCATTCACTCCTATCAAACACGCTCATGCATGCCTGCTGGAAGTCCAAGCCCCTCGCACACAAAACCTCTTTTACCCCCTCCCTCCAACCTTTCTTAGGCCGACCCTGTGGAGAAATTTTCTCCAGGAGGGGGGTATCAGCCCCCTTCAGCCCTTCAGCCCTTTCAGCCCCTTCAGCCCCTTTCAGCCCTGAGTGGCCAAGCCCTCAGAAGGGGCGAGCGTCTTGTTTATTGCTAGAAGTGATGTAATTGATCACAGATGCTATGACCACTTAGTCATGTGACCTCTGCTCCATTCTGCGGTGGTTGCCAAAATGTATTTTTTTAAGAAGAACAGTTCATCTCTTTAATTAGCAGGACAATTAGGAAATCTGCTCACTCATTTTATTAACATAGTTAAAATATTGTAGTATATGCTTAAGACAGCAAGAAACAAACATTCTGCTTTGCTTCATCGAGGAGGTGAACAATGGATGCAATGGTGGGTACTAGGTCTGAGTTTTTTTTTTTGTTGCTGGGCCAGAGACGGCTTGGGCGGTGTTGGCGAGGCAGATTAACTCTTGTCTCTATTCGGTGACACTGGACGCCAGGATAACAAACAACAGAACCTGATTTTGCGTTAGTGTGGACAAAGTGTCTCCACAAAACACGATAAAACATAAGAGAAGTGTGATCTGCTACTATTCTGATAACATTGTGAAACAATAAAGACATATCTTGTGGAACATAGTGTACCAGTGTGCGTTCCCTAGACAATGGAAGACGTGGTCATCATGGGACACTTCAGCTTCTATCAAAGGCACGGATACCTGTCGAAGGTGTTGAGAATAACACATAGATTCATGTTACAAAGAGCAAGGTTATGTTACGGATATTTCTTGTAGATCGGGGGATTGCGCAATTCTTGAGTCACATGGAGTTTGTAATCAACTATAATTCGTCAGTAAGGTGTGGACTTTTGGTCCAAACAATGTCAGGTATTTAGTCAGCACATCATCGAATGATAAAATATGCTGACATATCACCACCTCAGGGGTAATTTATACTTACAAATTGTATCTCTTGGGGACAGCTCCCCCAATGTTGTGAGGTTTCGACGCTTCTAGACCTCGTCTTTGCAGGGGCGGCTGTGTAGACGATTTGCTGCTCATTTATCAGCTAAGTGTTTCCTATATTTTATATATACACATAGCTGGTAAGGCCAATATTCTCAACAGGATTTGGTCGTGCTCGAAACCGGAATATAGACCACCACTGTGGTCCAAATATGTTGTACATACTAGGTTACAAATAAACTATGAGCCAAGGTCCTTACAAAAAAAGATGTATAAAACTAGTGTTTTACAATATAAATCTGTATAAATGGTCCCTCCAGACTCAATCTCAGAGAATGGGCAGCCAAATGAAAACGGGCGCTCACCCAGCTTCACCCAAAAAGAAATAACGGGCGCTACCAGCTGTCTCCAAAGAAAACGAGAGCTGGGTGGACTCACCCACATCCTGCACCCCTGCTCCAATCTGGAGAAATCGCTGTTTAAGACAACAGAAACCCAAGTGATGTTGTTTGTCTGAGTGTATATATTATCACCATAGTGTTTTTATGTTTATAGACAGAATTACGTGACAAGTTTGTGTTTAAAGTTTGTTGCTTGTAGATCTACATGTTATATTAAGGAAAGTTAATAAAGTGTTAGCTTTCAAATATAATATTAACAGTGATAAATTTATATATGTGTAAGTAATAGTCACGTGTGATTTAACTGTTATACTGTGACTTTTATAGTGTATAGTGAATGAAGTGTATAAACATCGTTATTTACGATGAACATCATGGGCAGGCTGACACTGCAAAACTCTAAGCCTTAATCACACAGGACACATGTACCCTGTACCCTTCCATGGTCATTGACCCTGTGGTTACGCTTAGTGGGTCTGTAGTGTCTGAACTCGATTATTGCTTGACTTATAGCATAACATAACTCTGCTGTCTATAGCAGTACAGAGTTTTATAAAAACTCTAAGTGTGGTGTAGAATTTTCAGTATACAGCAATTTAAAAAGGGCTTATTTGATTACTCAGTTTCAGTCTTTAAGACTAAGATTAACAATTAGAAAATCTAATTTTCAGTCTTGTTATTGGATCAACTCAAGATACAAACTTAGTTTTGATGATTTGAGGTCAAGTTGGGATTATTCACACACAGTATGAAAAATAATTAATTCAGGGACATATCACATTATGATAATTAATTTTCTGATTCAGATCCATACTGAGGATGAAATTAAAAATGTTTTGGATACTCTTTAGTGTTCAGCAATTAAGGTGGACTGGAGTGTGTACGGCTATCTGCGTAAAACTCTGTATCTAGAGGACCTTACTATAACAGTGGGCAACACCTGTTACACCTGTAAACAACAACAAGGTGTCCCATTACCAAGCTTTACCTTAATTGTCATTAACTATTTTCCAAGGTCATAATTATGGAGAATTCTATTAGTGGTTTTCTATTCAATAGTAAATTCACGAACTGCATTGATGAGATTGCTAAGATCAATTATCTTAAATGTCTTGTGAAGGAGTCCTTTGAACTGATTAAGTCCATTTTCCCGGTCGGTTTTAAAGGTACTTATCTAATAGCCTTACGTGTCTTAGCAGACCAATTACTCAGATGCTGATGACAAGGCTTGAGTTAGACATGCAGTCTTAATTTCACAGCTTTGAAGCCACCCATACATTGTTTTTCAGACTTACAGGGCCATTTTGAATTACATTAGACAATAGTCTCGATTCTAGATTGCTATATAGGAACCTAAGACAATGTGATTGGTTTATCAGGGGATTGTACAAGATAAGTTGTCACCACAAACTATTGAACGATTAAATATTTATGTTCAATAAACGCTTTTCACTGTGAGGAAATTAGCACATGGTTTACAAACAAAATAGTATTCATGCATGCAAGCACCGAGACAACGATGAAAAAATCCACAAAAAGCAGTGGATAACAAACTTCAAATCAGGTATAAAAGTGTATATACCTACTCCCATTAAACAACTTAATGGGTAATACCATATAGGCTTTTTATCAAGCTGTGTATACTATAGACAGTAAACAAGACTGTCATACATAACGTACATCAATATGTGTACTTGTGATGGAACACATTGGACACAGTATTGTATCAATTCACCATACAATGGAGGAAAGTTACTCAACGTTGTTCATCAGCTGAAAATAGGTGCTTGCGGAACGGCATCCAGTGTCATTAGCATTCTAGGTGGGTAGCGTGTTTGGATTCATATACAAAATCAACATAATCGGAGTGGTGATGGTATTTTGGGTTGTGGTTTTGGTAAATGCTCCTATGTAGATTGGGGGGCGGGGGGGTATTTGGTAGCTTGGTTTACTAGGGGGTGGGGGTAGGGGTGGAGGGTATTGGGGGATTGGGGTCTTGGGGGTGGGGGTTGGGTCGGATGTAATTCAGAATGTATGGCACCCTATTAGACTTGTTGAAGCTCATGCCCTGCTCCTGAACCTGAACAAGCTGCAGATATGAACTGAAAAACACAAGCACTCCCACAGACTTCAACTTTAATCAGGATAGTCATACATGAAACAGCATTAAAATTTTGTGAGAGATTAATTGTGCTGTTAAGTTTTTTATTTTTAACAAGCAAATGGCTCTCCCGCGATAGCTCTAGAGTTGAGTTAGTGGTGGTCTTAGTTTCGTGTGTTTTGAATAAAGTTGATTTTGAAGTGTTGTGTTAAGTTTGTGTGTTGGGGGTGTTTTTTTGTGTTGAGTGGAGTTGAAGTGTTTTCTTATAAATTACACAAAACCAATATGCTAACACTATTTGATCAAGGCGCACAATGGTCTCCTTCATTAATTGATAGAAGATCAGTGTGTGTGTTTTTCTTTTCTGAAGAAAGACCAGTTAGTTGGATTACGGTTATTATTTTTTTAGTTAAGTTTTAATGCCCATTATACAGTTTAGATATACTGGTTTTTTCCTTTTAATTTGGGTTGTTTAAGTTCTGACATATGGGACATAGGCCTGAAATCCCTGAATCACTCAAAGTATCAACTTGTTGGTCTCCGGAGAAACAGGAAAGTATATAAAAAAAGACATGTTGAGAGTTTTTGAAGTGCTTAGTGGTTAGAAGCTGTGTTTGTTATAGGGTTGTGGTGAGTTGATGATTTTTTGCCTATTAGGTCGTGTTTGGGTAGATCCAGGGGAGTAATTTATGAGTTTTAAGAAGAAAATCAGTTGCAGTTTGAAGCACTGTAAAGGCTGTAGGTCAAGTTATTGCCTGTTCAATGTCATACTGTATCCGGACAAATTTTGTCACATGAGGTGGGTTTTTTTTGGTTTTTTTCGGGGATGTGTGGTTCTATCAACTGTTGTGTTTGCAATATTGATAGTGTTATGTATTTCATGGATGTTCTCTTGCGAATAACTGCTGACAGGAGCGCTCGGGAGGTCGACAGAGGCCACTTGTATAGGTAGGTTCCCATTCACTTCAATGTGGGGAGGGAAGATAAAAAGCGAAGAAAAGAGGGGAAAAAGAAAAGAGAACGAAGAAGAAAGAAGAAAGAAGCTGATATTGATTTCAGTGGAGAAAAAGAAAATTGGTTGAATATGTACTATTACGAGGAATAAATAACCGCTGATCTGTGATCATTGTACCACAGACAATATACAATATTTTCATTACTGGAAGAAACGACAAAAAGAAAAAAGAAATGAATGAAACCAGTTGATAAGTTGTGGAGAATTTAGATTGCGATTAGGTTTATTGATGTAAAATAAACCAATAAGCCCACAAGGGGTCTCAGGACTGTATAACCAATATTTGGACACTGTCATATATAATGATGGACTAGTATTGGCGGTTTAGGTTACCATGGAAATTAAATCCACACATATGCCTCAGAAATTATCGCACAGGGCTTTTCGGACTGAGATGAATGCACCAAATACATGAGCTCAGGAAAGAATCACCAGAGTTGTTTACTGACTTGTCTATGATTATTTCATACATGAAACCAGGTTGCGACAATAATCTTCATTGAGGGAAAACGGAAAAGTCGAAGATTAAGTTTGAAGACAACCTACCGCTCATTATCTAACGCAACTATATCCCCTTGGCATCCAGAAAAAAGATTCTGTTGAAACCACTCTCACATACGTTAGTTGTATATAAATTGCAGGCACGTGCATATAAAGATGTAGCAGTTATTTAATGACTGTCTGATGACCGGACCCTCACTATCCTGAGGGAAGCTTTGGAGGACGTGCTTACTTATGGAAATTTCGCACAACACACAAAACCATATGCATACTACGGCTGGGATATTTTTTCAAAGGCTTTTTCTTAAGTTGTTGGACTACAAGAAATAGATAGAGAGTTTTACTCGATTCTTTCGGCCCCGCCTTGCTGAAAATCTACATGCTCTCACTAAAGTCATGTGAAACATCTTATCGTTTCAATCAGTATTATTTGGTGCATCATCTCACTCGCCATTTCTTTGACTAGAAGCTACTACCTAAATACACATTTGAAGAAAGTAAATCTGAAAGTCACATTCAAAGAAATCTTATTTAAAATGAAAAGTTTTTCTATGTGGCAAATCCTTCAAGGTACTTTGAATAAACGAGCGAGGATTTGAAATCCTTATACAGAAGAGGAAGCTATCAAGGAGATGTGATAAAGAAGGCAAATATGACTCTAGGATGTGGTGGGATATTGGATTACAAATTCAAAGCAATTCAGGGACTTCTATCAAAGAGAAGATTTTCCCTGAAAATGAAAATTCCTGATGTGCAACAAGATGCTGGGACTTAAATTGGAAAACCACAGGAACGATACTTGAGTCTCAAAATGATAAAACAATAAATATTGCTAGAGTTACTACTCACATAAAACGTAATAGTTTATGTCAGAGGTTTTATCACATGTTTTTTGATTGCCTACTAGGGACTCGTCTCACCAATTACAACCATAAGGGTTTATTAATATTTTGTTTTATTTAATAAAATTAATTTTGTCTTTTAATGTTAAAAATGCTTAATGCAAGATGCATGGAAACTCAAAAATTGGATGGGGGAGGAGAAAATTGCAAATAAATTGAAATGAGTCAAGAATGGGAGGAATATTATGGAATATCCACAGGAGTTTATACCTTTTTTTTATAGTTTTTAAACAACTTCATCAAATTAATTTTCACAGACTAATTGGTCAAGAGGGGAAACATAGTGACAGTGTTCTGTGATGCTTGATGCGTCAACCAGGGTATTATGGCGCTCTGTAGCCTTTAAATGAGTTTGTAATGCTGGAAGGAAGTTACAAGTAATCTAATCTATTCAAAAGGCACCTGCCGCGGTAATTGTGGTGCGGTTTTTTAGCACCCTGTATTGATGGTCAGAACAGTACCACAATTGGAACTGACAGCACTCTATGTAGGTACATAATTAGTTGTCTTTCGTCAAACAAAGTTACTTGATCTTCTCCACTATGTAGGGGGGAAAAAAACGTTGATATGGAGTGGGAGTGTGTGATATTGAAGCTGTTCCTCCTGTTGTTTTTAAGAAATAATACGAGGTATGCTGGTCTAGTTACAGAACAGAGTTAGCAAGAAAAATAAACAGAGTATTTGCAGAAGAGTTTTATCTCTTTCTTACCGTCCTACTCACCCAAGAGAAATCCAGCTGAATTGTTTTGTCACGTGGTCTGCTGTCACCACTCAAGGAAAGAAATTTGTGGATATAAATTATGGCTCACTGGGGAACGACTGCTCCTCTAATGAAAATAACTTGGCCTCAGCACCAAAAGCTCAATTATGCCAGAAGAAAGAAACAGTCTGCTTGAAACACAGCAGAAGAAAATAAGTTCTGTGGTGTAATATACTGCAGACACAACAGCAAAATATAGTCATTTGATGGATCTAATTATCTCATCTTTGGTAATTAGTAAACTCTTCACTTAAGACCGTTACAGCTCTTGGCTTTTTTAACATTCATTAAAAGATAAACCATGATTTGAAATGTCTTGAAACCCATTAAATACTGGGTGATTTGAAAACTAAGACAGAAAGATGTTTCTCTCCTACAGAACATAAATTTCTAGAAACACCCAAGATCATAAATCCCCACCTAAAGAAACATGACTTGATTAATTCTTTAGGACTTTATATTCGACCCTCAGTAAGATTAAAGTGTTTTTTTGCTCGAGGGAAGAATTTCTATTACTTCACTACCTAAAGGAAGCCTTACTTCCAATATTGATCCCAATTGGAATCTTGGCTATCCCATAATGATGTGCCAAAACGACCACAAGTATACCGTGGTTACCTTGGGTTGGGGTACTATATGACTAACTTTGACATATACGACTAATCCTATCGGGATCCTCAAGGTCGACAAAGTGCGTGGAAAAAAAACAAATATAGGACACTGTATTACTTGTCGTTCACTAACAGATATGCGTAAGTTATGTCAAGTATCCTAGGTCCCACCTCCATTATCCCTCTGATAGAGTTTTTGTCCATATCACTCCCATTTGAGGAGTGTCAGGTTTGATTAGATTATAATGGACCAATATTTTTATACCACATAAGAATGTTGACAAAGTTTCCCCATCAAGGTGTAAACTGTTTGTTAACGTGTGATACAATAGAGAAGTAGTCATTCTAGAAGTAAGCCCACGAAATGTCTGCTGAATATTTTACAAATTAATTCAGAAGGTTTTGCAGCCAGAGGGGATTGTCCTAGACTTGATGTTTCAATATAATGCATCGAACTTTTGTGTTGCTAGGTGTTTGCTGCTGCTTGGCTGTTATATATTAAGCAAGATCTTTGATCTACCAGAGTACAACAGATAGCTGAAATCAAACGCAGTTGTCGTGGAGGATACATTCCCTCCTAATCTCCATGGCACGGCGGCGATTTTATGAAAGAATGATCGGCATTGTTTAAAACGTTGTTTTAAGGAATAACCACTTCTCGTCAGAGATTGACCTTAGAAGAATTCCGCTACAGTTGTGACTGAAATAGAAAATAGTAGTCAACAAACAGACCTCTAACTTATGGTTACGATGATCTGGACAATTTAGAATGTGTTATGTCCATCTCATGACTCCATGGCAGAAGAGGCCTCGACCTGTTAACTCCCATGAATGATAAAGAATATCATAGAGGATCCCTACGTTTTTCGATCACTGAGCAACTCAGACGTAAATTCAAACACCTTAATAAAGTGTTGAATTTATGGGAAGAAAATTTGGCTGAGAAGCGCTATCTCTCCTTCACTGAAGAGTAAAACTTTCTATGGTGCTGGTGTTCCTGAAAAATCATAAGTCCTTAAGACCTGCCTAGGTGACATCAGTGATCTATCGACAATTGTGGTCGAAGCGGTACCAATGGCCACCATTGGAAAAATTTGTGACCATATTCCATGACTGCAAATGGATTCATCAGGGTCAGTTGATGTTTGGAGCAAAGGTGTCTGTATGTGAATAATGCTAGGACATTAAATAAACAGTGCCGTTAGAATTACACAGTGTTGTTGAAAACAACAATTAGTGATTCTCAAGGAAACCACTCCAGACATAAAGCGTTCAGAAGACAAAGGACAAGCAAGCAGTGGTGGCGAGTGGAGAAATTAAATTAATTGTTAGTGATGCAATTAGTTCACTGCTGGAACACCTCCGACCCGCCCCACAGTGTGGAGAAATTATTACCTTCAGGAGGGGGGTATCAGCCCCCCATTCAGCCCTTCAGATCATTTCTGCCCCATTCGCCCCTTTCAGCCCTGAGTGGCCAAGCCCTCAGAAGGGGGGCGGAGCTCTTGTTTAATGCTTAGATGTGAGTAATTGTTCAACAGATGCTATGCAAACATTGTCAAAGTGTACTCTGCTCCTTGCAAGCGGTTGTTGCAATGTGTATTTTATAAGAGACAGTTAAAGCTCTTACTTAGCAGGACAATTAAGGAGGAAAAATCCTGCTCCCCACTTTTTTACCTTAGTAAATATTTTGTTGTATATAAGATTAAGACAGCGAGAAACAAACATTCTGCTTTGCTTCATTCGAGGACGGTGACAGGATGCAAGGTTACTAGGTCTGGCATTTTTTTTTTTTTGTGTCTAGCGGCAAGTGATGTGACGGCTCTTGGGGCGTTTTCGTTGTGGCGAGGCAAGCAGCAGATTCACAGATTAAACTATGACTCTACTACGAGTGTTACACTCCCCCCCCCCCCCCCCCCTACGCCTGGATAACCAACAAAAGAACACTATCTGTGCTCCGTTAAGTGTGGATCAAAGTGTCTCACAAAACACTCGATAAATTAACAACATAGAGATGTGTTATCAGCTTCTCTTGTTGATACATTGTGAACAATAAAGACCAATATTGTGGAACATAGTGTACCAGCTGTGCGTTTCCTAGACAATGGAAGACGTGGAATCCAAGGGCAATTCAACTTCTATCCTAAGTCACCGATTACCTGGTAGAGCGTGTTGAGAACTCCATAGCTCACGTTACAAAGAGCAAGTATTTACGAATTTTCTTGTAGACTCGGGGGTGCGTAGTTTGCGCAATTCTTGTCGTCAACAAGGAGTTTGCTAATCAACCTTATAATCGCGTAGTAGGGTGTGGTACTTTTGATTTGAAGTCCAAAAAAAAAGTAGGTTATCGTCAGCCATAATCGAACATGGAATATGCGACATAACACCAACCCCGGGGCGTAATTTATACTTACAAATTTGTATCTCTTGACAAGCCCAATGTTGTGATGGTTTCGAACGCTCTTCTAGACCTCGTCTGCAGGGGCGGCACTGTGTAGACGATTTTGCTAGTCATTATCAGCTACAGTTGTTTCTATATTTATAATATATACACATAGCTGGTTAAGGCCCAATATATCAAACAGACCCCTACCACCTACTCATTGAAGTTCATTCTGTTTTGCTCCATTCTCTCTTACATGTACCGAACCACCTAAACAACCATTCCTCATCCCTATGGACGTCAGTTTTGTAATACACGCACCTCCTTCTCCGTAACTTCCAAACTACGAATTCTCGGCTTATATTCACACCACACATTGCATCAGAAGACATGGGACTTCTCCACTTCACCTCCAGTCCTTCTCCTCGCTGCAAATTCATCAAACCACATGTTTCACACCCATATAAGTAGCGTTGGGTAAAACTATACTCCTTATTACATTCCATATTTGCCTCCAATGGACAAAGTTCTTGTCTCAATAAAATGATTTAAGAAAGAAATGGTTTGATAACATTATTTGGGATGCGTGAAACAATACTCCGACTAGCATCTTTAAAACGAGAGAACCTTGTGTAACTTTTAAAATAGGTTAGACAAGTAGGGAGAGTTGACCTGACTGGTATGGGCAGCTGGTGTGTTCCAATGTTTGTTCTTTATTGTCTTCTTAACTAAAGTATTCAGATGACTAAAGGAAAAGTTCAAAATTCTGTCTTCCAAGCGAAACTTGGATGGGGGTGGGGTGGGAGAAGTGGGGGCGGGGGTGGGGTGGTGGGGGTGGTGTGTGGGGGGGGCGGTGGGGGGGGGAGGTGGGAGTGGGGGCGGTGGTGGGGTGGGGGAGGTGGCGGTCGGGATAGTGTCTCTAGTGGGGGATGTTGGGTTGGGGTCGGGAGCCAATAGTGGGCAAGGTGGGGGCACGTGGGGTGGGGGTGGGAGTGGGCTGGGTTGGTGAAGATGGATTGCAGTTGTATTTACAGGGTGAGGAGTTGTAGCCCGAAGTTATGTGGGGGAGGGGGAAAGCACAGGGTGGTAATAATCATGTGGATGTAGTGACGTCTAGTTTACATTTTCTTTTTGAATTAGCAAATTGCATCCGCCAGGAAGGTGATGCTACAAATTTCACGTTAAGAGTTAAATAGCAGAAAAACAAATGATTGTTGTTTCTATTGACCATTCCATCATCACATGCTGGTTTTCACTTTTTGCACCTGGAAGTGTCGCATGGAGTTTTGAGCGAAATCTTTTAGGCAATTTTGGATATCGTAATGTTGTGGAGCTCTGTAGTTCTTACCTATTCAGCACAGCATATATATATTTTTTTAATATTTATATATATTATTTATATTTATATTTATTTATATATCTAAAATTATTTTTAAATTTTTTTATATTTGTATTATAATATAGATATGTGGTGTGTGTCATATTCTCTCAGTACATATTAAAATTAGAGACATTTTTTTTTATTATATACACCTCCGTCGATTCATTTTTAATCGGACCAATCACTAATCTGGACTATGACAACACGGTGTCTGAATGTCACGTGCACATGCACCTGAACAAAAACTCATTAATCCCTAAATAGAGGGGCTTCTTAAATAAAAATATTTTGTGTTATATTCTAAGTATATACACTTTGACGAATACGTATCTTGTGAACGAAGAAAAATTACTTTCGGTATATATTTAAATTGTCCGTCCCATGGTTTGTGTGGAGACTGTATTCTCACTCACACGTAATACCAGTGATACAAGTGAGGAAGGGCAGCAAGACGTCTTGGGGCAGTTACAGGTAATTCTTAAGTTTTGATTTGGGTCCCAACGTCTCAGTACTAAGCTTTTGATGGTCCAGAAGGTTTTGGGGGGGAGTTCAGGGAAGGGTCACAAATACCAGAGGGAAAAAATTTAATCCCCAAGTTGTGTTGCTTTGTGGTCACGGGGTTGTGAAATTCCTTGGTGTTAAAATACCCCTAGTTGGACAAATTTATTGTGGCTAGCTGGTCTAGTGGTAACGGACGGGCGGGAGTTTAGATTCTGACGGGGGTTCAATCCGGCGGGGTATTTTGTTTGAAAATGGTATTACGTTTGTGATATGTTGACGAGTAAAGGGACTTGGTAGGTTCGTAGGGCACGCTAGTGGGATTGCTGTAAAAACTTGATTTGTGGTCACGTGGGCCTTGAACTTTTTGGTTAAAAATATCCTATTGGACGATCTTATTGGGCTAGGGGTTTATGTAACGCGAGGGCTGGAGATTTGAGCTTCTGCCGGGGTTTCAATCCGGGCCCGGGGGTTGGTTAGTTGTTGATGTTCTTTAAAAAGGTGTTGGGGTAAACGATTCGGTGTTTTGTGGTTTTAAAAGAAACTTACAGCGGGTGAAGTGGCATTTAAGATGAAACGTAAGTTTAAAATATTCGTTATTAGACGTACGTTCGTATGCTAGAAATAAAGTTTTGTATCCCCTTGAAATTCAGTGCAACACTTAGCGGTCGAAGTAGGTTGCAGACGTTTCTAACGACGTTGTTGCAGACGTCGCTGATGATGTAACCTCGGAGTGGAGGGTAACGTATTCTGTACTGTGTGCTGGACAACATAATTATTCAGTTTTTAAGGTGCCGTGTTCGAACACTAACGAAATCCAATAATGAAGCAGTAGTCTTCTAGCTTTTTATTAAGCAGTAACAAATTTCCTATATTTTGTTTTATTCCCGAAAAAAAAAAGCGTTAAACCCCTCGGAGTATGCGGATTTCCGACGAGTAACGCATATTCCTTGTAATTTTAAATTAAAATTATTCTAACTTCACGGTGAACCCTTAAGGAGGTTCCATGATGCTGGCGAGGCCTTGATCTAGGAAATTGGATCTGTGCTTCGGTTCCCTGATTGAGTCCTGATACCTTCCATCTCCCCCCCCCCCTCAAATGCCTGTATAATCCTACGAGTTTAGCGCTCCCCCCATGTTTACAGTAATAAATAACACTTCACTGGTCCGCACAGAGTACGTGGGAGAAAAGTGATTCAGTCCAATTACAATCACATGGAATCTCCTAAAAATCACTCTATACCCTTCAGAACCACGTAATGAATGACTTCCAATTGAGTTGAAAGTGGGGGGGATGGGCAGAAATTTTCAAGAAGACAAACATTTTCAAATGCACAAAAACCTCATTATTGCCGATTTAGGCAGACAAAATCGTTAAAGGGAAAAAGTGTATTAAAGAAATCGTAATAATAATTAGAGATTCCCTAATCCCCTTTGAATTGCCGGAGGATGAATTTCAGACCCCCGAATTCCACTTGAACGACTCAACTACTTCAGATTAAAAAACCAAATTGAGCGCCAACATTTATTCTTCTACTCTCGTTAATTTTAAGCATTAGGCCATCACTGTAGGGCGGGTACGGTAATCATGTCCGAAATTGGCACAAATGTTGGCAATTCTTTCAAGGTACAAGACATCCGTAGATCTTCATGGCAGAAGTCTCTTCTCGCCCATTACATAATTAAACCGCCTTCTTTCCCAACAGTTTGAAATTATGAATATGGCTAAGGAGTTTGTAGCAGTGACCACCAACAGTCACAACAAACACATCTTGAACTCTCTGCCTGAAGTTTCAAAGTATCTTGACATTTTTTATATTTCCTATGTGATGTGATGCCACGACATACAGGCAAGCAAACATACTTTGGTCTGCCAACGAATGATTATTGCGGAACACTCTGTACAATTCTCAACAAGAACTTTGTGGTGAAGGCAACTAGTCACATCTTACTTGTGGGTTGAGAAACAAAATGTCTGCGAGTTTTGTGTGGGCGCAGAATAGTGATGGGTGTATGAGAAGGTACAATACGGTGGCCACACACAGAATGGTGTAGGGTTATTTATCGTGGAGGAGCATGGAGCAAATTCTTTGGAAATAAGTGATAGAGGGGCAGGGTGAGACAGTCCCAAAAGGGGCGCAGGAGTAGGGTAGTGGACTGGCTTGTCAGTCGATCCACATTACTTAACTCAAGCCTGGAAAAAACCATCCTATCTTATCAGAGATCAACTATACTCTTGTGTGGAGAGCTGTTGACGGTATCACACTAGGACGTGACGCCACGGAAACCATAGACGTTGAGAATAACAGGTTCCCTGCAGAACCCGCTCTTTCACAAGTATTTCCCCTCCCCTCCCTACATCCCTATCTCTCCATCTATCCCTCCCTCCCTCCCCCCGCACCCCATTCACTCCTTCCTCCACTAATTGCAGTAAGAGATGATCGTGGACTGTCTTATTAGTCCCGTTGGTGATTATGAGCTCGTGATATTGTCCCTCCTTACGGGGATGGAGATATTGTGAGAGAGACTTGGGAGTAGCAAGGAAAAACTGCAAAAAAACTGAAAGTCTGCATGGCGTTCTTGCTCTCCGACAAAAAATATTCCTCCATATTATCCTCGGCGGAAAAAAATGGTACAGTTTTTATTATGTAAAAGGTAAAATAAGACATCGTATATCACGTGGAAAAAAAATATAGCACGTTTTTTTTTTTAGCACAGAATGAAAATAGGGGAGATTGCGATTACTTTTCGAAGAAAAATCGGAGTACTTTGACAAAAAAAATATGTGTCGATTTCCTCATGGAAAAGTAAAGGAAATATTTATCCTTCTGTTTATCGTTCCGTTTTTTATATAAAATTTGGAAAAAAATTCTTATCGAAAGAGGGGAGAAAAAAACATGATTAGTGTTTTTACTTACCACCGAAAGCTAATAATAACAACACAAAAAAATTTTCCTCATGCTGCTAATGTTGAGTTAATGATGCTGACGCTGATGCTTCTAGCTGCTGACTTTTTTTCTCTTGTTTCTGTTATTAGCCACCACGATGATGATGAGTAATCCTGCCCGTATTGTCACTGCTGATGTTTCTATTGTTGTTTATGATACTGCTATTTCTAGTACTTCTAGTGTTGGCATTTCTTATTGTTACTTGTTCCTATTGTGCAATTAACATTGATAATGGTGGTTTTTGGACGTTGCTGCCACACTGCTGTTTGCTGCTGCACGCACTGCTGTTGCTGCTGCCAGCACTGCTGTTTGCTGCTGCCAGCACTGGCTGTTCTGCGCCAGCACTGCAGTTGCACTCTGCCAGCACTGCTGTTGCTACTCTATGCCAGCAACTGCTGTTGCTCTGGCCCAGCAACGCTGATGCTGCTGCCAGCATGCTGATGCTCTGCTGCCAGCACTGCTGTTGCTGCTGCCAGCCACTGCTGTTGCTACTGCCATCACTGCTGTTGCCCGGCTGCCAGCACAGGCTTTGCTGGCTGCCAGCACTGCTGTTGCTGATGCCAGCACTGCTGTTTGCTGTTGCCAAAGCAACCACTCTGCTGTAGCTTAACTGCCAGCACTTGCTTTCGGCTGCTGCCAGCACTGCTGTTGCTGCTGCCAGCACTGCTATTGCTGCGTGCCAGCACTGCTGTTGCTGCTGCCAGCCACTGCTGTTGCTGCTGCCAGCACTGCGTTGCTAACTGCCACACGGCTTTTGCTGCTGCCACACTGCTGTTGCTACTGCAGCACTGCTGTTGCTGCATGCCAGCACAGCTGTTGCTACTGCCAGCACTTGCAGTTGCTGCTGCCAGCACTGCTGTTGCTACTGCTAGCACTGCTGTTGCTACTGCCAGCCACCTGTTGCTGCTGCCAGCCACTGCTGTTGCTGCTGCCAGCCACTGCTTTTAGCTGCCTGCCAGCACTGCTTGCTACTGCCAGCACTGCTGTTTGCTGCTGGACAGCACTGCAGTTGCTGCTGCCAGCACTGCTGTTGCTACTGCCAGCACTGCTGTTGCCTGCCGCACTGCTGTTGCACTGCCAGCACTGGGCTGTTAGCTACGCTGCCAGCACTGCTGTTGCTGCTGCCAGCACAGCTGTTGCTACTGCCAGCCACTGCTGTTGCAGCTGCCAGCACTGGCTGTTGCTGCTGCCAGCACTGCTGTTGCTTTGCTGCTGCCAGCACTGCTGTTGCTACTGCCAGCACTGCTGTTGTCTACGCCAGCACTGCTGTTGCCTGCTGCCAGCACAGCCGTTGCTACTGCCAGCACGCTGTGGCTACTGGCCAGCACTGCTTTGCTGATGCCAGCTCTGCTGTTGCTTACTGCCAGCACTGCTGTTTAGCTGCAGCCAGCACTGCTGTTGCTGCTGCCGCACTGCTGTTTGCTAGCCAGCACTTCTGCTGTTGCCTGCGCCAGCACTGCTGTTGCTCTGCCAGCAACCTGCTGTTGCTGCTGCCAGCACTGCTGTTTGCTGCTGCCAGCACTGCTGTTGCGCTGCCAGCACTGCTGTGCTTAACTGCCACAGCACTGCTGTTTGCTGCTGCAGCACTGGCTGTTTTGCTGCTGGCCAGCACTGGCTGTTGCTGCTGGCCAACACGCTGTTCTTACAAGTCCCCTCGAGGAGGTTCCTTGACGTTGGTAAGGGCTCTTGGATCTAGGGAAATTGGATCTGTGCGCCGGTTCCCTGATTTAGCTTGAATACCTTCCATCCCCCCCACATGCGCTGTATAATCCTACGGTTTAAGCGCTCCCCCATGATTAAAATATAATGTTTACTGTCTTGTTTTCTCTGGTCAACTTTTGTTATTGTTAATGTTGCTGCTACTGTTTTTAGTGTTAATGTCGCTGCTACTTTTTTGTTATTGTTTGTATATGTTGCTGCTACTTTTGTTATTGTTTAAAGTGCTGCAACTTTTGATATTGTTAATGTGTGGCTGCTACTTTTGTTATGTTAATGTTTCTTGCTACATTTGTTTATTGTTTAAGGTATGCTGCTACTTTGTTATTGTTAATGGTTGCGCTACTTTTGTTATGTTAAGGTTGCTGCTACTATGTTATTGTAAGGTTGCTGCTACTTTTGTTATTCATGTTCTGCTACATTTGTCGTTGTAAGGTTGCTGCTACTTTTTGTTAATTTTAATGTGCTGCTACTTTGGTTATTGGTTAAGGTTGCTGCTACTTTTGTAATTAGTTAATGTTGCTGCTACATTTGTATTGTGTAATAGTTGCTGCTACTTTTGTTATGTTAATGTTCTAGGCACTTTTTGTTATTGCTAATGTTGCTGCTACTTTTGGAAATGGTTCAATGGTGCTGCTACTTTTGTTATGGTTAATGTTATGGCTACTTTAGTTATTGTTTAAGGTTGCTGCTACTTTTGTTATTGTTAAGGATGCCTGCTACTTCTGTTATTGTTTAAGGTGCGCTAACTTTTTCTAGTTGCTACTAGGTGCTTATTGCTTTTGTTGCAACTATGTACTTACTGTTCTGTTGCTACTAGTACAACGTTTCTGTTTGCTACTAGTACTACTGTTCTTTTGCTACCAGTACTACTGTTCTTGTTTGCTAGCAAGCACTGCTGTTTCTTGTTGTACTAGTACTACTATTCTTGTTGCTACTAGTACTACTGATCTTGTTGCTACTAAGTACTACTGTTTCTAGTTGCTACTAGTGACTACTGTTCTTGTTTGCTACCAGCACTGCTGTTACTTGTTTTGTAACTAGTACGACTAATCTTGTTGCTACTAGTACTACTGTTCTTGTTGCTACCAGCACTGCTTGATCTTGTTGTACTAGTAACAACTATTCTGTTGCGAACTAGTACTACTGTGCATGTTGCTACTAGAACATGTTCTTGGTTGCTACTAGATTCAACTGGTTCTTGTTTCCTTACTAGTACTACTGTTTCTTGTTGATACCAGCAAACGCTGTTCTTGTTGTACCAGTACTACTATCTTGTTGCTAACTAGTAACTACTGTTCTTGTTGCTACTAGACTACTTGTTCTTGTTGCTACCAGCACTGCTGTTCATGTTGTTTTTCTACAAGTACTACTGTTCTTTGTTGCTACAAGAACTACAGTTCTTGTTGCTACTAGTACGTACTGTTCTTGTTGCTACTAGTACTAACAGTATCTTGTGCTTCTACTACCGTTGTTCTTGGTCTGCTGCAACTTGTTCCTAACCGTTAAAGCAGCTGCTTTTTCTGTCTTGTGCTGCTAGTACTGCTGTTCTTGCTAGTCAGCTGTTCTACTACTGTACTTGTTGCGAAGTATTGTACATCTTGTGCTAGTATTGCAGTCCTCGATGATGCTTGTACTGCTGTTCTTGGTCTCTGCTTGTACTGCCTGTTCTTGTTGCAGGTTGTACTGCTGTTCTTTTTGCTGTTAGTGATGCTGTTCTTTTTCTGTTTGAGCGCATGTCTTGTTGCAGCTTGTACTGCAGTTCTTGTTGCTGCTTGTACTGCTGTTCTAGCTGCTTGTATTGGCTGTTTTCTTGTTGCTTGGTCGTGCTGCTGTTTTCTTGTTGCGCTTGTACTATGTTCTTTTTTTGTTCGTTTGCTGCTGTTCTAGTTGCTGCTTGTTACTGGGGGGCTGTTCTTGTTGCTGTTCATTTATCTAGAAGTACTGCTGCTGTTTTGCCTTCCTATCACGTAGCTGCTACTGCTAAAATTCCTGCTGCTCTTGTGCTACAGCTATTCTTGGCTGCTGCAACTGCTGTTATTCTATGTTGCTGCATCACTGTTACTATGTTTATAGCTGCAGTTACTACTGGCTGTTCCTGTTTTCAGCATCTGTTGAAATCTGTTGCTACGTTTAACTGTTGTATTTTAAAATTTTTCTCTACAATTGTTTAAACTGTTTATAATTCTGGTTCTGATGATAATAATGTTTGTTTTCCTTGCTGTTGATGTTACTGCTCTTGTTTTCAGCTGTTCTCGCTGCTGGTTTCAGCTTCCATTCTTGCTGTTATTACTAGTATTGTTTTTTGTTGACACTAATGGGTCTTGTTACTGCTCTTGTTTTCAACTGTTCTCGTTGCTGGTTCAGCATTCAATCTTGCTGTTATTACTAGAATTGTTTTTGTTGACCGCTAGGGGTGTTCCTTGTTACAAAAGGTATCTGTTAGCATTTTCTGTTACGGCTGTGTTTTTTCTTCTCCTTAAAATGCTTGTCTTATTTCGTGCCCAGTGAATGTCTTGGGGATGTTGCTGCTAATGCAATTCTTTGCCCACTGTTGCTCTTGTTTCCTTCTGCTACTGCGCACTTGTTCCTTCTGCTTCTGCTGCTCTTGTTTCTTCTGCTATGCTGCCTTGTTCCATCTGCTACTGCTCTCTTGTTCCTTCTGCTACTCTGCTGCTCTTGTTCCTTCTGCTACTGCTGATTTGTCCTTCTGCTACCGCTGCTCCTTGTTCCTTCTGCTACTGCTGCTCTGGTCCTTCTGCTACTGCTGCTCTTGTTCCTTCTCTACTGTTGCTCTTGTTCCTTCGGGCAACACTTGCTGCTCTTGTTCCTTCTGCTACGTTGCTCTGGTTCCTTTCTGCTACTAGCGCACTTGTTCCTTCTGCACTGCTGCTCTTGATTCCTTTACCACTAGATGCTCTTGTTCCTTCTGCTACTGCTGCTCGTGTTCCTTCGCTACTGCTGCTCCTTGTTCCTTCTGCTACGGCTGCTCTTGTCCTTTCTGCTACTGCTGCCTCTTGTTCCTTCTGCTACTGTTCTCTTGTTCCTTCTGCTACGGCTTGCTCGTGTTTCCTTCTGCTACTGTTGCTCTTTGTTCCTTCTGCAACTGTTGCTCTTGTTCCTTCTGCTAATGCTGCTCTAGTTTCTTCTGCTACTGCTGCTCTTGTTCCGTCTGCTACTGCGGCTCTTGTTTCTTCTGCTACTGCTGCTCGTGTTCCTTCTGCGACTGCTGCTCTTGTTTCTGGCTGCTACTGCTGCTCTTGTTCCTTCTGTACTGCTGCACTTGGTTCTTCTTCTGCTACTGCTGCCTTGTTTCTTCTGCTACTCTGCTGCTCTTGTCCTTCTGCTACAGTTGCTCTGTTTCTTCTGCTCTGTTTGCCTCGTGTTCCTCTGCTACTGTTGCTCTTGTTCCCTCTGCTACTGTGCTCGTGTTCCTTTCTGCTACTGCTGCTCTTGTTTCTTCTGCTACTTTTGCTCTTGTTCCTTCTGCTACTGCTGCTCTTGTTCCTTCTGCTACGTTGCTCTTGTTCCTTCTGCTACGTTCGCGTGTTCCTTCTGCTACTGTTGCTCTTTGTTCCTTTCTGCTACGCTGCTCTTGTTCCTTTACCACTGTTGCTCTTGTTAGCCATCGCTACTGGCTGCTCTTGTTCCTTCTCTGCTACGCAGCTCTTGTTCCTATCTGCTACTGCTGCTCTTGTTCTTCTGCTTACATGCGGCTCTTGTTCCTATCTGCACGTTGCTGCTTGTTCCTTCTGCTACAGTGTAGCTCTTGTTCCTTCTGCCACTGCTGCTCTTGTTCCTTCTGCTATAACTGTTGCTCTTGTTCCTTCTGCTACTGTTGCTCGTTCCTTCTGCGACTGCTGCTCATTGTTCTTCTGCTACGCTGCTCTTTTTCCTTCTGCTACTGCTGCTCTGTTTCTTCTAGCTACTTGCTGCTCTTTGTGTCTTTCTGCTACTGCTGCTCTTGTTCCTTCTGCGTCTGCTGCCCTTGTTTTCTTCTCACTGCTGCTCTTGTTTTCATCTGCTACTGCTGCTCTTGTTCCTTCTGCTACTGTTCCTTGTTTCTTCTGCTACTTTGCTCTAGTTCCTTTCTGCTAACTGTTGCTCTTGTCCCTTTCTGCTATCTGTTGCTCTTTGTTCCTTCTCTTACTGCTGCCTTGTTCCTTCTGCTACTGTTGCTCCTGTTTCATTCTGCAACTGCTGCTCTTGTTTCCTTCTGCTACTGTTGCTCTTGTTCCTTCTGCTACTGTTGCTCTTGTTCCTTCTGCTACTGTTGCTCTTGTTCCTTCTGCTACTGTTGCTCTTGTTCCTTCTGCTACTGCTGCTCTTGTTCCTTCTGCTATCTGCTGCCTTGTTCCTTCTGCTACTGTTGCTCTTGTTCCTTCTGCACTGCTGCGCTTTCCTTTCTGCTAATGCTGCTCTTGTTCTTCTTCTGCTACTGCTGCTCTTGTTTCTTCTGCTACTGATGCTCTTGTTCCTTCTGCTACGCTGCTCTTGTTCCTTCTGCTACTGCTGCTCTTGTTCCTTCGCTACTGTTTGCTCTTGTTTCTTCTGCTACTGGCAGCCTTGTCCGTACTGCTACTGCTGCTCTTGTTCCATCTCACTGTTGCTCTTGTTCCTTCTGCTACTGCTGCTCTTGTTCCTTCTGCTTACTGTTGCTCTTGTTTCTTTCTTCTTCTGCTCCTGGCTGCTCTTGTTCCTTCCTGCTACAGCTGCTCTTGTTTCCTTCTGCTACTGTTGCTCCTTGTTCCTTCTGCTAACTGCTGCGCTGTTCCTTTCTGCTACTGTTTGCTCTTGTTTCTTCTGCTAACTGCCTGCTCTTGTTCCTCTGCTAACTGCTGCTCTTTGTTCCTTCTGCTAACTGCTGCCTCTTGTTCCTGTCTGCTACTGCTGCTCTTTTTCTTCTGCTACTGCTGCTCTTGTTTTCTTTCCTTCTGCTAACTGCTGCTCATTTTCTTCTGCTACTGCTGCTCTTGTTTTCTTCTGCTACGGCTGCTCTTGTTTCTTCCTGCTAACTGCTTGCCATGTTTCCTTCTGCTACTGCTGCTCTTGTTCTACGATATTGTCACTAGTGACATGGATTTTGGATTAAAACCAAACAATCACTGGGCCCCGATAAACTATAAATCAGGGTTAAAAAGGAATAAAAAGAAGGAACTTAGCACACCATTGGCTAGATTATTTCAGCGTATCACTACAAACTGGTATAATGCCGATAATGGAAAAGATAGCAATAAATGCCGAGGCTAATTCGAAACCAACTTTATAACCCTTTTAGGTTTAGCGCTTCTTTCAATATACCAATACTATAGAGCCACCTTGGAAAAACATAAATTTGAACAATGAATCTCACTACGGGTTTTACAAAGGAATGTGCCCCTGCCTGACGAATCAACTTTATTCACAAAAGTTTTCAGAGGGTACACTGAAAGTAATTCAATATGATAGTGATATAGTTTAGTAAGGCTTACATTGATACCACAGAACTTTGAGGAAAGGAGAACACTCGAATAGGAGGAAAAATTATTTCAATATCGAGGCGTGGATAGACAAAGAGGCAAGAGTTTGGCATAAATGGGACAATTTAGAAGCGTGTCCACATGGCCCTGACCTGGGCCCCTCTTTATTCACATATTAATAAACGACTTGGATGAACAAATAGCGACATGAGCAAGTTTTTCTATGCCAACTAAACAGTGCCGTCCAATTATTTCCAATGGTGACGCTACCGCACCAGAGCAGCATTTGGATAAGTGCGGCAGGGTCGCAAAAATTTGGCAGATACAATTTAAAATGTGGTGGAGTGTGCTCGTCAAGGCTGGCTTGCTGTGAAGGTATGCCCTCCTGGGGGCCATCGATCAATTCCATGGACCTTCCAGAGCAGGAAGATAATTAGGAAGCCGGAGAGGATACACAGGATGACACTAAGGTTTTGCAAGGGAGAATCTTTGTGTGTTACCTAGCACAAACATCTCCCACTTGATATTAGATTCATTTATCTTTAATACAAACCTCTTCCCAACACCCTAGTGTGCACGTCCTTCCTTCGCCCGATCTATAATGGTAAGCATCCATTTGTGATATCACAAATCTTTGACAAAGGCCTACTTTACTAGGAAATAATCTACCCTCCCTCTCTCTCTCTCTCCTCTCTCTCTCTCTCTCTCTCTCTCTCTCTCTCTCTCTCTCTCTCTCTCTCTCCCTCCCTCCCGGCCCTTCATACTCTAACCTAAACCTCACTACCCACAATTGAATCTTCACCGCATAAATCACCAACTTCTCATTACAAAAAGAGCGTCTGCCACATTATTCCACAATCCACCTATCATTTACCTTTTCTAAATCCAGTAATGCAATTTAAAGTTCCTTGCATTTACATAATTATTGTTCACTTGTATGCTTCAGTGTAAATACTTCTACCTTCCTTAAACCTTGTTCTTCTCAGTCCTTCTATCTATCTTACCCATAACTCTTTCACTGAAAATTGCAATACACCTTACTCGCTATACAAAATTGTTTTTTTTTCTTACCCTAAAATATTCTCTTACTCCCGTTTCCATTTTACAAAGGAACTATGACAACTCTCTGCCAATCCCTATGGATGTCGTTCCTTACATATATTGAACACATACACCAACCATTCCAAAACTATATTTACCACCTGCATTTAAGTTATCTCTTAATCTCATTTATCACAGTTGCTTTACTCTAATAGTGTAGTGACAAGTGTTTCAATCGCTACAGTAGCAGAATATTACAGTTGTACCATAGTGACGAGTTCTTGCAAGTGTGACTGATGTTACGTCTCCACAGTCATTATCGAGCAATCAATTCAACTCATTAGAGAAGTTACACAGTTTGTAGCTTGTAAATTAATTCGAGAACTTGAATTCTATATATTGTTACGGTCGTAGCAACGACCCAACTTGTGTTCATCGTGTGTGTTTGGTCGTGTAATTCAGTTTGCAGTGTTTTAGCAGAAGTAGCATTGATCTTGGAAGAGCTTTGTGACCAAGTATGTCATTCAATATTCGTATTAGTAAATAAAATATACACAACACACACAATTAATGAAGACAAACAAGTATTCTTACATAAACAACACAAAGAATCTGTTAAACACAATTTCTGTTAGGAGACGAAACCTTTGACGAGGTTTTGGTCTCTCTTAAACAAGTTACACAGAAACGAGAGGTGGTGGAGGTCAAAATATATATGAGGGGGCTGGGAAGAAGGGAGTGTTAGTAGTACCAGTAGAAGAGAAAGTAGTAGCAGTATGGGAGGACGGTATAGAATAATGGCAAAAGTAGTAACAGTACAGTAGCAGATGGCAGGTAACAGTAGAAGAGACAGAATAGTGAAAGAAGTTGGAAGTAGTGGTCACAACTGAACATAAAACAAATGGGAAAGAAAAGACCGAAGAGAGAACGAGAGGAGGGAGGGAAGATGAAGGGAGCAGCAACAACAACAACAACAGCAGCAACAACAGCAGCAACAACAGCAGCAACAACAGCAGCAACAACAGCAGCAACAACAGCAGCAACAACAACAGCAACAACAGCAACAACAACAGCAACAACAGCAACAACAACAGCAGCAGCAACAACAGCAACAGCAACAGCGGCTAAAAGTAATAGACGAGACTGTAGAAGTTGTAAAAGAATGAGTGCTAGAGAACACAGAAGCACTGTAGAAGAGCAACTGGCCCACGGTAGGGCAAAATCCCTGTTGGACAAAAAAAAAAAAAAAAGGTTGGGACAGGTAAGGACAGGAATAACATAATAGGCGAGAAGGTAGGGGAGGGGGTAGCAAAGGTGTAGTCAGGTTACCATTATTCTGAGGTCTCTTAACTTGAGACCTCTTAACTTGGTCTCTTAATTTGACAGAACAGATCACTGTTAGTGTAAACAAGGCGAACACTTCTGCTGTGCTCTTTAAATCTGTCGGAAAGAGAGAGGAATCAGAAATGGAGTAGACAACGGAAGCATCGATTGCAGGAGGTAAAGTATGATCAGGATTTAAAACGTAATGACGAAAATTAAGTTTGATATCTAAAGGAAGGAGGGTGTTAAGATTTAGAAGACTGGAAATATAGGGAAGGCAAAGAACTGGAGATTTCACTGGAGAATAGAGATTTGGAAAAGAAAAAAATGTCTGTATAGTATGAGAGTTGTTAGAGTTTATGAAATCAGGAAGATATCCAAAGCAAGAAAACGAGCAGCGAAGAGTGAGAATTTTAGACAAAGAAATTGAGGGTCGGAGATGCGGAGGCCGCTGAAAAAGTGGAAGCATGGTAGGAAAAATAGTGAACATAGATGACTACTTTGACTTGCGATAAACGAAAAAAGAAAGTTCTGTCGCCATATAATGGTTACGCACATCATGGAAAAGAAGCAAAATGTTATATTGCCATCCAGCTTTGAACTTGATGGAAGAAGCAAGATTGAGAGAGACTATAATCATGGGGCAAAGAGCAAGTTGTTCTTGCCGACGCGAACAATGCTCTTTTTATCATGGGGATCCTTGTCATATTATTAATTGGCGCTCTGCCGAAAGTGCCTGCCCTTCTCGTCTTTACAGACGCCGTCTTGAAGCACCACTTGTACACAACATTACTTACATGAATCTTAGTCCTGGCTTTTCTGTTTATCATATTGTTCTTATCTGTCCTTTGCTTTTTATAGTTTTGCTTTATTGCCTCTGCATTTTTGGTTGTTCTTTGCTATGCCCTCTTATGGGTATGAAGTTCTCTGCCTTCCAGATCATCCCATCCCATTAAGGAACTTCATCTCATGACTTAACTTTCAGCTCTCTCTAGATTGCAAGACATTCACGAAATCTCTCATTCCACTGAAGCTGACTCTTCCAAAGTCATTTGTAATTGTGGTAAATGCTACCTCCATTATTGCTGGCTTAATGTATCCTCTCTCTGTTGTCTTATACATTACCTCATAACACACTATCTTTCCCTTCTCCACATCTGTCAGTTTGTCCATTCACGTTTCTGGTCCTCCAAATAAGTGACAGTTCTCCCAATCTGTGCATTTGAGGTTGAAACCAACCACTGTTATTTGTTTTAGCCTCTGCACTCCCAGCTCCTTTTGCTATGGTGCCATCATTTACTTTGTTGTCATTATATTCCTGTCTCTCTCTTACTGTTAAGTAGCAGGTTTTAAATCTTTCAGCTACTTCTTTAGTCCCTTTTATTTTAAAATTTGTTTAAAAACCTTTTTTTTTGTGTCCTTTCCCCATTTTGTGGGCTGTAGTGGAAATTTTAAGGGGCACTTAAGGGGGTCCGGGTTTTTAAACCGTGAAGTTTTGAGGGTTTAAACCCAAAATTCCCATTGAAAATTTTTACATTTTTTATACCCGGGTTTACAGTAAAATTGATTTTTTTAATGTAAACAAAAAATGTAGGGGAAAGGGGGTTTAAGGTAAAAAGGGTTTGGCAGAGAGCATGATATTTTCCTTTGATAAAAGGAAAAGGGGGAAATAAAAGAAGTGCAAAAAATATGGGGGGATAAGTGCTGATTTAACCGGGAAAAAGGTTATGGTAGATTTTATTTTTGAAAGAAATTAAAGGAGAAAGACGGGAAAGGGGAAAATAAGATAAAACAAGGAGGCTTTAGGAAAGGTAGGGGGTGTGTGGACCAGGGTTTTTCAGTGAAAAAAAATAAGTGAACTTTTTTTGATAAGGCTAAAGGGTCTTTTGGCATTTATTTTGGGTTTTGGGGGAAAAAGGGGTTTTGACAGGGTGGATAGGGGGGGGGAAAAGGGGGCAGAAAGTTGCAAATGTAATGGTGTAGGAGGTAGGTTCTGAAAGGGAGTGGAAAAGTTTTTTTAAAGAGGATTTAATGAGGGAAAGTTAGAGTATGTAGGAAAAAAGGGAAATTATTTTCCCCCCGTAAAAAATAGGGCCCTTTGACAAGGATGTGTGATGTCCCCCGTGGTTTTTTTAATATATTTTTTTGATGGGGTTTTTAAGGAAGTAAATGCGAGGGGCGACAAAAAGGGGTGGAAAATTAAAAAAATAAAGAAACAACACAAAGTGGGGGTTGTCACAGGGTGCTCTTGTGATGACACTGGGCTCTTTGGGGGGGTTTCGAAGAGAAGGGTTTCAAAAGATTGGTGGATGAAATTTTGGGAAAGGGGGTGCAAAAGAAGAAAATTAAAGGTGAAAACAGGAAAGAGGGAAGGTTAAGAGGATAAAAAAAAGATTAGGTATGAAAGATTGAATTAGGGGGGTTGGAGGAGGAAAAATTGGGGGAGGTGAATGTATTCAGATATTTTGGGGGGGAGTTTTCAGCGGAAAGGGGCTATGAAAAATGGGTGAAATATAGAAAATTTATGAGGGAAAAAAGTGGGTGGGGCATTAGGGTCTGTGGAGACAAAGAACTTTTGTCCTTTGGAAAGGAAAAGGGGGGGAATGTATGAAGAAAAAGTTTTAAAAAAACCCCCCCCTTTTTATTTGGGGGTGAAGCAAGGGTGATGAATGTTTGGGAAACGAAAGGGGAAGGCTGGAGGCAGGGAATGGGCATGTCCCGAGGGCAATTGGGTGTGAAAAAATGCAGAGAATTCGTAGTTTTTAAATTTGGAGGAGGTGGGGGGATTACCAAAACTGTTGTCCGAGGGCTTGGGGGGAAAGGGTTTTTTTGAGGGGGTTCCGGGCAGAAATAGAATTTGGGGCGAAACAGAATGACTTCAAAGAGGATCCGCCGTAGGGAAGGAAGGCGGGGGAGGGGGCGGCCAGGAAAAAGGGTTTGGGGAGAGGGGGTAAGGAGTTTTGGGTTTTGGGGGGGCTTGGACTTCCAGCAGGGATGCATGAGCGTGTTTATAGGAGTGAATGGAGAAAAAAAAGGGTTTTTTAATTTCTTTTACGTGTGGGTTTGGGGTTGAGCAAAAATAACATTTATGAAAGGGGGTTTAGGGAAACCGGGAGGGCCGGGCTTAGTCCTGGAGATTGGGGAAATCCCGTGCCTGCAAATCTGAAAGGGGGGTGTTAATGTTTTCAGTTTAAAAAACCCGTAGGGTAAAACACCCTTTTGGCAAGACAGTGAAGGAGTGAATGATGGTGAAAAATTTTTTTTTTTTTCGGGCCACCCTGGGCCCGGGGTAAAACGGCCCGTGTGATAAAATAATAATAAAGAATTTTGGGCACAAAAAAATTGCCTTTCATTTTTGGGAAGGTAATATTTTTTCTGATCTTTTTCGTTCTCTCTAAACTCTTTTTCTTTTTGATAATAAAAGGGGGGGGGGGGGGGGGGGGGGTTTTTAAAAAAGGGGGGGGGCGGGGGGGGCGGGGGGACCCCCCCCTTTTTCCTTTCCCCTTAATCCTTTTTCAAACCCCCTTTTTCTGTGAAAAAACAGGTAACCCCAATTTAAATTTCAGGTTTTTTTAATGGAACCCCCAGGGGGTTGGGTTTGGCTGGGAAATTTCATCGTGGGGCATTCTTTCCTTAAATAAAGGGAAATTTTGAAATTCGATGTCCCCCTTTAAAAAAGGGCCTCGGCCAAAAAAAGGGTTAGGCCCCCAACAAAGGGTTTTAAAATGGTCCCTTTTTCTAATTCTCCTTTCCCTTCCCTTTGGGGGTGGGAGGGTTTGGGGGTTTTAAATTGTTTCGTTGGGGAGGAATTCCGGGGTTCTTTAGAAAATTTTTGGGAAGGGTAAATATAAATTTAGGGGAATTGGGGGAAGTTTTCGGGCCTTTGGGGAAAGGTTAATTTAAAAAAAACGAGGCATTTTTAGAAAAAAACCAAAAACGCTTTGGGCCCCCCCCCCCAGCCTTCCCCACTTTTGGGAAGTTTTAAAAAACCCCGGGGGGGTTTTATAATGTGATTTTCTTTGGTTTTAAAATTTTAAATTTTTGGGCTTTTTTGGGGTTTGATTTAAAAAATTTTAATTAAATTATTAATTTTAATATTTTAAATTTTTTATTAATTATTAAATTTTTTTAAATTTTCCCAAAAAACCGGGGGAGGCCCAAATTTTTTTTTTTAAATTCCGAAAAAAGTTTTTCCCAAAAAAACCCCTTCCCTGTTGGGGAAATTTTACCCCAAAAAAAACTAAATTTTTAAAAAAAATTTTAAAAATTTAAAGACCCCCGGACTGAACCGTAATTTTAAACCCCAAATTTAAAAAAAGGAATCCAAATTTTTGGTTATTAGGTTTAAAAATTTTTTTGAAAAAAAATTTTCGTTAGTTTCAAAAGTTTAAAATTAAAATTTTTTTAAAATTATTAATTTTAATTAATTTTTTAAATTTTTTAAAAAAATTAAAATGAAAAAAGGGGGGTTAAAAAAGGGTTACCCTATTTTTTTTTTAAATTTTTTGAAAAAGGGGAAAAAATATTTTTTAGGGAAAAAAATTTAAAAGCGGGGAAATTTTAAATTTAACAAAGCTAAATTTAGAAACAATTTTTGAAAAAATTAAAGTTTTGGGGAATTATTTAGAAACCCGGGGAAAAATTGGTTTGGGTAATTAAAAAAAAAAGGGGTTAAGGGAAAGAATTGGGAATTCAAAATTTTTAAGGTACATTAGGAATTTTAAACAAATTATTGGTGTATTAAAATTAAAAAAAAAAAACCAAATTAGTGAGTAATCGGCCTTTATTTGAAAAGAGGGGTTTTGGGTTCAGTTAAAAATGTAGTGTAAAAATTTTTGGCCAAAAAGTATTTTGGAACCCAAAGATGGTGGAAGGGAAATTTTTGACCCCCTTTGGGGGGAAAGGGTGAAATAAAAAAAAAGGAGTAGGGAAAGAGGTTTTTATAAAAAAAAAAAAAAAAAAAAAAAAAAAAAAGTTTTTTTTTTTTGGAAAACCAGGTGAAAATAGGAAAAAAAGGGGGGAAAAGGGTTTAAGGCAAAAAACGGGTTTTTGGGAAAAAAATTTATTTTGGGGGGATAAAAAATTAGGGGAATTTTTAAAAAAGCAAAAAAAAAAGGGGGGGATAAGTTTTGAAGTGGGGTGCTTTTATTTTAAAAAATATTTTTGGGAAAAGGGAAGGTACCTAGAATTGGCAGGGAGCATGCATGATAAGTCTGAGATATACCCGGTAAAGTGAAAAGGGATTATTGTTAAAAAATTTAAGAGTAAAACGGAGAGTAGGAAAACCGATGAACCCGGGGGCTAAGGGAAGGGTAGGGGTCTACCTACCTCTAACCCGAGGGGTATTTCCCGGGTTCAACGCCCCCCCTAAACCCGGTCTCCCGGTTGGGTCCCGCCCTGATTAAAAAACCCGGCCCGTTAACTGCTGGCCGCACGAAGGCCAACGGACCCAACTACGGCCTGGGGTGACCGGGCCCCAAATTGAATAATCCTCCCCTCCCTCTTGAAGGGGGGGCCAGGGGCCCATTGGTAATTCCCCCTTTTTGCATGGGGGGAGGCTGTTTTAACAGTCCCTTGGGGGCCCCGGACCCTTACGGTGGGTTTTTTTTTTTTAGTAAAACCAGTGGCGCCCCTATTTTTATTTTGGGGGGATTTTTCATCGGCTGGGCCCCTCTTTTACTTTTGTAGGGAGTGATTTTTTTGTGTGCAGAACGGGACCATTCCCCCTAAAGGGTTTTTTCCCAATGTAATTATGATATATATCTTGGCCCGCGGACCCCTCAAGGAAGGTTTTCCCTTTATGTTGGGGAGGGGGTTTTTTTGAATTTTTGGGAAAATTTGGGTTTTGTGCTCCAGTTTCCCCCCAATTAAACCTGAATGCCCTTTCCAAAAATTTCCCCCCCCGGGGCTGGGAAATCCTCCCCGGGGTTTTAAACGCTTCCCCCCCCTTTATTATAATAATATCGTCTGCGTCTCAACGAGAAAAAATCCCAAATGCTTTCCCAAATGCTCCCCGTATTTGGGTTTTGATGGAACTTAAGGGCAGTAAAGGTTCTCCCGCCCCCTCAAAATCCAAAATTTTACCTGTTTTGAACAGAGATGTTTAAAGTACAGCCCGTAATTTTTCCCCCTAAAAAAGAACAAGTGATTTGAAAATGATCATTGGCTTGCCATCAATTGTTATGAAAGTTTTCATTATCCATCTTAAACATTTTTTTTTGCATTGTGATCCCGGGGCACGGTTTTGATCCTTGAAAGTGAGATCCCCAGACTTAAACCCCTCCCATGTCCCTCACATTATTTTTCGTCTATTTTTTAATCCGAGTTTGTAGTATACTCAGTTTTTAGCTATTACCCCCCTCCAGTTTTTCCCTTAAAGGAAGTTTTAGTAATTTTTCTTCATTTGCAAAACCCAAATTTTCCCCTTGCCCCCCTGGAAAACGTTCTGATCCTGGGGCTGAGTGCATGGGATGTTTTTCATGGCTTCCCAAAAAATAACAATTCCGGGTAAAAGACGGAAAAAAGCCCTACAATTTAAGGGGTTTTTTGGGGGCACATTCATGAAGAAATCATTTGAATTTTCGATCTTTAGAAATGATTAGGCCGCTTTAAAAACAGAACGAATTGATTTCAAATTTAAAACCCCACCCCATTTCTTTTTCTCTGTGGAAGTGCTATCTTTTCCCGACAAGGACCCTAAATAGATGTGGCATTTGCCTGGGTTTTGGCACATGAAAAGAAATATTTTGACCAAATTTTTTCATGGGAAACTTATAGGTGAACCGTATTGAGAAAAGTGTAAAAAGTTTTTTTTTGGGATTTATGGGAATTGGGAAAAGCCTTTTGACCCGGTGGATAGGGGCAATGTGGGTGAGGTTTTCAAATGTATGGGAAAAGGGGGCAGGTTATTGAGAGCAGTGGGAAAAGTTTTCCCCAGGGTAGTGGGGCTCAGGAGGGAAGGGAGGAGAGAGGGAGATTTTTTCCCCAGTAAAAGTAGGCCTTAAAACATGGATATGTGAAGTACCATGAATTTTTTCCGTTTTTAAAAATGGGGGGTTTTAAAAGCAGGAATGCAAAAGGGGTTGGCAAGATTTGGGGGTTTTAAAAAAAGTCTAACACAAAAAATGGGGGTTGTCAAAAGTTTTCCTTGCTGATAAACCGTGCTTTTGGGGGATTTTGAAGAAACTGCAGAAGTTGGTTTGGGTGGTTTGGAAGGTTTTGTAAAAAAAAAAATTTAAAAATGGGGAAAAAGAAAGGGGAGAGAAACAATGACTGGAAAAACAGATTGGGAGAGAGTAAGGAGGGGGTAAATGTATTCAAAACTAAAGGGGTGGACATGTCAGAAAATGGGTCCTTTTAAAGATGAAGTTTAAAAAAAGAAATTTACGAGGGGAAAAAAAGGTGAGTGGTGCACTGAGGAATTTTATGGGGGACCCAAGGGGCTTTTTCCCCTGGAAAACAAAGGTAGAATTTTATGGGAGTATAGTTTAAAACCCAAAACTCTTGTATGAGTGTTTAAAACATGGATGGTGAATGTTTTCAACAAGGGGGAAAAGGGGGGGTTTAAGGGGAGGGGGGGGAAAATAACTGTCTGAGGGGAAAAGTGTGGGGTTTAATAAAAATGCAGAGAAAATTTGTATTTGGAAATTAGGATTAGGTTTCCGGATTACTAAAAATTTTTTATCCAAAACTGGGGGGGGTTGTTGAGGTTTCAGACGTAGAGAGGATAGAACAAAATAAAGGGCTTTGAGAGTGGGAAAAATCTTAATTTGGGGGGAAGGCGGGGGGAGCGGTCGGGCCCAGGAAAGGTTGGAGGGAGGGGAAAAAAGAATTTTTTTAAGACTTGACGTGGCCCGGGGGATTTTGGGGGCAAGGGAACCCCTTTTTTGGGGGGGAAAATTTAGGGGAAACCCGGGGGGCCGGAAAATTTGGTTTCCGAGAGGGGGAAAAAACAGTGCCTGCACTCTGGGGGAGGGGTTTAAAGTTAGTTTTATTAAATGTAGGTAAGCATGCCCTTTTGGGAAGACCGTGATGGGGTGAGTGAGAAAAAATTTTTTTTTTTGGGTCACCGTACCTTTGGGGGAAACCCGGGGAAAGTATTTAAAAAAAAAATAGATTTGAAAAAACCTGGGAAGTCCCGTTTTTAAAAAGGTTTTAATTAATAAAGGTGGAATTTTCCCCAGAATATTTTAGGTAAAAAAACCCCAAGTCAATTAAAAGACAAATTTTTTTTTTTGCAACGGGAACGCTCCCGGACTTTAAAAAAAGCCGTTTTAAACAAACAAGGAAAACCCGAGATTAACCCATATAAATTTTTTTTTTATTATCACACTGGGCCCATTAAACCCCCTAGGGAGGGGGGCCCCAAAAAGAAAAACTTTCAAACCAAAATTTACTCCATCACTGGGGGGGCTTTTTCCCAAAAAGGGGGCATTTAAAAACTACATTTTTAAAAATGCAACATTTAAAACCCCTCCTTCCCCGAGTGCAGGCACGGGACTTCCCATCTCCCCGGACTCCAAATCCGGCCGCCGTTTCCCTGAACCCCCTTTTACCCAAAAGTTTTCTTTGTCACACCCAACAGCACGTCAAATATTTAAAAAAACCAAATTTTCCTCCAATTTAATCCAAACGAACACGCTCACCCCGCCCGCTGGGAAATCCAAGCTCCTCGCACACAAAAACCCCCTTTTTCCCCCCTTTCCCCCCCAAACCTTTTTCCAAAGGCCCCCCCCTAACCCCCCCCTTCCCCCCTACAGACTGATACAAACCTTTAAATCATTTTTTGTTTTTGCTCCATTCTCCTACATTTCGAACCACCTCAACAACCCTTCCCCACCCTCGGGCAACAGTTTTTTGGAATCCCCACCTCCCCCAACTTTCCCCCCTACGAATTCCTGCATTATATTACACCACACAATTTTCCCTCAGACATGACATCTCCACGCCCCACCTTCCCCTCCCGCAAAAATTTAAACACCCCCGCTTCACACCCAAAAACCAAAAAAAACGTTGGTAAAAATATACCCCTCATAAAATTCCCCCTTTGCCTCCAAGGACAAAGTTTTTTTGTCCCACAACTCCTAAGTGCACCCCTCACCCCTTTTTTCCCCCATCAATTCTGATTTACCCATCCCTTTTAAAGACCCATCCCCCTGACACGTCCCCCCCCAAAATCCCCGTTAAAATAAAATTTTGGTAATTTTCCAAGATTCTTTTGGGCAAAAATTAAAAAAAATTTCATTAACATTTAAAGAAAAAAATTATCTTTAAACGTTTAAGAGAAAAATTTTAGAAAGGACTTAATTTTAAAAAAAAGTTCCCTTTCTAATTTAAAACCCGTTTTTTTCATTTTTCCCGGGCCACAAATAATATAATATTTATAAATATATAAATAATATATATGTAAAATAAAAGTTGTAGCTACAGTGAAGGGAAAAGGTAGATGGGAAAACAAGGAAAAATGAAAGCAAACAAGTAAGAGAGAGGTGAAGGTTTTAAACTAGGGAAGGGGGCGTTAAAAGTAAGATAAAAACAACGTTGGAGGACACATGGTTTTTTGGGAAAATAACAAAGGGGTTAAAAAGAGATTGGGGGAATTTAAGAATATAGTGTTAATGTGATCAGCCCAAATTTGTGGTCATAGGAAAAAAAGGGTGCGGGAAAAAATGAAGAGCGATTGGTGGAATAATTAAAAAGAGTAGTAAAAAAGAAAGAGTTAGCATATAGAAATTTTTTCAAGGGGGGGAAATGATCAGGGAGGGAGGAGTATATGGAAGAAAAAGAGGTTTAAAAGAGTGGGGGAACAATGTAAAAAAATACGAAAAAATTTTTGGGAAAGCCGGGGGCCCAATGGATTTGTTAGATTTAAAAAAGGAAGGAAAGTTTTAAAAGGGGGAGTTAGAGGAAAAAGGGAAAAGGGGGAAAAAATTTTTGGAAAAGAAAAAAGTTGAAGAAAATGGGGCCGGATTTCGGTATAGGCCCCGGGGGGAAAAGTCCAGACACTTTCTCATTTTTTTATAACTTTGCATTTATGGATTTAAATTCTAATAACTACTTGTCCAGAGACATTTGTAGTCTTTCTCAGTCTTCTGTATTCTCATCAGTTTCACACCATCCCTGAACAGGGAAGCCTCATACTTGATTTCCTCTTATGTCATTTATATGAACAATATACATGAGAGGGATTACCAATAGACCCCTAGGTGTCTTGAAGAGGGAGTTGGAGAGGCACCTAAAGTCAGTACCTGACCAACCATTCTGTGTGTCGTTCGTTGGATTTCGTGCGGCAAGCAGTAATATACTGGTTGATCAGGCCTGGTCATTGACCGGGTCACGGTAGTATTGACCCTGGGAACACCTCCAGGTAGGTCTAAGTACTGACACTTGTGAAACTCCCTCTCGTCACACTTGCCCATAACGACATCCCCGGTATTGTTTTCCCGGCAATTCTTGCCTTGTCTAACTTTTGTGCCAGTCGTTTCTGACAATGTATCGAACGTCTTCCAATCCAATAATATCTGTCAACTCATTCCTCTCTCCTACCTAACTTTCATTATTTTATCATAGAACTCCGAAAGATTTGTGAGACAGAAAAATTACAGTGCCGATAGTTTTTTATGAAGTCACTCCTTTCCAGGTGTTCCACTCTTCTAAGAATCTGTAACTTTACTGTGCCTGGTACTTACACTGGTCTGTAATTTACTGCCATCTTTTGTACCCCTTCTATAAATATTGAAACTACGTTCGCTGTTTTTAAGACCGTTGGCAGTTGAACTGCTTTCATCGATTTGTGGAAGATCGCTGCAAGTGGTTCGCACAATTTGCTTCCTCTCGCAGCACCCAGGGAGAGATGTCTGGTCCCAGTGCCTTCGAGGTACCTAGTTCGAGGTTTCCAGTACTTCCTCTCCTCTCGTTGTTTGTATTGTGTCCAGTAGTCGTTAGCACTGTTTTTGACTCTTCGGCAATGTTCCCGATTTCACTAAATATCTTGCTAAACTCCTCATAGACTTCTCTTAATTAAGTTCTTCAGCAGTATTACCTGGTTCTTTACAGTGGTATTCCTTCCCATGTGGCTGTACATCAACTTTGGTTAAGATTTGGCTTTTGATGCTGTTATTCTCAAATGCCGTTCAATTTCTTCTTAAGAACATAACATATGAAAGAAGGAACACTGCAACAGGCCTACTGACCCATGCGGAGCAGGTCCATGTCTCCCCCCACCCCGATTAGCCCAATGACACACAAATAACCCGCACATAAAAGACAGAAGCTTACGACGACGTTTCGGTCCGACTTGGACCATTGACAAAGTCACACTAACAGAGGAGGAGCAGAACGGCTATATATAGGCAGGAAGAGGTGGAGGTAGTAGTGCATGTGCATGTGTTGTGCATGTGTCATTTCATCCTGTCGGTATTATATACAATTCTTGTACTACTACTACTACTACTACTTCTACCACTACTACTACCTCCACCTCTTCCTGCCTATATATAGCCGTTCTGCTCCTCCTCTGTTAGTGTGACTTTGTCAATGGTCCAAGTCGGACCGAAACGTCGTCGTAAGCTTCTGTCTTTTATGTGCGGGTTATTTGTGTATCATTCCAGTCACGGTATTGTGCCTTTTTGTTATTTAGCCCAATGACCACCCTCCCGGATTAGCCCAATGAGCCACCCAGTCTGGTCACCTCCATTCAAGGAAGGAGCACGGCACCAGACCCAGCAGCACAAGCTAGTCAGGTCCAACTCACACCCACCCACATCCACTCATGTATTTATTTCTAGTTATTATACATTTGAGAAAGTAAACATGCACGTAAATCCTGGATTAAGATTCACGTTAGAAATTTTGTTTTTATATGGTAATATAGAAAGAGGCTTCTGTGAAGGCTCGAGGAGGGATATATAGTTTTGGAAAAGGACTTGCACATGGGATTTCAGGGGACTCTAACATGACAGAGAAAACATTGTTTTGTCAAGAAAGCAAACAACTCTTTTGTGTTCGTTAAATCTGAAAGCAGAAGAGCACTTCGTTTCACCATTGCAGTGGAGAGAACAAGAGGAGGAAGAAAGTCATGCTGGAGGTATTAGTGAAAGATGAGAGGTATGCAACATATTAGTCTGAAATAGTTTCATTAAAGGCAAGATTAATTCCCGAGAGGACATATTGTGTTACTAAGTTTTGTAATTAAAAATTGAAGGAAGGCAAAGTATAGAATTCTTCACAAAATGGTTTTATGTGAAAAGAAAGCACATCTGACATGAATTTTTTTTTTTAGAAATCTGGAGGCTAGTCAAGGGAGAGAAGATGACCTACGATGATTGGAAAATTTGATGATTGGGAAAAATTTGATGTTTGGGAAAATTTTTTAGCGTCGAAAAAATTAGTGATCACAAGTGCAGTGAGAGAATAGAATAACTCTTAATGGAATATGCAAAGAAGAAAACGTAATGAGTGTGCATGCCAGTGACATATACAACAATGGGCCTCAAAAACGATTCCTGTGGAACGCCACCCTTTTCAGATCTCCACTCAGATTTTACCCCATTTATTGCACTCTTTGCTTCCCATTGGTGACCATGACTCGATCCTCAACAGGACTTTTTTCCCAATACCATGAGCTAGAAATTTTTTAATTGTTCTTTTGTGCGGTTCCCCTTTTCAAAAGCTTTTACTAAAAACCAAATAAATATGCATTTCTTTATCATGAAATAACAGCCTCGAAAGCTTGCTGAGGAAAGTTAGTAAATTTGTTAGGTAAAACACCTCTTGTTAATTCATACTGCGCGTCATGGATCAAAATTTCGCTTTCAAAAATGGCTTCTAATAATATCACTATAATTGACAATAGTAATTTTCCCTACAACTCAGATTAGCTTTTTTTACGGTAATTTGACGGTAACGCCCTATCCCCCTGCTTTAAAAATAAGAATCAAGTTGTTTTTAATATCAAAATCCTAGCAACTGTGATATTACATAATTTACTTTCACTAGGCTCACTATAAAAAATAATTACTGTGATATCGTTAGTGTTTTGTGTGAAAATCGAAAGAAAGTAATTATAAAAAATCTGGCACATTTCATTTTTCTCGGTAAGCGTCCCAGAATTAGTTTTAAGAGGATCTAAATTTTCTCTAATCTTTGTTCTATATACCTGAAAAATGCCTTTCGGGTTAGTTTTTGAATCATTTGCCACTTTAATTTCATAGTTCCGTTTAGCTTTTGTTATCTCTTTTCTAACTTCCCTCTTAATGTGTGTATATTGATCTACGAGATGGTCCTCACCTCCTTCGATACGCCTATTCCTTTCTTCGGCACTTAAAGATGTTTGAGCCTATCGTTCATCCATTTGGGATCATTTCTATTCGATCTCATTTCTCTAAACGGATTAACTGTTCTTTGTGCAGAGTGGATAGCATTAAGAAAACTGTCCAGTTGGTAGTTCTCTTCAATACCCAAGTCCACAGGTGACAGGTGTTCTTTAAGCCCATTGTAATCCGCTAAACGAAAATCTTGGGCTGTTGCTGAATTATCCATGGAATCTTACTTCCAGTCGATACTAAAGGTAATTGAGTTGTGGTCGCTTGCACAATGTTCCTCTGTGATCTCTAGATTATTAACAAGGTTATCCTTGTTAGCCAGAACCAAATCAAGCAGGATATTTCACCTTGTTGGTTCTTTCACAAACTGCTCAAAAAAAAAAAAATCTTGAACTACCTCCAGGAAGTCGTTTGACTCGAGATTCCCAGTCATTGAATTCCACTCAGTCTGACTGAATTTAAAGTCTCTTACAATTACTAAGTTATCGTGCCATGTGGCTTTAACAGTTTCTTCCTAAAGTAGTCTAGTAGTCCCCCTTGATCCATACCCAAGTTTGGAGGACGGTAAATCACGCCTAAATTTACTTTTCATGCCCTTCTGAAAATTCTACCCACACAAACTGTGTGTTCTTTGTCTTAATACCTGCGTTTATGCGGCAATTTCAGGGTTCTCTTACTGTGCCAACCCACCTTTCTTCCCGTTATTTCTGTTAATATGGAGTAATTTAAAACCCTGAATGCGACATTTAGCAAGCACGTCCTGATTCTTTATATTAAGCCACGTTTCATTTGTGACAAATACGTCAATGTTACCATCACTTGCAACTAATCTCAACTCGTCCATCTTGTTTCTACCTCTCTGATTATTTGTGTAATAAGTTTTTAGAAGTCCTCTCTCTTCCCTCCCTGCTCGTTGTTGCACCTCCACTCTCTCTGTTACTGTCCTTATAGCCTAGTGTCACTTGTTTATCGACCTTCACCAATAACTCTACCTTATTCTGCTTCCCTAAATCTCTATCGCTACACTGAAAATTCATCCTGCCCAATTCTATTGACAGCTCCCTCCACGGCACCGGCGAGTGCCCCCTTGCCCGTCTTAAACAGATGAATCAAAGGAATGTCAGGAAATGCTTCTTCAGCCTCAGAGTAGCCAGAAACCTGAATGACAGTGTTAACGAAGCACTGAGCGCAGGTTCAATAGATAGTTTTAACACAAGATATGACAGAACCCACGAGGGAAGGACGTAATAAATCCAGCAAGCAGCAGTGTTACGAGCTCAGGTTCGATTCTTGCAACCACATGGAGGCGAGCACAAATTTCTGAGCACTGACACAAACACAGCAACGATTCGCCTAGACCTTCATTCCCTGAACGAGTGGAGTTCATCAAGCGTGCCGTCCTGGACAGCCGATAGCGTTAATGACAAGCAATTAACGTCTCTTATCGTCGATAATTGGAGAAGACTTTGGTTAGGAGAAAGTTATAGACAGGAGGACGGCGCTCGGATCCCAGGAGAGACTAGAGTCAAGATGAACCAAGAAGAGGCAAGAACTAAGGTGAAACAAAATAAGACCAATGTCAAGACGATCCCTGAAGAAAGAAGAGCTAAGACGAACCCAGCCCAGAGTTAAGACGATTAGAGAGAAAAAAACAAGTCAACATGAAGCCAGAAGAGCGCGTAACACAGGAGAACAGAGCAAGTCACCAAGTGACACATCCTCCCTACTAATTCAAAATAATGGTCGCTCCTGGAGGGGATGTGGGTCATTTGCTGTTGACTCTGGATAACTGGGAATATAATTAGGATAATTATGTCGTTATGGATGCCGATCCTAATTAACCTGCAGTTAGACACTGCCAGGCCGTCAGGGAGGCGCTAGGGCTCATGGATGTTAGAATTTTGCTTATCGAGAATAGTGTTGTAGTTCGTTTTGTTGAACACCGTTTCTGTAATGCGGAAATAAAGTGGCTCTTTGTACCAAAGACTAAATGTAAATAATTTATTTAATAAATAATGTCGCCACCATGTTACAGGCAGCGTTGGTAAACTTGTATGAAATTTTTGGTTTTGGGGATGAAGAGTGGGGAGGGGAGAGGTGGTGGGAATGATGGTGGAGATGATTATGGTACGGTTTCTGGATATGATTATATGTTGATATGATAGTGGTGCAGTTGAAGATGATTGTGATGGAGTTGATGGAGCTAGTATGGTATAGCTAAATGGTTCAGAGAACTGACAAGTTGCTAAATTAGACACACGTGCAACACTTGGGTATTTTTAATGAGGAAGATACCCAAGTGTTGCACATGTGTCTAATTTATCAATCTATGGTATAGCTGGTGTAGATGATGATGGTGCTACTGGTGGAGATTATAGTGGTTCAGTAATAGTGTAGTTAGAGATGATGGCGGAGATAAGGACAGTTGGTGAAGACGGTGGAGGTGATGGTGATGCAACTTGAGCAGTTGAAAATGGTGTACTTGGTGAAAGTGATGCTAATGTGTTTGGAGGAGATGATGGTGATGAAGTTGTTGAAGATGATGAAGATGTAACTTACAACAGTAACGCTGAATAACTCATACTGGTTTAGAGCTTCATAGACATAATAATTGTAATAATAATAATCATAATATTAAAATGGTTCGAAACACAGCAATCATCAACTGGTACCTACGTCTATCTGGGAAACAATGCTGTGATACATTTCTTGTACAAGAATGGTATACAGTACGGACGTAGACGTTTCGCCATCCAGTGGCTTTATCAATACAAATTCCAAGACATAATTTGAAGACAGGACTATATACAGAAGATGAGGTAATCAGTCCCTCAGCATTGGAGTTGGTGCGAAGAGCACCGTAGTCGTGGAGATTCTGGAGCAGAGGCAATGAGCCTGGCGCTTATATACATTTCTTA
>NC_069408.1:65473367-65525867 GCF_026875155.1 Cherax quadricarinatus
CGAGAAGGATAACTGGTTAGTAGGGTAGATCAGCTAAAGTCAGTGCCAGATCAGCCTGTCTGTGGTTCGTACGTTGGACTATGTGCAGATAGCAGTAACAGCCTCGTTGATCAGGCACTGATCCACCAGGAGGCCTGGTCATGGACCGGGCAGCGGAGGCGTTGATCCCCTGAATGTCCTCCAGGTAGACTTCAGGTAGGGGGTGAGGATTGGAGTGGGAGAGAAACTGGGGGGAAAAAAGTGGCTGAGGAAAGAGAAAGAGATAAGTTGGGAGAGGGAGAGAGCTTTGGAGACAAAGAAATGAGCAAGCCAGTCATAGTAATTAACCTCAAAGTAGATCTCCACGAGTAGTTCTCAACGGGGCACAGACAACAAGACAATCGGTGTCACTTTTCTAAAGAAAAGTGTGTTGGGCAGTTGTTATGGAATGCTAATTTATACGACCTTCATATCTTCCCAGAAACCCACGTCTATGCAGCCGACTGTGCTCTGACATTTATCAAAGACAGGATATGCCAGCTGATCTTGTTGCAGCAATTGGCAGGTTATAACAACATTAACCTGGAAAAAAACGATGGTAGGTCACATTTGCTTCAGGAATAACAAATGTTGGTGGTCTCTAGGTACTGGAGCAGCGGTAAGAATGAATTAGAGAGTTGGGACTCGGGGATGAGGTGGATATCCTAAAGGTAAAATTTCATTCAACAATAAATCTGAAGAATCACAGTAAATCTGTTAAACAATGCAGACAAGAAGATAGCAGCACTAAGGTGTATTTCATATCTGTTCGACAGTTGAGACTTTCTTGGATTGCCTCTCTGCAATATTTACGACATCCTGACAGAATAAAGAACAGAGACAACTTATTTCTCATCTGGACTGGATCAAGACAAATCTTATATTTCTGCAGAGCTTCAACACCTTAGGGATGTGGGTGGACTTCCTATTATGCACAAGGCCAATGTTGCTAAGTTTCCACTTGCTTCTACTTTGCGGACAGAGAAAAGAACAACAAGACGGGCAACAAACAGCCAGTACACTCTGGTAGTACCATTCTCAAGAACATCACTTCATCTGAGGCATTCATCCCTAGAGTGACTCGAGCTTTGAACATGTTCGCGCAGCATTAAGACTTCGATTAAATAAAACGTTGACAAAATGAAATTGCTGGCCCACATATGACTTCAACTTCATCATATTTCATATTTGTAGGTCTCATAACAATAAAAAGGCTTTAAAATGAGCTGAGGTTATGAACACCCTCTTAACTAGTAAATAAAGGAATGAACTCTTAACCAAATACTCTAAAACCCGGGTGAATAAGATAGAGTAGGGGGGAAGGGGGCTTCAGAGACCGAGAGAAACCGAGACCGCCGATGTTGGCTACACCTCAAAGATGCAACTAGACAGACAACTGAAGGAGGAGACGTTGTATGCTCTTTTTTCTGAAAGTGTACATGTCCATCTAAATGATATTGCCATTCCTAATGACTTGGAAATGATGTTCTTGAGGATATGCACAAAAATCTAGAATATAATTTTTAAACAAACCGGCCGTCTTCCACCGAGGCAAGGTGACCCAAACAAGAAGAAACACATTCACCATCAATATCTCCATCACTGTCTTGCCAGAGGACGCCAAAACTACAATTCAGTATTGAAAATATCCTTCCCCTCCTTCAGAGTGCAGGCACTGTACTTCCAACGTCCAGGACTTTTGATAAAGAATTCCCCCCAAAATGCTGATGGATGTGTCTATAAGATTCCTTGTAAAATTTGCTATAAAGTTTATTACGGTCAAACTGGTAAAAATCTCGAACTAAGATTAAAACAACATAAATATAGCATTAGAACTGGACAAGATTCCAATGCTCTATTTATTCATGTAAGAGATTTTAACCATCCAATTGATTTTCAAAAAGTTGAGAAAGTAGTATCAAGCAAGTCCATGGTCGACAGGAATATAATTGAATCTTGTTTCATAAAAAGCAGTTTTGACAATAATATGAATATTTCCTTTGGTTTATATAAATTAGATCCATTTATAATTAATAGAATTTGGGAAGAATTTAATAATACACTGGACAAATAATTTTTAAATTTTCTTGGGTAGAATAGTTTGTGGGTGAGTTGTGCAAAGGACCTATCCAAGTTGGGTCGGCGCGCGTCAGGTGTTTAACCGTTGTGGGATCTGATAGTGAGGTGCTGGCCAGACCCCTTATATAGCTTCCTTGTATGCTTTACTTTCATAGTTCCTTGATAATGTGAGTAGTCACGAAAGCGCTTGGAATTTCTCTATTCTTTCAGAGTGGTTGTTTTGCATATTTTGAAATCACCTGTTTACTGTGATCTTATTGCATATATATATATATATATATATATATATATATATATATATATTATATATATATATATATATATATATATATATATATATATATATAGATAGATATATATATATATATATTGTGATTTAATTAAAAGTTTGATCATAAAAATAATGTTAGATATTTCGAATTGGTGATAGTGCAGAAAAATGAGAGAGAGAGAGAGTGAGCGAGTGAGTCAAGGAGGTAGAAACTGGCACACAGCTTCAGTAAGGGAGGATCTTGTAGGTGCAAGTTCCGAAAAGTTTTAATGGACTTCTTTCACCCCCCCTCCCCCCCAGCACACAAACACATCCAAGGGAGAATCTCTTATACAATGGTTTTCCAGTGTTAGGTTTAGAGTTCCTACCATTATTTACAAGCTTAGAGCTGTTATCTACATCATGTCATATGAAAGTCGTTTTATTGTTATGAGACATATGAATAGGACGAAGCGAGTTCTTTCGGTCAACTTACTTTGCCATTAATGTCATTATCCTATACGAACATGTTCCAGACTCGAGTCAACCTTGGAATAAACGATCTCAGATAAAATGATGTGCCCGTCTTGTGTGTACAAGTGGGTATGTACATAACAGTAAAGCTACCCACATTGTTCCGGTGTTGAACGTTCTGATATAGTATTTCTGTCCAGGCAGGGTCTAGGCGAGAGATGAGTCGTCTAGGTCTGTTCATTATTCTTCCAAGAAATTGTAGATTAGACTGGGTGCAAGCAATCCAAGGAAGTGGAGCATATTCAAGGTGTTAGCGTACTTGAGCTTCATACAGTCTTGTAACCTACAATATCGAGCAGATGGGAGATACGTCAGAGTGCTCTAAGCATCCCGGCAACTTTGCAAGATTTACAAGGTGATTTTTCACAGTCAATGTGGAATCAATTTCACCCAACCTCATCCCCGGATTGCCACACTTTCCCTTTCATTCTTACCACTACAGCATTATCATGGTGCCTAGAAACCATCATTTGTGCTTTCTCAGGAGCAAATGTGACCTGTAATAGTTTTCCTCAGGTTGATGATATAGTTGTAAACTGGTAAGTGAGAGCACCCGGCATTTCTTTTTTGGAAAAGTACGCAAACATTTTTTGGACATCTGAGATTTGGAATGAGTTAAAAGGAGGTCACTGAAGAGACTTTCCCAAGCACACTTGACCGGGAACATTTCAGAAAAGTTTGTGTTGATCTTTCCCGTGAGACCCCAAACTTGAGAACTACCAGTGGTCACACTGGAAGCCATATGGAAATTTTTCTTGCAGGATATTATTTTTTTTTCACATGTTTTGCATTACCCGTTTTTATTCTTTTTTTTGAGATTCTTTACACCTTCACCTGTTGTTTTCTCACTTTCTACATTTTATCTTTCATCTGGACTCACCTCCTCATTAGTAATTAACCTACCCCTTACCTCTTCTCCCCTCACATTTTAAAACTGAAAAAAAGCATACACCTTGCCTGTAGTTCACATACCCCTTGACCTGTGTTCATATACCCCTTGACCTTCATTTCACATACCCCTTGACCTTTTTCCCCACATACCCTTTGACTGTAGTTCACTATACCCTGCCCTGTAACCATTATACCCCTTGACCTTGTTCATAAAACCCCTTGACCGTGTTCACTATACACCTTGACCTGTATTTCCATACCCTTTGACTGAGTTCACTATACCTGAACTGTACTTCACTTACACCCTTGCCCTTCTTTCACTATACCCCTTTACTTTATTTTCACTATACCCCTTTGCCTGTTTCACTGTACACCTTAACTTCATTAACTTACCCTTGACTTGTATTCAAAAACCCCTTTGCCCGTATTCACTGTACCCCTTTGCCCTTATTTCACAACACCTTGACCTTTACCCACTAAAAAACCCTTGCCCCCCTTAGCCACTTACCCAAAACCTTATCCATATACACCTTGACCTTCAGTTCACTATCACCTTGACTGTAGCCCACTATAATTTTGACCTGAGTCCACTAACCCCTTGACCTGTATCCACTATACACCTGACCTGTATTCATTACCCTTGACCTGAGTCCATTTTAACACCTTGACCTGTAGTTCATATACATTGACTTGTTCCACTATACACCTTGACCTTGTATTCATTACATCTTGACCGTAGTTACAAACCCTTGACCTGTAGTTCATATACACCTTGCCCTGTAGCCCCACTATAACCCCTTCCCTGTTTCACTATACACCTTGACGTGCAGTTCACTATCACCTTTGACCTGTAGTACTTATACCCTGACCTGTATCCACTATACGCCTTGACCGCAGTTCATTTAACCCCTTTGACCTGTAGTGTTCAATACCCCTTTGACCTGTATAGTTCAGTATCACCTTGAAAATTCCTTAACCTTTGCCCTGTAGTTAAATATACCCTTGCCCCGTATTTCACTATACACCTTGACCTGTAGTAGTTCAGAACCCTTCCCGTAGTTCCTATACCCCTTTGACCTGTGTAGTTCAGTATAACCTTGCCCGTAGTTCACCTTCCCAATTTTTCCCCCCTCACCGTTGTATTTTTTCTAATATCGTTGCTCCCCTTTACACATCTTTTTGTTCACCTTCCCCCTTCACTTCCACCCCCAAAACACTGTAGCTGTGACGCACGCCCCCACCACCACAACACTGTACTGTGACTACAGTCCCAACACCAAAAAACCTGTAGTTGACGACACGTCCCACCACAAAACACTGTAGCTGGACACACGTCCCCCCACCAAACACTGTAGCTGTGACTAACGTCCCACCACCAAAACATGTAGCTGTGAGACACTCCCACCACCAAACACGTAGCTGTGACGACAGGGCCCACCACCACAACACTGTACTGTGACGACCGTCCCACACCACAACACTGTAGCTGGACTAATTCCAACCCACAACAATCCCACCACCCAAGAACACTTCGGAGTCCAAACGCCCCTTCCCCCATCACAGTATTTGAGGAGGAAACACGTCCTTCCCCCACCAAAACATTCAGGGGAAGGCAACACGCCCCCACCACCACAACATTCAGCAGAAAAACACGTCCTTCCACCACAACACTTGGGCAGGAAACACTTACCATATCAAACCTGAGCAGGCAACACGTCCCACCCCCACCCCCACACTTCAGCATGACAATCGTCCCACCACCCCCCCCCACTCAGCATGAAACCCCCACCCCCCCCCACACTTCAGCGTGAAACAGTCCCCCACCCCCCACACTTCAGCGTGACAACAGCCCCACCCCCACCCCCCCCTTTCAGCAGTGACAAACGTCCCCCCCCACCCCCACATTTCAGCAGTGACAATACGTCCCCCCACCACCCCCACACTTAAAGCTGAAAACCATCCCACCACCCCCCCACATTCAGCATGACAACACGTCCCCCCCCCACCCACACTTAGCAGTGACAACACGTCCCCCCACCCCCCCCACATTCACATGACAAAACATCCCCCACCCCCCCCCAATTTCAGCATTGACAACACGCCCCACCCCCCCCCCACCTTCAGCGTGACAATACGTCCCACCCCCACCCCCCACTTCAGAAGTGACAACACGTCCCCCACCCCCCCCACACTTCACATGACAACACGTCCCCCACCCCCCCACACTTCAGCAGTGACAACACGTCTCACCACCCCCCCCACACTTCACCAGTGACAACACGCCCACCACCACCCCACACTTCGCAGTGACAACACGTCCCCCCCCACCCCCCCCACACTTCAGCAGTGACAACACGTCTCCCCACCCCCCCCCACATTTCAGCAGTGACAACACGCCCCCACCCCCCCACCCCCACCTTCGCTGACAAACCCCCACCACCCCCCCCACCTTACATGACAAACTTCCCACCCCCACCCCCACACTTCAGCATGAAAAACAGTCCCCCCCCAAACCCCACATTTTCAGCATACAACAGTCCCCCCCCCCCACCCCCACACTTAGCAGTGACACACGTCCCACCCCCCCCCCCACATTTCAGCGTCAACACGTCCCCCCCCCACCCCCACATTCAGAGTGACAAACGCCCCCCAACCCCCCCCCCACACTTCAGAGTGAAAAACACGCCCCCCACCACCCCCACATTCAGCGGAAACAGCCCCCACCCCCCCCAACTTCAGCAGTGAAAACAGTCCCCCCCCACAACACTGATGAAGAAAGCTTTTCACAGAGCGATGTACGCTTCATAAACCTAAATAAATAATAAACCAAAACAGATAAAACTGCCAGAGCGAAAACGTAAAGTTATTTTTCTCCCAAGTACGTTTTGAACCCCGTAACAGAGAAAAACAATGCAAATCTTGTCATTGAGCGAAACATTAATGTAAAACTGACACAGAAAACTGGTTTAATGAAGCTCTACGGACAGAAAAAATATTCTTGTAAAGTTTAAAATAAACATCCTTTGAAAGATTGTACAAAGAAAATTAAGAAGAAAGTTAATAATTAACATGTATAGTGAATTTAAAGGGTGACGAAAACATAAGATAACGGGAAGAGGAACAACAAGTGAAGGTGTAGGTGAATATACGTCAAAGTGAAAGGTTAACTGGTGATTTTTTTAAAAAAACCTGTTAGTCGAACCAACGGGGGAATATTAATACAAGATACACTGATAAAAGGGTTTGGGAGGGGGACTGACTTGGGGGAAAAAGCTCCAGCAAATCTTAATTACTACAAAAAGTACTTCCCCCCCCTTTTTTCTTTCCCCCTTTTTTTCTTACCAAAAGGGGGAAAATTTTGGGAAAAAAATTGCAATCTAATGGTCATCACATTTTTTAAAAAAGTCCACCAATTATGTGAAACTCTACCTGGTGCCTTCACAACAAGCTTCGATTTTCTCTCCCAGGCTATAAATCTTCCGGGTTTAATGAATTTTAAAAACCATATAACCTATAGTTAGAGGGGGCCATAGATTGGTCCAGGGGCACCATTAAACCTTGACACACTCTCAGATCGGGATAAAACTTAACAGGGGAACTCCCAGGGGGTTCTCAAAATAGGCTTTAGTTATGTCTACATATTTGCTCCTATTTTTAGCCAAATATTTCTTTCTCACATAATATTATATTGTACGACATACAAATAACCCGCACAAAAAAGAGAGAATTTACGCGAGTTTGGGCCCAATTGGACCATTGACAAAGTCAAGGGCCCAAATTCGGCCCGAAACGTGCGTAAGCTTCTCTCTTTTTTGTGGGGGTTTTTATTTGTGTTCGTTCCAGTCACGGTTTTGGGCCCTTTTTTGTTATTTATTGACAAATTTTTTTGGGTACCTGTGGTTAGGAAAATTCGTCAGGAAACAGGCAATGTTTCCTGACGCGGGTCTTAGTACTGATGAGCCACCGTTGGAGCTTTTGGTCGACTGACCGAGTCTTTTTGTGGCTCACCGGTAAACCCCCTTTAAAAATTTTTTGGGCAAAGTTATAACGATTTTTTACCTTCGGAAGCCTTAAAAATTTTTCTGCTGGGAAATTTTTTTAAACAATTTGTTTAAACGGTTTTAGTGTCAAAAAAATTTGATCAAAATAAATACTAATCTATATTAGTATTTCGAAAATAAAAATTGAAGACCCCAATTAAAGACTAGGGGCTCCCAAAATTTTCAGTCTATTTAAAATTTATCCAATTTTTTTTCCCTTTTTTTTAAGGTTCCAAAAATAATATTAGTAGGGGAACCCAAAAAACAGATAAAAGTTGTTTGAGGGAAATGGAAGATTTTCACATTATAAACAGTGACAAAAAACGTAACAATATGTACAGACATGTATCTCATTTTAAAATCTTACTGTATATGAATCTTTTTAACCCAATGTTCTCTTAAATCTTTTTTACCTATTAGTTTATACCCATTGGGCCCAAAAAAGAATGAGAAGATGGGGGGGTAGGGGAGGGGGAATTTCAAATGGCTTCAGAAAAAATCCAAAAATTCTTCCTCGAAGCATTTTTTCCCCTTTCCGAGGTTATGGATCCAGAATTTGCTCCAAGGGACCCCCTTAATTAAAAAAAAGTTTTTATAAAAAATTACAGTAACAAATATATTTTTTAGTTTAGCCGGGGAAAGGTACTTAAATTTTTTAAATTGCAATACAAAATAATGGGATCAATTGATGACTTAATGGGATGGAACTGAAAAAAAAGAAACAAACAGCGCATAGGACTGGATGAAGAAAGCAGGTTTTGGAATTTTTAACACGTTATTTCGCAAGACACACTTACGGATGGAGGTGTTTTTCAACAAGAATTAAAGCGACGCAGATAGGGAAAAGAAATCTTCAGAAAAGATCTCCAGATTTTAGGGTTTTTTATTTTTGAAAGGTTAATCCAAAACCGTGGGGTACAGATTATTTAAAGTACAAAAAAAGTGATCATTTTTTGCTACTGCAATAGTTTTAAAACCTTCCCTGAGTGTTTATCATAAGGTTGTTTTTTTTTAGTATTAAGTCATTTTTTTTATTATTTCATTTTTATTTTTGGTTTAATTTTCTCCCTTTTTTGGGAAAATATAAATTATATTATATATTATATAATATAATTTATATATATAAATTTTTTATATAATATATATTATATTAATATTATATCAATATATATATATATATATATATTATAATTATATATATAAAATTTTATATATTATATTATATAATATTATAAAAATATATATATTATATATATTATATGTGTGCCGAAAATGTAAAACTGGGCAATTGCAAAAACTCATTTTAAAATTTAAATCCTTTTTGAAATTTTTCTTATACTTTAAAATATAATTTTTTCATTAAAAGTTTAGTAAAAAAAATTTTAATTTTGCACCAAAAGAAATCTTTGAAAACTTACCAACCTTATTATAACAACCACTTATTTTGCCCAACCCCAAATAAATTATTTTTTGATTTGTTTAAAAAAATTTAATACTAAAAAAAACTCATGGGAAAAATTTTTTTTCGTTTGGTTAAGAATATTTTGCGAATTATTTCTACACAAATTTCACTTGTTCTATATGGGAAGATGAACGTTGCATTTAGCCAAATCGCAAGTTCTGCATTTGGCACGACAATTTATATATTTATATATATATTAAATTTTATATATTTAAAAATATAAAATAAATATATATATATATATATATATTATATATATATAAATTTTAAAATATAGCAAACAACCCCTGTGAAAGAGGAAATTTCAAGCATTTCGTGCTTTTCACATTATCAAGGAACTATGAAAGTAATACATCAAAGGAAGGCATATTAAGGTCTAACCACCTTAAGTAACATCCCCCAAAAAAGAAAAACCTTGTTGCCGTCTCCTCACCCTTTTCGCTTTTACCTTGTTTTTTTTCCCCACCTTGAGCTGGGGTCCCCCACCTTTTAGCTGTCCCCCCCTTAAACCTTTTTGTCTCCCTCCCCCTTTTCCCCCCCCCTTCTCCCCCCCCCCCCTCCCTTGTTTCTTCCCCCCCCCGTCCCCCACCCGCTCCCTCACCTTTTTGTCTCCCTCACCTTGTTTGCTCCCCACCCTTTTTGTCTCCTCACCTTGTTGTCTCTCCCTCACCTTTTGTCGTCTTCCTACCTTGTTGTGTTCCTTACCCTTTTTTTGTCTCCCTCCCCTTTTTTTGCTCCCTCACCTTGTTTATTGTCCCCTCACCCTTTTTGTTGTCTCCCCCACCTTGTTGTCGTCTCCCTACCCTTTTTGTCTCCCTCACCTTGTTTTGTTTCCCCCCTTTTTCCCTCACCTTTTGTCTCTCCCTCCTTTTTGTCTCCCCCCTTTTTTTTTCTCCCCTTTTATTCCCTTCACTTTGGTCTATTGTTGTTGTTTTTGTTTGTGTGGTTTTTTGGGGTGGGTTTTTTTCACTTTTACCTTTGATTGAGGGGGGAACTTCTCCCCCCTTTTAAGATGACAGGGTTTTTGTTTTTTTGTTGTTTTATTTTTTGTTTTTGTTATCACCCTTTTACCAATTGTGGTTGCGGGGGCGGCTGCTCTGGCCCGCCTTTCAGGTGGGTACAGGTCCCCCCCCTGCTCCATGAATTTACATACCTCTTTTTAAAACTTGTTGGGCCTGCCTCCCACTACTTTTCTTTTTCTTTTGGCTTGTGTAAAAAACCTAAATTTTTGAATCGAGTTTTCAATTTTGTTGTGCCCCGCCTTTCCCCCTTTGGCCTCCCGTTTCCCCTTTCCTTTTTCCCCCTTTGGATTTCTTTTTTTCTCTTCTTGAGGGTGGGTTTTTGGTCTGGCTCCAATAAACTCAAAATTACAGTTAAAAGAAAATTTTCAGGTGAAAAATCTTTTTGTTTAAATTTAAAAATTGTAAAACCTAAACTCATTGGTTTTCAATTTGGTGTTTGTTTTGTTCCCCCCTCCTTTTTAACTTGTTTTCCTTAACCCCCTGTTTTTTGGGAAACTTGGGGGAAATTTCTTATTTGCATTTGATTTCCCTGGGTTTCCTTACTGTGCATTTCTTTTTTTTCCTTCCGAACTTTTTTTTTGGGGTTCTTTTTCTTCTTACTTTTTAAAACTCCCCTTGTTTTGGTTTTCCCTTTATTTTTAACTCTTTATTTTCAATTCGGATTTGTGTACCCCCCTCCCTTCTAATTTTTTCAGTTTAACTTCCTTTAAGATCCGTCCTGGGTTTATTTTCCCCCTTTTTGTAGTTTCCCCGTGTTTTTTTCATTTTCGTATCCCTTGGGCCTCCCCCTTTGGGCCCCCTTTCCGTTTTTCCCCCTTCCCTTTTATTAAAAACCCCCAACTGTCTTTTCCCCCCCTTACCCCTTTTTCCCCCTCAAATTTAAAATTTTCCCTTTTCCCTTTTTTGTTCTTGGTTTTTTTCAACTTGTTGTGCACCCTGCCTTTTTTTTTCCTCAAGGGAATGCTTTCATTGGAATGTCCCTTCCTGGGGGTTTTTTTTTCTCCTTCTCTCTTTTTCCACTGGGTTTTTCAGTACCCTGGTTAATTGCCCTTTTCCCGTGTTCCTTTCCCCCAATTCCCGTTTTTCCCCCTTCCTTATTATTTTAAATTACCAAAAAACTTTTAATTTTTTTATTGGAAAATTTTTTGCCCACCTTTCACCTATTTATAAAATTGCTTCCTGTTCCCTTTTACCCTATTTTTTCTGTGTGTTAAAATTTAAAAATGATATTCACTGATTTTCCCCTTTTTCCTTAAGCGTAAAAAATTCTTTTAAAGTAAGCCTCACTTGTGTAAATTCTGGAGGCCTTTTTAAAAAAACAGTTTTATAATAAGTGAACAGGATAAGTTTCTCAAGAGCCTTTTAAAACAAAAGTTTTGAAAATAAAAAAAAAAAATAAAATTATTAAAAAAAAGTTTTTTTTTAAAAAATTTTTTTATAAAAATAATTGAAAAAATAAATTTTTTTCCTTGGATTTTCCAAATTTATTTTTTAAAGAAAATTTTCTTAAATAAACTTTCCCATATTTTTATTTTTCCTTGAAAATTCAAAAGAAAATAAAAAACAATAGTTTAAAAATTTTCCCCTTAAAAACAATTTCTAACAAAAAGGAAAACCTTAAAGTTAGCTCACCTGATGAATTAAACCAACATAAAACCCCCACGATTTGAAATTTTCCCCGGGAAATAAAGAAAACCAAAACCCCTATAAAAAGGCGGTAAAATTTAAGATAAAATTTAAAGATTTTTTATATTTAAAAGTTTTTTATCCTTTTATATTTGCCCCCCAAAAAACTTTTTTCCTTGAAAAATTATACCACGAGATAATTTTTAAAATCTTAAAATTTTAACATTATTCTTTATTTTTTCTGAAAAAAGGAAAAGAAAGAAAATTTGGAAACAATATTCGGTCATTTTTCCAAAAAGGTTCCCTTTTTCCAAAGGTTACTAAACCTTTGTTGACTGAAAAACAAAAAATCCAAAACCAAAACAAAACCCCCCCCTTTGGTTTTTTGGTTTTAGGGGGTTTTTTTTTTATTTTTATTTTGGGGTTAAAATTTAAAAACATTTAAATATAATTTATTTTATTATTTATAAAATTTAAAATGTCGGGCCAATATTCTGGAATTGCAAAAATCAAAATTGTCCCTTTCTAAAAACTCTTTTAAAATTTAAAAAAATTTTTTTTAAAGTTTTGTGAAAAAAAATTTTTTCAAAAAACTTTGAAAATTTTCTAAAATAAAGAAAATTTATTTTTAAAAAATAACCCAAAATGATTTTTTAGATGGTTTTTTCAATAAATAAAAAAAACAAAGCAAGGAAATAAAGTTGAAAGGTTTTTCAAATTAGATACAAAAACGCTTTTTTTGGGGGGGTAAATTTGGTGGGAGTTTTGGGGATTGGGGTATTATTTTATATATATATATATATATTATATAAATATATATATATATATATATATATATATATGCAATAAGATCACAGTAAACAGGTGATTTCAGAATATGCAAAACAACCATCTGAAAGAATAGAGAAATTCCAAGCGCTTTCGTGTGAGTAGTTCACGAAAGCGCTTGGAATTTCTCTATTCTTTCAGAGTGGTTGTTTTGCTTATATATATTATATTTTATATATATATATAATATATATAATATATATATATATTTTATATATATATATATTATATATATATATATATATATACAGGGCGACCAGCTTCCTCTTTCAGAGACTCAGTGTTGCGATCCAGAGAGGAAATGCCTGCAGCATTCTGGGCACACGGCCCACCGCAGGAGAGCTGGATGAAGTATTCGAGATGTAGCTCTGAGTTACCTATGTTGTTTTACTTTGTATCATATTTTTGTGAATGTTTTGTCAATGTATTTTGTCTTTAAATAAAATATATATACATAATATAGGGGGTGGTAGGAGAAAATTCTCAAACAGCTTCAGGGAGAATCTTGAGTTTTCCCTGAAGCAAGTTTATTCTTTTCTTGAGGATGGGGTCCCATAACAGTTCTAGAGGTGGTACCTCCCTATATTTTATATATATATAATATATTATATATATTATATATATATATATTATATATATATATATATATATATATATATATATTATGCATGGATTTCTGGATGTAGGTGCAATTTAATGTGTGTGTGTGTGTTTGGGAGCACATGTATTCATGCTTGTATTTGTGTATTTACACATATATGTTTCTAAGTGTGCGTGTACACATGTATACTTAAAAAAATATAAAAATACTTAATAAGGAAAAAAATAGCACTCGGGATCAATGCAGAAATTAATTATTTACAAAAAGAAGAAACTCCAACGTTTATTGAGCTCGACACGGTGACCCTGACGACACCAGCTGTCGACCTCACTGTCAGGATACCAGTCTTCCTGATTAATGAAGGTCTTAAAACCTTTATATATTCCACCCTGTCAGGTGGTGGACAGTAGGTAGGTTGTTGGAAGGATAACAGTTAGTGGAAGGATAACTACTGGTGGAAGGATTACTATTGCAAGTGTAGTGATGGCAGTGTAGTGATGACAGTGTAGTGATAGTGTAATGATGGCAGTGTAGTGATGGCAGTGTAGTGATGACAGCGTGGTGATGGCAGTGTAGTGATAGTGCAGTGATGACAGTGTAATGATGACAGTGTAGTGATGGGATTGTAGTGATAGTGTAGTGATCACAGTGTAGTGATATCAGTGTATAGTGTAGTGATAGCGTAGTGAAGAAGCGGGGCCAGGAGCTGACTCTCAGCCCCTGCAAACACAAATAGGTGAGTGCAAGTAGGTGAGTGCAGCGTAGTAAGGGTGATAGCGGGTGAGTGATGACAGTGTAGTGAGTGATGAAAGTTTAGCGAATGTAGGGTGATGACAGTGTAGGGTGATGACAGTGTAGGGTGATGACAGTGTAGGGTGATGACAGTGTAGGGTGATGACAGTGTAGTGAGAGTGATGAAAGTTTAGCGAATGTAGGGTGATGACAGTGTAGGGTGGTGACAGTGTAGGGTAATGACAATGTAGGGTGATGACAGTGTAGGGTGATGACAGTTTAGGGTGATGACAGTGTTGGGTGATGACAGTGTAGGGTGATGACAGCGCAGGGTGATGATAGTGTAGGGTGATAACAGCAGATTGAGGGTGGTGGCAGCAGAGTGAAGGTGGTGTCAGCAGAGTGTAATGACAATAGTGAGGGGGGTGGTGACAGTATACCTGGAGTATACCTGGAGAGACTTTCGAGCTTCAGCGTTCCAGCGGCTCGGTCTGAGATCATGCCCCGCTGTGGATCAGGGTCTGATCAACCAGGCTGTTACTGCTGGCCGCACACAAACTCGCGTACCAACCACAGAACGGTTGGTCAGGTACTGACTTTAGGTACCTGTCCAGTGCTTTCTTGAAGACAGCCAGGGGTCTATTGGTAATCCATTTTATGTATGCTGGGAGGCAGTTGAACAATCTTGGGCTCCTGACACTTAGTGTGTACTCGTGGCACCCCTGGTGACGACCGTATCGGGATGGTGATGACAGTATGGGAATGGTGATGATAGTATTGGGATGGTGATGACAGTTTAGGGATGGTGATGACAGTATAGTGATGGTGACGACAGTAGAGTGATGGTGACGACGGTATAGTGATGGTGACTGTATAGTGATAGTGATGACAGTTTAGTAATGACAGCATAGTGATGGTGATCACAGCATAGGATGATAACAGCAGAGTGACAGTGATGAGATAGAAGTGAAAGCTGATGACATCATGAGTGATAGTTGATGACATCATGAAAGTTAGTTGATGACATCATGGAAGTGACAGTTGATGCCATGGAAGTGACAGTTGATGACATGGAAGCGACAGTGATGACAGCACTACTGGTATTACATCTTAGAGTGTGTCTTATAAATCAACGATCTTCCTGTATTCGTATACAATTGCTGTAAGTATTAATTTTACGATGACTGGGAAGCTGGACTCTGTCGTAGCATAATCTGTAACATTGAACTTAATTCTTCCTTAATTCCAATGTTTAATAAATATTTCTTTCCAAATATACGAACACTATATACGGAAAATAACAGATCTCGTGATCAATGCAGGCATTAACAAAGTCTTTTAAAAAGGATGAGTGAATGCCAGTATTGAACTCGACAAGGTGACCCTGACAACACCAGCTGTCGACCTCACTGTTAGTACATCAATCTTCCTGGTTAATGAAGGACTGGAAACCCACATATACCTCCACGTCTGATGGCGGCCAGTTGGTTGATCCATGACACTAGATACTACACAGGTATCATCGTAATTCGCTTTATATTAGGAGTTACCACAGTCTCAGCTATCTGGTGCACTTTTTTTTCTGTCTACATATTTCAGTTGTTACCTTTAATTATCTGCTTCAGTATTTACACATTAACCAATCATTGCATGAATTTCCTTGTTTCAGCTTCTGATGTAAGGAGGAGATAAGAATCTCTGAGAATATGATTAACTCCAACGATATCAAAATTTTCCTTGGTCGCCCTCGTCATATTAAACGGCTTATACAATACTCCTTTCAGAAGAAATTACTCGTGAGCATTGCAAAATTGATATTATATAAGTATCGACCTCACCACCAATACCTTAAAATATCCGATATCTGCCGATACCGATACTTTAACATACCCTTAATTTGAATTATAAAATGTTATTGAATTTATTAATTTAATATTGTATCTTGTTTATCATATTTTATGATTCTTTTCTTATTTTCTGACGTTGTTGACAGCTTAGTCCTGTATATGTTGTTCAACTTACACCTTCCCCATTGTATCCACGTTGCACCTTCACATGATTTTCACTTTGCACAATTACCTGTTTCTCAGTTTTCACCTATTGTTCGTTCTTCTCCTTCTGTTTTTTTTTTTTTTGTCTTATGTCCGTCATACACATTGACCTGTTTCACCTCACATCACTTTTGTTCCCACATTACATCATAATCATGGTTCATTCTGCATCATCACCTGTGTTCACCTTAAACTTTGTTTACCTTAGATATTCACTCGATATTCACACATCACTTTCACAAATAGTTCCACTTTTCCCTTCACATGTTCTTCACGTTACACCTATAAATGTTGTTCTCTTTTCTAATTCGAAAGGTAAATTGAATTTTAATTTCTGTTCTCTTCTTGCAAGTTAGTTATTGCATGAGTGATGGTGACTGTTATCATTTATTGGTTATCCTTAGATGCAGGGAAACAATGCTCCATGTAATAATAAATTCTTTTGAAGTATTAGAAAAAAGGCAATTGAAGAATCGGATCATCAGATCAAGAAAATATGAAAATATTGCATTTTTTGTAGTCTTGACAAGTAACATTTTCCTCTCATTCTTGTTTCTTCTGCTAAAGAATCTTAAGAAGGGGACGTTCTCAAATGATAATTCTGTGTAATGAAGAGTGAGTTCTTTGCACAGAGATTTCTTTACACCTGAGTGTGTCGGGGACAGGTGATCCATGTTCGGATTGTCCATCACGATTCATTTGTTTAAAAGTAAGGAAGGAAGAATTAACATTGATAAATAAAATTGCAATAATTCGTAACTAGTGTGTCAAATAACTGGAGGAAATTGAAGCAAATACTTGTACTGAAGAAGAAAGTGAACCGGATATCTGAGTCAGTATGGTAAATCACAGTGAAATCTCTCAGACTTGTACTGGTGACTTGGACCAACCAACTGGGTATCACCTGATATTGGAATTTATAAGGGATTTAAGAATTTCGTAAATCAGGAGGATTCGTAATAATTATTTCTCCCCGAGTAGTTATCCCTCCACCAATTGTTAAATGCTGCCAGTACATCCTTCATCTAGTAGTTATCCTTCCTCTGTAGTTATCCATCCACTAGCATTTTTCATTTCACCAATAATTTTCCTTCAATCCGTAGTTAGCTATCCATCAGTATTTATCCTTTCCAAAAGTTACATTGCTCGAGTTTTTATTCTTCCACCAGAACATATCCTTCCCTATCCAGTTATCCATGCACCAGCAGTTTTCATTACCTAAGTATTTAGATTTCTTCTAGTAGTAATATATCCACCCTTTGTTATCCTTCCACCAGTAGTTATCCTTCAACCCATCGTTATTCTTTCCTCTGTACTAATCCATTTCTCCAGTAGTTAGACATCAGAACATGGCTGTGATCTCTAACACGAGAGAAAGGAACATTGTTAGTTTTTGCAAGGCGAACTCTTCTTTTGTACTAATTAAGTCTGCTAGAATAATGTGATCAATTTCACTTAAGTATGGGAAAGGACAAGAGGTACAGTTAAGTGAGTAGACATATGAATAATCAGTGGGCAGGAGGAGAAGCAGTTAAGTTTGTTAAGTGAGTTAGCTGTGGTTTCACGAAAAGAATGACCTTCAGTCACATTTGCGAGGCAAATGATAGCAAGGCGAGGGAAATGATAGTAAGGCGAGGGAAATGATAGTAAGGCGAGGGAAATGATAGTAAGGCGAGGGAAATGATAGTAAGGCGAGGGAAATGATAGTAAGGCGAGGGAAATGATAGTAAAGGGGAGGGGGAAATGATAGTAAGGCGAGGCAAATGATAGCAAGGCGAGGGAAATGATAGTAAGGCGAGGGAAATGATAGTAAGGCGAGGGAAATGATAGTAAGGCGAGGGAAATGATAGCAAGGCGAGGGAAATGATAGCAAGGCGAGGGAAATGATAGCAAGGCGAGGGAAATGATAGCAAGGCGAGGGAAATGATAGCAAGGCGAGGGGAATGATAGCAAGGCGAGGGAGGAATGATAGCAAGGCGAGGGGAATGATAGCAAGGCGAGGGGAATGATAACAAGGCGAGGGGAATGATAACAAGGCGAGGGAGATGATAGCAAAGCGAAAGGAATGTAAAACAAGGTGAAAAAAGGAATGATAGCAAGGCGGGGGAATGATAACAAGGCGAGGAATGTAACAAGGCGAGGGGGAAAGGCAAGGGGGGGGAATGATAGCAAGGCGAGGGGAATGATAACAAGGCGAGGGAAATGATAGCAAAACGAGGGGAATGATAACAAGGCGAGGAGAATGATAGCAAGGCGAGGGGAATGATAGCAAGGCGAGGGGAATGATAGCAAGGCGAGGGAGATGATAGCAAGGCGAGGGGAATGATAACAAGGTGAGAGAAATGATAGCAAGGCGGGGGATGATAGCAAGGCGAGGGGGGAAAGATAACAAGGGGGGAAATGAACAAGGCGGGGGAGATAGCAAGGGAAGGGTGAAGGAGATATAGAAGGCGGGGGAATGATACAAGGTGGGGAAATGATACAAGGCGAGGGGAATGATAGCAAGAAGAGGAATAATTAAAGCGTGGAGATGATCGAAATAAAGTCGCAGAAAGAAGATAAAAAGTGGGGGGGGTAATGATTTAATAGGATAGAAAGATAGGAATGAAAAATAATAAACTGAGATTTAGATCGTGAGGAAAAAAAGTTGCAATTGGAATTTAATGAAAAATCAGTTTAAAAAAAATAAAAAGGGGTTTTATTGGATGTTGGAAAATTAAAAGGAATTAAAGTTGTAATAAATTAAAAGATACAAATTTTTAAGAAAGGTTAAAATGAACTGATTTCCCGAGTCCTTGAGAAAGGGTAAAATTCCGGGTCCTTAAATGGCTCCTGGATATATGGATCAGGGAACAGACTTTTTAAATTCTGACTTGAGTAATATTTACAACAGGACCAACTTTGTCACCTTAGCATAGTTTCATAATCTATTACTCTGGATTAACTTAATATTATTGTCAGGATTAATTTTGTTGTCACTTGGAGGCTGAACTCTGAGAGCAGAGTAGCAATAGTTGAACCAAAGACTATATTTTTCTTGATTAATTTCTCCATTTAACCTTCTGAATTATTTCTTCTAACAGTTACTGAACATTAAAAGGGGGGAAAAAACAGCATTCGTCATCAACACAGGCATCTATAATATTTTTGTTAAAAAAAATCTGATAGTGAACGCGACCTGATTATTTTGACACCAGTGACCAACCTCACCGTCATGCTATCAATCTTCCTGATTAATGAAGCTTAAAAACCCATGTCAGGTGTAAGGTGAACTAAAGTCTAAGATGTAAGAATCATGAATTTTTAAGAGAAGTAAAGTGAAAAACCCGTCAAGGTGAAAAAAACTTGGGAAAGAAACCCAATCAAAAATCGGGCAAAAGCAAAATATGAAAATAAAATTAAATTAAAACTAAGAAATATAAACGTTAAAAAAATAAAATTAGAAATTTTTAACATACAAAAAGCTAATGTTTACTTTTACAGGATCCTGGTACCGACACCATATAAAGGTTAACTAAGACTTATTCTTATATAATGCTTCTCTTTAAATACTTTTTTCGCAATATTTTCAACAAATTTTAATAAAAAAAAAGGAAAAAAAACATACAATGATGCAGATCTCGTGTTTTTATAATAAAAAAAAAGAAAAAACCATCTTAGAAGTGAGTCGACCTGATGATCTTGACGCCACAGAGGTAAACCTCACTCTCACGATTAATCCCGGGTTAATAAAAGGGTTTGAACATTAATAAATTAAACACCCCAGTCAGTGGTGCCCAAATAGGGGGGGTTAGTAAACATTTAAGATACTTCACAGGTACACTGAGTTTAAACACTGAAACTGGGGTCATGGTAATAAAATTTAAGATACTTCACAGGATCACTGAGTTTTAACATAAACGGGTCATGGTACCAAAAAACTTTTAAATGCTTCACGGGTATAAACTGACTAAAAACAACAGTGGGGAAAACAAAAGGAAAGGCTAGGGGAAAAATTAACACTTTTTGAAAAAAATTTTTTAAAGCAACAGAGGTGAGGGAATGTGAGAGCAAAGGAAACTTATAATAAGAAAAAATTTTTTGTGGGGTAGGAAATGCGAGAGGAAAGAATGAGGTCACTGATCACCACAATCTTCGGGGCTGAAAGGACGCAATGATAATATTAGCGTGGTGGAAAAATATTTAAATATCAAAGAAAAGATAAGTGCAGTGCAAGGTGATCGAAGGCTTTTTTCAGAAAATTGGAAGATAACAAGTGACAAAACACAACCAAAAAAATGACCTAGGCAAAAGAAGTGAGTAGATCAGATCATAAAAATCGTATTCCACATTGGGACAGAACAAACAGGAAACTGAGAGGAAAAAAAAAAAGGTAACCAACAAGACAGGAAGGAAACCAGCATTGCACATACAGCGGCAATTCCAATCCGGGGGAAAAACCAAAAGATTACATGCCATGTGGAAGCCCAGTATATTGGCAAAATTAGCTCAACCCACAAAATCCCTAAAAAGATCAGTAACTTTCCTACCCAAACCCCAAAAACTCATAACAAAAAAATTACTCACACCCCCTCCTTCCCCCCTCACATACTGATTTCCCAAACCCCCCCCAATGAAAACCCCTTTTTCCCAACCCCCCTCTCCCAAAACCCTATCCCCCCACCTTCTTGCCCCCCCCAGCCACTCTGCGGTCTCAGCCTTTTTTGCAGTACATGAACCATCCCTAACCAGCCCTCACCCTTATCTTTAACTACCCCCCTACATCTCCATATTTCCCAACCACCCTTTACACAAGGGAAATAACTAGAAAAAAGTGCCCAAAGAAAAAATAAACTAAGAGCGAGTATTCAATACAGTTGGGATGTTAAACAAAAGTGGCTAATAAAGACTGGTAGTAAGCACTTCTACCACTACTAACCAGGTGTAACAGAGGTGACCAGCGAATCAATACTAGAAAGGACGGGAAGCAGAGAGTTTGAGGGGTAGCATTGATTATCAGGAAATAGTGGTGATTTTTTAGATAAACAGAATTAACAGAGGCATCAATCGAAATTCAGGACAAGTGAACCCTGTGTGGTGATATCTATGATGTACAACTTATTATTAAAAACCAAGAGACCAGCACAGGAATATAATGACAAAAACACAGAAATGGTGACGATATAACAGAGTTGGAAAAAAGATGCGCAGTGTCAGTTTAAAACTACTTGCCATAGACTTCAGTCACAAGAAAATAGACTGGGAGAATCTGTAGCCACATGGGGGACCAGAAACCTGGAGGAATAAGTGGTTAGATGTAGTGATGGAATACTTCATGAGTCAGCTTGTCAGGGACACATCTAGAGAAAAAAAAGGAGACGAACCAAAAAATGCAGAACCCTAGGTAATATTGATGTAGGCAACACAGAATATGGACTAAGTGGAAGTATTGTGTACAGATTAGAATGGGAGTTCACCATCTGCCCATGAGTGATCCTTTGTCGTAACCATGTATGAGGTTTCCTAGACGAGGTGAATAAGAAGAAGTATGAAATGCGTAAGAGAGAATGTGTACCCTTCTACAACATATTCATGGAAAAAAAAGTGAGTTTCATAGATGTAAGTAGGCTAATGTAGTGTTTGCATCACAACCTGAATGTTCTCTCAGGTCCCGTCCCTCACCACACACGTCACTACAGACATTCACCACCTGTTGTAGAGAGTGAGTGTGCATGATCTGCCGAACTGAATTTCGCTTATTTCTGAGCGTATGAATATTTTCAGAAAATTTATACTCGTTTTAGGTATCTTGCTAAAAGAAACGTATATCTCGGTACTGAGGTCTGCATCCCTCAATATCTCAATTTCATTCTCTTATTTGAAATATTAGTTTCCTTGAATTAACTGTCATCTTCAAAATTTTAAAACTGGTGTTGTCTTATTTTAAGGTGTGTAGGTGCCAATTTGTCAGTTTTATTGAAAAAATGGGAAAATTGGTATTTTGGTTCCATGCACTTATTTGTGAATTTCTCCTGTGCTCAGCTTCTGGCCTTCATCATTTTAATTATTTTAACTAGATGAGAGATAATATTCTTATAGGAATGTGTAAGTCTCTAACAATTATATTTGGCATATCTGGCAGCTCACATAGGCATGCTACTGCCAGTTCCTTAGGAAAATTGCAGGATCATAGAGATTAAAATGCAAGTGTGAAAGCAAGCTAAAAAAAATAAGGAAATTTATTCTATAACGTTTGCCATTTTGAAAATCTATAAGCGCCTCTATTTCTAATAAGAGAAATATGTTAACTCTTTTCTAAATTTCTTTTTTGTTTTGTTTTTATAAATTGTAGCTTTTATGGAAGTTTTCTTCAGTGTGTGATATATTCCATGGTGTGTTATTTACTGAAATGTGGAAGTATATACAGTACTGGGCATGTTGAGTAGGTTACTATTTTCCCTTTGTGTAACTGAGTAGGTTATTGCATGACTATTTTCCCTGATAGTAACTGAATAGGTTACTGCACAACTATTTTCCCTGGTTTTACTAAGTAGGTTACTACACGACTGTTTTCCCTGGCTGTACTCAGTAGGTTACTACACGACTATTTTCCCTGGTTTTACTAAGTAGGTTATTGCATGACTTTTTCCCTGATTGTACTGAGTAGCTTACTGCATGATTATTTTTCCCTGATTGTACTGAGTAGGTTATTGCATTTTTTTACCCTGTTTGTACTGAGTAGCTTACTGCATGATTATTTTTTACTGATGGTACTGAGTAAGTTATTGCATGACTATATTCCTTGATGGCCGGAGTTGAGGTCCAGTTCCTAGCACACTTAATAATTTTGTTCTATATCTTCTGGGCCTTTTAAGGGTGTTTACCTATATTACGCAGTGTGCTGCATTAAAAATATTATATAAAAAATAATTCTCCATAGTTCGTGGATTGTACTAAAACCGGACGTGTATTATTCCTGGTCAGACAGTAGCAGATAAGGTGTTTGTAAGCTCAGTACGTGTAGGAAGGCGGCAGGGTGAAGTTGTCGTGGGTTGGCGTTAGTGTGAGTAGGTGGTTTGGTGAGTTTTTTTTGAGTGTATACTGTAGGTAATTTTATTTGTGTTTAAGTGCTCTCTTGTTTATATGTTAGGCCCTAGTATGCAGAGGCCTGTTTAAAAATTAAGTTTTGGGAGAATAATGTATGGTGTTTGTGCCTGCTAGTAGTCAGGAGGGGGGGGGGAATCATGGAGCCTCCCTGTTTATAAAGGTTTATTCTTTACTCACAAGTAGCAGAGTGCTAGTGTGAACTGGAGTGTGGTGATGTTGGTTGTAGAAGAGTAGGTTGGATATACGTTACTATTAATGTATTATATTTTTGTATAGGTGAGTTTGTGTGTCCTTGTAAAAAATTATTGAATAACATTCCACATTTAATATATTGGTACAAGCTGGCCCTAGTGTTTTTTTTTTCAATGTAACTTAAATGCCCCTAGACAGTAGGTTTAGCAGAATTTAGGAGCCAAGACATTTTAAGTTGCGAGCACAAAGTTTTTATATTTACCTTCATTAGATACATATACCGTTTACTGAGGTACAAGGAACCGGGATTAGGGGATACCGGGTATTCCTTTCACGGATTAAGGAGAGACTGAAACTACTGTAGTTTACCTTAGCGCATATTATCCTTTATTTGTAATTATTATACTTCGCTCATAATTCTTTGTTTATCCTTACGTCTGGCAGAGCATGCTACCATGCTCTTTCCCGAGGATGCTAAAAAAATTGGAGACTAGGCTGCCTTATAACGACCCTATCTGCAAGTCAAACCCATCCTTCAGCTCGAAGCTTGCCCGCCCCTTTCCACATACTTGCGCTATGAGGCTCCCACAGGGTGTTATGCAGATGCAGTCACCTCCCTCCATCAAACGCAGGTGGAAAAAACGCAGAATAAAACGAGGATGGCAGTACATCACAGCAGTAATGGACACATTCACTGCATTCAATGTGTGATGACGCGAATGGTGGCATTTGCTTGTACATGTCTTTATTTCCTTGCGACTAATGGAGAGGCTCATAAACGGCGAAGAGAGAGTGACAAAAGTCCGGAAAAATAAAGGATTCTCACTCGGCAGCCTTAGCAGATAGCATAGTAAATCTGCCTTATGTATATGCCTTTTTTTTTTTAGGGGGGGGGGAGTGAGACACGTCGATTTTCGTAAAAGTAACATTGTTGAATGGGGAAGAAAATGCTTATCACGTAATAAGCTGTATAATGACAAACAAGAGCACACGAGAAAGAAAGACGAAAACAAGAGGAGCCTGATGGAGATACATGCTTGAAAAAACGAGGAGGAAAAGACAACGAAATGCAACAACATGGGCTATAAGGAGAGAGAAATGAAAGTGAGCAGAATATGGATGGAATATTATATATTATATATTATATATATATATATATATATATATATATATATATTATATATATATATATATATATATATATAAAATATATGTCGTGCCGAATATGTAAAACTGGTCAATTAGCAAGAACTCATTTAAAATTAAGTCCTTTCTAAAATTTTCTCTTATACGTTTAAAGACATATTTTTTTCATTAATGTTAATGTAAAAAATTTTAATTTTGCACCAAAAGAATCTTAGAAAACTTACCTAACCTTATTATAACAAACTCAATTTATTTTAGCCTAACCCAACTAAATATATTTTAAATACGTTTACAATAATTTAGTACTAAACAAACACAATCAAATGTATTTTTTTCGTCAGGTTCAGAATGATTTTGACGAGATTATTGCATACACAAATTTTCACTTGTCCTATATGGTAAGATGAGCGTTGCTATTTAAGCCAAGATGGCAAGTTCTGCCTATCGGCACGACATAATATATATATATATTATTATAATATATATATATATATATATATATATATATATATATATATATATATATATATATATATTAAGGAGGTACCTCCTCTATAACTGGACTGGGGAACCTCATCTCAGGAAGACAATAAATGTTCTCAGGAAGCTCAGGTTGTCCCTGGCTGTTTGAATATTTTCTTCTCCTACCTCCCCCTATATCAGCGGTTCCCAACCAGGGGTGCTCGCACCTCCTGGGGGAGCGAGACATCATTCCAGGGGGTGCGAGAAGCGTCCGTCTTAATAACAGGAAATTGATTCATTTATTACTTATTAATATTCAAAAATCATAGTAAAATTACCATTGTCTTTATTTTCATCTCTTTATTTCAGGTTATCATCATAACCCTTCACCATGTCGAAGAAAAGGAAATGGAATGATGACTACGTTAGTTTTGGTTTCACTTGCAACGGAAAGACTGAGGATCTGCAAAAGCCTCAGTGCATAATCTGTGGAATTGTTTTCTCCAACGCTAATTTGAAGCCATCTAAGCTGCAAGAACACTTCAACAACCAACATGGTGGGGCCAATGTTTTGGGCCATGATTTCAAGTCGTTGCAAGCTAAAAGAGCCCGTGTTGATTCTCGAGCAACCCTTCCAGAATTAGGGTTTATATCTGTTGATAAACCACTGCTGATGGCTTCATACCAAATGGCGTACAAAGTAGCAAAGTCTAAGAAACCTGAAGGAACGTCGCTGTGATTTACTTGAAGAGTTGGAAATGCAAGAATTCAATCAAATCATAGCGTATTTGAGTGACATATTCACTCGTATGAATGATCAGAGTTTATCACTTCAAGGTAAAAAATATAAAAATGCTGAATTGCTATGAAAAGCTAAATGCATTCAAAGATAAGTTATATCTGTGGTGTCAACGAGTGAAAAGAGGAAATCTTTCAAATTTTCCATCACTTGAAGAAATAGCTGATGGTAATAAATCTTCATGTTTGATTCCTAGTGTTTGTGGAGAAATTGTGACTCATTTGGAAGTGTTGTCGGCGTCATTTGATAGATATTTTGATGTAGGGAAACTAGAATCATCTGAAGAATTGATTGTGAATCTTTACTCCTTCAGTTTGGATAAAATGTCAGATGCTGGAGAGCTGAAAGAAGATCTTATAGATCTGCGTTCAAATCGTGCTATTGAAATGCAATTTGAGAGTAAAACTTTGGAAGAGTACTGGTGTTCGGCTCTGGTTCTGTTTCCAAGACTTTGTGAAACTGCACTAACTCTGCTCATTCCATTTGCGATAACTTACTTATGTGAATCAGGATTTAGTACTCTTTTGTCGATTAACACAAAATCTAGAAATTGTTTGAATGCACAGGCAGACATGCGTGTTGCTATCACCAACAGTTCCCCGTTTTGAAAAGCTCTCAAGCAAGAAACAGGAACAAAGGAGTCATTGAATTAAAATGGATTTGCAAACTTTCTGGAAGTCAGCCTTTTGATTTTATTATCTTGTACATATTTAAAGAAAGTAACTATTTTTTGTATGGTATATCAAATGTTAATCGGAGACATCCTTTCTTGTCCATATGTTTGATTTTTTACATATTAAAAAAATTAAATTCCTTTCTAATGGTTTGAAAGTTAGTTCTTGATTTGACTTTTTTGTATATATTCCAAGCAAGAGTTATTATTTTTGTAAGTTGTATTTAAATATTCTGTGATATGTTTCTTTTCTGTAAGTCTTATTTTTGTTCACATATTATATTAGAAAGTGAAATAAACATCTTTTGATAAAATTTAGTATGATTCCACGTCCTGTATCCTTGAACAAAGTTTAAATTGTAGGAGGTGCGAGGTTAGAGCAAAAATATTATAGGGGTGCGAGAGTAAGAAAAGGTTGGGAACCACTGCCCTATATTTTATATTCTATGGGAAAATTTATTAATTGGCAAAATACATTTACAGGAAATATAACCATGAATACAATGGCACAATATGTTAAAGATTATGGATTTCCTCCAGCTCCTCCGAAGCCGGACGCGAGCCAAGTATGCAGCAAGCATTTCCCCTCTGGATGGCTACGCTGATGCGCTGGAACATGAAAGTGTCTGCCCCTGGGTCCCTGCTGGTGTCGATGAGTCTGGAACCCAATTCTTTAAGGAAACGTGTGGCATTTTTTCCCCACGACCCCAGGGTCTCTGATCCCACTGGGACAAATTGATGCTGTTGGCTTTTGTCCCTGTACTTGCTGATCTTGTACTCGTCCCTGTGGTCAGCAGCTCCTCCCTGTCGCCCAACACTATGATGGATATAGGTGTCAGCCAGTGTGGACACACAGGTATAGTCCCATGCTAAGAGCTTGCCATTCTTCCAAGGGTAGATGGTGATCCCATCGGGGCGGTTTGCTGGGTTGTGGGTATTGTTGGCTGCTAGTGATCGGGGCTCCTTCTCTCGTGGGCATCCAGCTGTAGCAAGGGTTCTCTTATATATATATTTATATATATATATATATATATATATATATATATATATATATATATATATATATATATATTCTTCCTTGAAGCCTTTTTATCCACTTCTCCGAGGCTATGGGTTCCACAATTTACACCAGAGGTGGACTCCATCATATATATATATATATATATATATATAATATTATTATATATATATATATTATATATATATAAAATATATATATATATATATATATATATATATATATATATTATATATTGTCGTGTCGAATATGGAAAACTTACGATTTTTTCTTAAATAGCAACGCTCATCTTGCCATATAAGACAAGCGAAAATTTGTGTATGCAATAATTTCGCAAAAACCATTCTGAACCTTTCGAACAAAATACATTTCATTGTGTTTGTTTAGTATTAAATTATTGTAAACATATCGAAAATATGTTTAGATGGATTAGGCTAAAATAAATTTCGCTTGTTATAATAAGGTTAGGTAAGTTTTCTAAGATTCTTTTGGTGCAAAATTAAAAATTTTTACGTTAACACTAATGAAAAAAAAAATATTTTTAAAAGTATAAGAGAAAATTTTAGAAAGGACTTAATTTTAAATGCGTTCTTGCTAATTGACAAGTTTTATATACTCGGCACGACATTATATATATATATATATATATATATATATATATATATATATATATATATATATATATATATATTATATATATATATATATATATTATATATATATGACGAATGTAATAGGGTATGTAAAAGAAGGAAATTACAAATGAACATATGAAAGAACAAGGTGATGAGGGTAAAAAAAAAAGGAAATGACAGCTTGTATATTAGTTTGGAGGGAGGGAATATGAAGGAAGTGAATGTATTCAGGTATTTGGGAGTGGACTTGTCAACAGATGGGTCTGTGAAAGACTAGGTGAGCCATAGAATTAGCGAGGGAAAAAAAGATGAGTGGTACATTAAGGAGTCTGTAGAGACAAAAACGTTATATATGAGAGTATAGTGATACCAACACTCTTACATGAGTGTGAACCATGGGTAGTGAATGTTGCAACAAGGAGGAAGGGAAAGGTGTCCTAAAATAGGTTGGATGGAGAGGGTAAAGGAGGTTTTGTGTGTGAGGTTCTTAAACATCAAGCGTGTGTGACCGTGTTAGATAGGAACGAGCGGAGGCAAATGGTCTTTATGAGGTGCTGGTGGAGTATGAGCAATGTAACATTTCTAAAGGGATTTAGGGAACCAATTAGCCGGACTTGAGTCCTTGAGAATCACTCTTTGCTTCCTTTCCTAAGATTCTCTTTGATTCAGCAGAGAATATTCTTGTTATTCATGCCTGCAACTTAAATTTTTGCTTCACTCTCCAGTGGGGTGCTGTATCAAATGCTTTCTTGATAGCTCCAAAAAAAAATTCAATCGACTCATCTGCGTCTCTCATGCATCATAGAACTCCAACAGGTTGGTGAAACAATATTTACCATCTCTGAACCCGTGAGAGTTCTTGCTTGTGGAACTTTTCTCTGGTTCTTCTTTCACAATCATTCAGATATTTACTCATTTATTAAATGTAGCGACTAAATATAGAGTCTAAGAGTCCTGAAGTAACTGTCTCGCATTCCTACTTCCTGTCCCACCATACATTCCTACTTCCTGTCCCACCATACATTCCTACTTCCTGTCCCACCATACATTCCTACTTCCTGTCCACCATACATTCCTACTTCCTGTCCCACCATACATTCCTACTTCCTGTCCCACCATACATTCCTACTTCCTGTCCCACCATACATTCCTACTTCCTGTCCCACCATACATTCCTACTTCCTGTCCCACCATACATTCCTACTTCCTGTCCCACCATAACATTCCTACTTCCTGTCCCACCATACATTCCTACTTCCTGTCCACCATACATTCCTACTTCCTGTCCCACCATACATTCCTACTTCCTGTCCACCATACATTCCTACTTCTGTCCCACCATACATTCCTACTTCCTGTCCCACCATACATTCCTACTTCCTGTCTCACCATACATTCCTACTTCCTGTCCCACCATACATTCCTACTTCCTGTCCACATACATTCCTACTTCCTGTCCCACCATACATTCCTACTTCCTGTCCCACCATACATTCCTACTTCCTGTCCCACATACATTCCTACTTCTGTCCCACCATACATTCCTACTTCCTGTCCCACCATACATTCCTACTTCCTGTCCACCATACATTCCTACTTCCTGTCCACCATACATTCCTACTTCCTGTCCCACCATACATTCCTACTTCCTGTCCCACCATACATTCCTACTTCCTGTCCCACCATACATTCCTACTTCCTGTCCCACCATACATTCCTACTTCCTGTCCCACCATACATTCCTACTTCCTGTCCACCAATTACTTCCTACATTACCTGTCCCACCATACATTCCTACTTCCTGTCCCACCATACATTCCTACTTCCTGTCCCACCATACATTCCTACTTCCTGTCCCACCATACATTCCTACTTCCTGTCCCACGTACATTCCTACTTCCTGTCCCACCATACATTCCTACTTCCTGTCCCACCATACATTCCTACTTCCTGTCCCACCATACATTCCTACTTCCTGTCCCACCATACATTCCTACTTCCTGTCCCACCATACATTCCTACTTCCTGTCCCACCATACATTCCTACTTCCTGTCCCACCATACATTCCTACTTCCTGTCCCACCATACATTCCTACTTCCTGTTCCACCATACATTCCTACTTCCTGTCCCACCATACATTCCTACTTCCTGTCCACCATACATTCCTACTTCCTGTCCCACCATACATTCCTACTTCCTGTCCCACCATACATTCCTACTTCCTGTCCCACCATACATTCCTACTTCCTGTCCCACCATACATTCCTACTTCCTGTCCCACCATACATTCCTACTTCCTGTCCCACCATACATTCCTACTTCCTGTCCCACCATACATTCCTACTTCCTGTCCCACCATACATTCCTACTTCCTGTCCCACCATACATTCCTACTTCCTGTCCCACCATACATTCCTACTTCCTGTCCCACCATACATTCCTACTTCCTGTCCCACCATACATTCCTACTTCCTGTCCCACCATACATTCCTACTTCCTGTCCCACCATACATTCCTACTTCCTGTCCCACCATACATTCCTACTTCCTGTCCCACCATACATTCCTACTTCCTGTCCCACCATACATTCCTACTTCCTGTCCCACCATACATTCCTACTTCCTGTCCCACCATACATTCCTACTTCCTGTCCCACCATACATTCCTACTTCCTGTCCCACCATACATTCCTACTTCCTGTCCCACCATACATTCTGACACCTTTTCAGGTCTCATTGCCTATAGCACGTCCCGTTTCTTTAAAAGATTCTTCGTTAATTCCCCTTTCGTGTGTTTTTCTTCATTTTAATTACTTGGTTCTGTCGTATAAAGAAACCTTTCTTGATATTCCATCTCTGATTAGCTGTATTTAAATTTCTTAAAATTATAAATAAACTCTCTGATTAAGAATTCCACTAAAAATGCTGATGTTTTGGTCTGTAAGATTCCTTTAACAAATTTTTTTTTTTCCAGAAAGGTGGAAAAAGTCTTGAACTAAAATTAAAGCAACATTCATACATCATAAGAACTGGATAAGAGTCTAATGCTCTGTTTATTCAAGTGAGAGACTTTAACCACACCATTGATTTTCAACAGGCCAAATAAGCTGTAACAAGCGACTATGGGTGTTATTTGATGCACTGTAGTTCAGTGGTAAAGCGCTGAACATGCTAACAACAGGGCCACAGTCCTAGCATCCCATCCAGTTATCGGTTTGTTCATTTACAATCGTTTTTTACGACTTCGACTGAGTTCATAGACTATATGGCTTTTAGGGAGGTAAAGATAAACTGCTAAAGCCTCTGGAATGTGGAAAAAAGACAGTAAGGTCACACATGGTGCCCCAGTTTCCTCTTCATAGCTAACAGGAGTGACACCCGATGGTCTTCTATTGCTGTAGACTAACCACTTCAAGATTGGATGAATTGAGCATTCAAAGACGCTTTTCTGCATACCATTGTTGCAAAGCTTGGTTATCTGAGTTGCTGTCACCTTTCTGTCAACTTGAACCAGTCTGGCCATTATCCTTTGACCTCTCATTTTCAAGGCGTTTCCGTCCACATAGCTGCCCCTCACTGCATGTTTTGTGTTTTTCACGTCATTCTCTGTAAAATCTAGAGATTATCGTGCTTGAAAATCCAGGGAAATCAATAGTTTGAGATACTCAAACCACCCCGTCTGGCCCAAATAATCATTCTACAGTGAATGTCCTTCAGATCACATTTTTTTTACCCATTCTGATGTTCGATCTAAACAACAACTGAACCTCTTGACCACATTTGCATGTTCTTAAGTATTGAGGTGCTGCCCCATGATTGCAAATTTAATTTTTCCAAAAACACAGGTGTTTGGGTGATTAACCCTGTCAATTTTTTTTCCCTAGCCAAATATTAGAACATTTTTCCCTAGTCCAATTTTAGTCAACATTTTTCCATAGTCCAATATTAGTCAACATTTTTCCCCTAGTCCAATATTAGTTAACATTTTTCCCTAGTCCAATATTAGTTAACATTTTTCCCTAGTCCAATTTTAGCAATTTTTTTTTCCCCTATCCAATATTAGAAACTTTTTTCCCCTAGTCCAATTTTATTAAAAATTTTTCCCCCCTGTCCAATATTAGTAAAACACTTTTTTTAGCTTCATATTCTTTTTATCACCACGAAAATAAACTTTCTTTTGTGTATTTTTTTAGTGTCTTGGAACTAAACTTAGATAAAGAACTTTTTGCTTCATCAACATTATTGCTCCAGACACTCAGAATAAAAAACATTTGGGTTGAAAATGTTCTCATTAAATAGAGAAATTTGGGTTTTCAAGAACACACCCCCAAATGAGGGGATCTCGTTATTTCTTTTTCCCCAAATAAAGATACTACTACATTGTAAAAATTTACCAGTCTAAAAATTATTTAAATCTTCGGGAAAGATGTATGATATTGACCCTGGGACTGAATTCCAGAAATTCTGTTAAGGGGGATTCACGACAGATGGCCAGCATTGCATCCATTTCATATTCCCGCTAAAATAATTCGTATTATAAAAAATTTTTTTACACCAACACGGGAAAATTTTCTGGCAGGTTTTTAACACTCCCATGGGACCCATCTCTCTCTTTTTCCCCTACAGTAAACACATGCGCATCAACGAATAAGTCTGCAGTAAATTCGGTTTTGATAAATCTAGATTACCCTTTAAGTAATCTCGATAAGACCTTGATAAGGGATGTCGACGTGTTTCAACCCCTCGTGGATAATTCAGCTCAGCCTGAATTCACTCCTAAAAACGTCGAGAACTGGGGAAGCCAGAAGTTAACAATCGGCCGGGATTCCTGAAAAATTCGTTGAAGAGTGACTAAACCTAATGTATTTGGAGATAAAGGCCCCGATAATCTTATAGGGGAAAATGGGCATGACAAAGTTCAAAAAAACATGACCCGGGCTGTCGGGAATATTTTTTCATGCTCAAAAACCTAGAAGTAGCAGACTCAATGAAAATTGGAAAAGTTTCGAAACACAGCTTCTTAGTAGTCATGATAGGTTTTTTTAAGGGTAAGAGTTAAAAGGATTTGCAACGGGTAGTTTTGGGAGAAAAAAGAGAAAATTAAAAACCATCACTCAGATTTAAAACATTCCCCCGCTTTTTTTCTAACCTATTTAAATTTATTGATGTAATGGAAACTTCAGTAACAAAATTTCCCAAACACCACCTTTCAAAAGTTTTTGGGAAAGGGAGACAAGACCAGGCAGGGGACCAGACACAGGCAGGGAGGGGCCAGACACAGGAGGAGACACAGACACAGGCAGGCAGACCAGACACGGCAGGGAGACACCGACAGGCAGGCAGACACGACACGGCAGGGAGACACAGACACAGGCAGGCAAACACAGACACAGGCGGCAGACCAGACACAGGCAGGCAGACCAGACACAGGGAGGCAACAAGACAAGGCAGGGAGACACAAACAGGGGAGGGAGCACAGACACGGGCACGACACAACACAGGCAGGGAGACACAGACACAGGCAGGCAGCACAGGGAACACAAAGGGAGGAGGAAAAACCGACACAGGAGGCAGACACAGACACGGGAGCAGACACAACACAGGCAGGCAGAACACCAACGACAAGACAACACAGACACAGGCAGGGAGACACAGACACAGGCAGGCAGACCGACACAGGCACGCACAGACACAGGCAGGCAGCACAGACACAGGGAGGGACACAGACACAGGCAGGCAGCACAAAACGGCAGCAGACCCAGACACAGGGAGGGGGACCAGACACAGGCAGGGAGCACGAACAGGCGGCAGACACAGACCAGGGGGCAGACACAGACAAGGCAGGCAGACAAGACACAGGCAGCAGACACGACACAGGCAGGCAAAACAGACACAGGCAAAGGCCCGAACACAAACACGCCAGGGCGACACAGACCGGCAGGCAGGGCACAGACACAGGGGGGCAACACAGACACAGGGAGGCCCGAAAACCCCAACACAAAGGAGGGAGACACAGACACAGGGGAGGGGCACAGACGACAGGGAGACGACACGACACAGGTAAAGGAAGTTCAAAAGTAATTTCTTCTAAGATGATCAATAAAACCGTTTATTATTCATAACAGTGAATTCTCAGTGACTCGCTAAGGAAGACAAGTTATAAATGCTTTTTTTGGGGTAACTTAATGACCGTTCGCTAATCTTCAAAAAACAGAGATGCGCCCAGACAACAGGAAACAGGGAATTTCAGGGAATTTGCTTGGGTTTTCAGACGGCCTCGGAGCCTAATTGGACGCAACGACTGCAGCACGAGTTGAGGGAACACGCCTTCGGGTGGTGTGCGCGTGTGTGTGTTGGTGCTGTGTGTGCGGGTTGTGCGTGTGTGCGCTGTGTGTGCGGTGTGTGGTGTGGGGTTTTGTGCGTGTGTGTGGGCGTGTGTGTGTGCGTGTGGTGTGTGGGGCGTGTGTTGTGTGCGTGTGTGTGTGTGCGTGTGTGTGTGTGCGTGTGTGCGTGTGTGCGTGTGTGATGGAGGTGATGGAGACTTTGATTTCGAGAAAAATTTGATCCGAGGAGATCATAAGAATTTCGAAACCCCCATAGGGGGGAATCCAAAAACTTGTATTATCGAGAAAAACTTGATCCGAGGAGATGGAGACTTTGATTTCGAGAAAAATTTGATCCGAGGAATTGGAGACTTTGATTTCGAGAAAAATTTGATCCGAGGAATTGGAGTCCATTTTTGAATGTTTATACCCAGAGGGGGGGAATCCAAAACTTGTATTATCGAGAAAAATTTGAGGTGGGGGGGTGGGTGAAAGTGAGAGGGGGAACCTCAAAAATTTGATCCCAGGAGAGCACAAGAAATTCAAAAAAAATTTGAAAAAAATCGGAAAAAAATTCGGGGTGCGGGGGCGATCCGGACGACGCTGCAGAAGGCGCAGCAGAAGGCGTGGGTAGGGCGCGAGGGGCGGGCGCGAAGGGCGCGACGGGCGGGCGCGTCGAGGGTGGTGGGTCGGCGCGACGGTCGGGGGGCGCGGGCGCGGGTGGGGGGGCCCGGGGGGGGGGGGGGGTCGTGGTCGGGGTCGTGGGCGGGGTCATGGGCGGGGTCATGGGCGGGGTCATGGACGAGGTCAAGGTCATTAGCATAAGGTCATTAGCACATAGGTGTGAAAAGGGGTCTGCAAGACTCTAGACCGGAAGTAACACCTAGGTGTGAAAAGGGGACCGCTCAGTGGAAGGCTTAAACCGGAAGGGACCGCTCTGTAGAAGGCCTTTTTCCGGAAGGGACCGCTCTGTAGAAATTATGACTACTTATATATATATATATATAATATATATATATATATATATATATATATATATATATATATATATATATATATATATATATATGTCGTGCCGAATATGTAAAACTGGTCAATTAGCAAGGACTCATTTAAAATTAAGTCCTTTCTAAAATTTTCTTTTATACGTTTAAAGATATATTTTTTTCATTAATGTTGATGCAAAAATTTATAATTTTGCACCAGAAGGAACATAGAAAACTTACCTAACCTTAATATAACAAGAACAATTTATTTTAGCCTAACCCAACTAAATATATTTTAGATTTGTTTACAGTAATTTAATACTAAACAAACACTGAAATATATTTTTTCATTAGGTTCAGAATTATTTTGGCGAAATTATTGCATACACAAATTTTCACTTGTCCTATATGGCAAGATGAACGTTGCTATTTAAGCCAAGATCGCAAGTTCTGCCTATTCGGCACGACATATATATATATATATATATATATATATATATATATATATATATATATATATATATATATATATTATATATATATATATATATATATATATATATATATATATATATATATATAAATGTGTGTGTTGTGCCGAATAAGTAAAATTTGCTATTTTGGCTTAAATAGAAACGCACTTCTTGCCGAATACGGCAAGCGAAAATTTGTATATGCAGTAATTTCTCAAAAATCATTTTGAAAAATATGAAAAAATATATTTCCTTGTGTTTAATTATTATTATTGTAAACCTATATATAATTATTTATTTGGATTAGGCTTGTTATAATAAGGTTAGGTAAATTTCCTAAGGTTCTTTTGGTACAAAATAATTAACTTTTATATTAATATAAATGAAAAAATATATTTTTAAATGTACAATAGAAATTTTTAGAAAGGACTTAATTTTAAACGAGTTTTTCCTAATTGACCAGTTTTACCTATACGGCACGATATATAATATATATATATATATATATATATATATATATATATATATATATATATATATATATATATATATATATATATATATATATATATATATACATATATATATATATATATATATATATATATATATATATATATATAATATATATATATATATATATATATATAAAGACAAGTCACTGGGGATGAATATCTTCATCAAGAGCTATGTAATATTGCAGGAACAGAACCCGATGGATTGAGGGAATGTTTTCTCAGAGAGAAGGTAGAGTGTCGACGCTGGTTTATTCCAACTCAGAAATAATGGGGGATTCAGGGCACCATCCTCTCCCCTCTACCCTACCCCACATGGGGGTGACCAACAACGAAGTTTACATAAAGTAAGGTAAAGATTAATATGGGAATGTAATTGCCGGCTTTAACCTGTATCTTAGCACCGTCAACAAGCCTTGTGTCATAAGACATTATCTTGACCAAATGGATAATATTCACACTAACACTTAAATTATATTTAACCTTTGTATTAATACAAGAATCGAATCTGCTTTGTCAGCTTAAAAAATCGTACATCCAGGAAGGTTCTAGAAGGTTCTAGATAGTATTTAGATGTAGATAGTCTTTGGATATAACCTTCATATATTCCTAAATATTACCTGTAGAAATCTTAAATATCACTTATTATAATAGACTATTCCTTAATATTCTGAACATCCCGCAAATTCACTTGAATATTCACGTATCTTCCTTATTATTCCTTATTACTGCATAACCCCTTAATCCTTTTCGGATGTAATCTCTTAATGCTAATTACATTCACTAAGATGCAGTCACATGTTGCAGTCAACTATACTTATAAACCTGTACAAGAAATAACAAAAAAAGGCACAATACCGTGACTGGAACTATACACAAATAACCCGCTCATAAAAGAGAGAAGCTTACGACGACGTTTCGGGTGTTGCGCATTTGTCTTAATTTCATCTTGTCGGTATTATATATCATTCTTGCACTACTACTACTACTACTACTACCACCACCTCTTCCTGCCTATATATAGCCGTCCTACTCCACTTCTGGTTAGTGTGACTTTGTAAATGGTCCAAGTCGGTCCGAAATGTCGTCGTAAGCTTCTCTCTTTTATGTGCGGGTTATTTGTGTATACCTGTACAAGTATGGTACCCTAATGCAGCTTACTACTACTGGATATACGAGTACTGTATATTGGTTATATACGTAGTATACCTTCGAGAGAGGGAAACACAGAAAATGAGAATCAAGAGTGGGCATACTCTTCCCCAAGGGATGCCGGATTTCCGGAGTTCCACTTGTACGACAATACCGACGGCCAAGACGCTTTCCCCAGATGGGCAAAACGTGCAGGAGAGGTGTGAAAACGCTTGTCAAACGTCACCAAATTCTCACGAGGCCCCTTTTCATAATGAACAATCCTTAGAGCTTAGGAAACACTCTTGCTTGGGACTATTTTAATAGACTCCGCTAATTAGGTGCTGGGTTTGTACAAACCATGACTTGAATTAAACAGAGGATTCCCATCGTGGTTCAGGTACAGCTGCAAGAGGCTACTATACGGACACAGGTACGCAAGGTTAGGCGAAATATGTTATTGCAACTTGAGGATTGCAATTATTGTAAGGTGATTATAACCCCAGAAGGTTGGGCGGTGATAAGGAATAATAGGAATACTTATGAAGAATAAGAAATACTCAGGATTTTATGTGGAATTTTCATAATAAGTGATACATAGGATTAATATATTCAATATTTAAGGGTATATCTAAAGTGCATCTAAAAACTATCTAGAACCTTCTAGAATTTCTAGGTGAAATTATTTGCATTCTCTCTGAGAGGTACTGTTTGTAAATGATTTTGTACGTACAAATATATTTATCTAAGTAAACATCAGTTTGTCAGTATTCTTTAATTTTACTGTTTTAAGTTAATTTACCTAAGTTAATTTAAGTTGTTATACACACGCCTATGAAAATTTATATCTAATTAGAAATAAGTAAATTAGAATAATTGTTGATGAATGGTTCAGAGAACCGACACGTTGATAAATTAGACATATGTGCAACTCTTGGGTTTCTTTATTGAGGAAACGTTTCTCCACACAGTGGCTTCATCAGTCCATACAAAGGAGAATCTTGAAGAACAGGAGGAGAATGAGGTAATCAGTCCCTCAAGATTGATGGACTCACCACATCGACTCAAGGTTGAGGGTCTGATTACCTCATTCTCCTCCTGTTCTTCAAGATTCTCCTTTGTATGGACTGATGAAGCCACTGTGTGGCGAAATGTTTTCTCAGTAAAGATACCCAAGAGTTGCACATGTGTCTAATTTATCAAATTAGAATAATACTCAACGATACGTCTGGCAGCAAGGTAGTGGAGAACTGGAGACATTATTTGGACATATATGTATGGTAAAGCTGAATAGGTTGCCAAGTGAGTATAGTTTCTCACTATGGGTGCTCAAGAACAGAAAGAGCGTCGTGATGGGTGCTTCTTACAGCATTTACTGAAGATAAAGGAACCAGAAACCTGTGAGCATCGAGCAATTAGTATTATCAACATATCTACTGATACTAGAGACTGTGAATGAGTTGGAGAAGAGGGGAGACAGAAGGGAGTGGGACAGTGAGGGAAAAAATATGTGGCAGGTGTCACGAAACTCGTGTGCTACTTTTTTTTAACAAGTCAGATGGGGGAATGTAGCCAGTACAAAGAGTGTTGGAATACAATAAAATGTATACGTGACACTGCTATGTATACAAGCATACTCACACGCGCTCACACACACACACACACACACACACACACACACACACACACACACACACACACACACACACAACATTGTTTACCCAGCAATATTTAAAAAAAACTCAAGACTGTGTTTGTAAGAGACTTTGTTGAATAAAATCGCTATGAACACAATTACGTCGGATCGTAGTGAAAATAGTGTTCATTTTAAGAATCATTTTGTGGTCTGGTTTCTGCAGGTACATAGGTAGTGACGAGGAAACTGTATTTCAGCAGAAGTTATCCACATCTAAAGGGGATCGCTGAGATGCTTCAGTCTGGGATTACTAGGTAAGTCAAGAACGGCCTAGCAACTTGAATTCCAAATGAAATTAAGCTGTTCTTTGTTAGTCTATCCATGTGCCCTTAAAAAAGGATTAGGTAGTTAATGCCACAGCGGCTGTTAAAGTTCCCACGATGCTTCGCCCACATAAGCTTGGCTTTTGGGGTCCTTCAAAGGGAGTAAAGTAGCTATTATTGCAGCTTTAACTTGTTTCTTTAACTTACATTACTTAGAACTCCGAGATGTGCTAAATGATGCAGATTATCTTTTAATAACACTGAGAGTACCATGTTTGCTTTCCATATATACATATTTTACCTATAAGTTAGAGTTCTAAATTGGTTACTCACTTCTGAGGGACAGCCATGACACAAGAGCATCTTATTAAACCACAAAACATAGAGGACAATCCAAAGCAGAATACATTTTATGACCCCGTCATTATTTATGACAGTCGTGGTAGAATATGTTTTAAAAGTTAGTGTTTGCGTATCAAGACAATGAATAACTTAACTGTTTACGTGAAAAGCTGAGAAAGAAAATGTTCAGAGGTAAGAAAAGGCGTTATGACTGAAAGATCACCGGTTTTTCCTTAAGTTTAAAATCTTATTCAGAGTATTCCTACAAAATATACGTGTATAGGAAGATATTTGCCTCATAAACCGGTATTATGAGTCATCTTCTCTCTTCAATGAGGAGTCCCTTGCTGTGGTGAAGCATTTCTTAATCTAAGGAACTGGGCGTTCAGCTGTCTTCCTCGCTTCATTTTTTCTATCCCACCTCCTCTCTCCTTTCCTCCTCTCTTTTTCACCCGTAAAAGGAGGTTCCTTGATACTGGTGAGAGGTTCTTGATTTGGTGAGTTGGATCTGTGCTCCAGTTCCCTGAACTGAGCCTAAATGCCTTCTGTCCCTCCCCCACAGGAGCTGTAGAATCCCTACGGGTTAGCGCTTCTCCATGATAACAGTAATAAATCCCCTCTCCTTCCTTTCCTGCGTTCGGCCATTAGGGATTTCACTTGAGTCGAGTCCAAGAAAGGGAATCTTTGTCCGTCCCATCCGTCGAGGCTCTCGGTGGAGGTGTTTGCTGTAGAATCTGGATCATCTAGACATGTGCTGATCCGTCCATAAGAGTTCCAGAGGACGCCTTCAGTTGCTCTTTAAGTGATGGGTGTATCTCTGGAGGCTGCCTGTCGGTTCCAAGAGGTGGCGGCCAAAGGGGGTATGCCTAGCGACGGGTTTCCGAGCGCCCTCTCTTTCCTGCCGAGGTGGCTCGCTGGATGAATTATCCTGGATTACCGGTATACTGGCATGAACGGGAGGGTAGAGCACGGGTTCAATACAGCATATATGTTTAACCCTTTTGCAGCCCTAGGCTCTGAGGTTCCTACTTCGTCGTTTCCTACTGTCCTTCTTCATTTCACTTGCACGTTTCTCTGTCTACGAGGCTTCTCCAAACTAAATCATTATCTCGTATTCGTACATCTCAAAAGTCTTAAACATAACCAAAGTACATAACTTCTTCAGCCTCCTAACTCTCGTGTTATTTCCTCATACTTTACTTTTCCTCGTAATTCTTCTGTTACCATTGTGGAAGTTCATCCAATCCACGTCCATGTGCTCTCTCTCCTGTCCCCACTCTAGTTTCTTCCCATCAATATACAACTCACCTCTACTTATCTCCCTCTTCTTTGGTAGCTTCTGTTGTCTCTCCAATTTTACTCAACCGGCATATTTTGCCTATGACATCATGCTTCCAGCAGCTTCACTGTCATGTAAAAGAGCTGAAGCCATGTCAGCGTTAATCGAGGAGACAAAACCATGGATGGACACTGATCCACCTTCCAGCCCTTCACATTCACAACTTATTTAACCTTACACACAACGTCTTTCTTCTCGGAGTTCTCGTAATTCGCTCCTTCCTGATTTTCCGTTACCTCCACACGTTGACTTTACAGACCTTCCTAGTCCTTAGACGACAACTGCTTACTGTTACTGTTGTACTTCTAACCACAGTTCATGGTTTCTTAAGTTGGAATATAAAGGACTCGAGAGTAATCGAGGAGAGCTTTAGTTTTTTCCTGCATGTGTCTGATTACAGGAACCAAAATTGCACTCCGCTGTTTTCTTTCCCACCTCAGGCTGTTTTATTGCGATCATCAGATATTTTTACCGATGGGACATTTAATGAAATGAAAGCACACTTCTTGTGTATACCACATTCGCAGATCGCTGCACTACACTGCAGCCCTTTCTACTTGAACAAGTGGTATACAGTGTACTGTTTGTAAATTTCTCCATGACCATTGTCTATTCTTGATGTTAATTTTCTGATAGCGGCTTGACAACCAAAAAAAAAGAAGAAGGACCAGACTTGACATGGTTACGATACACAAAATACTCAGAGAAACTGACATGGTCGACAGGGAGAATCTGAAAAGCGACTTTCAAGCAACAGAGTCGCCTCTCAAACAGTCTATAAAATGTGTGTACTCATCTCGTTGTGGTTGCAGGGGTCGAGTTACAGCTGGCCCCGCCTCTTCACTGTTGCTGCTAGGTAACTCTCCTTGCCCCATGAGCTTTATCATACCTCTTCTTAAAGCTATGTATGGATCATGCCTCCACTACATCACTTTCCAGGCTATTCCATTGCCTGTGACTGAATAAATACTTCTTAACATCCCTGTGACTAATTTGAATATTCAACTTCCAATTGTGACCCCTTGTTGCTGTGTCCCATCACCAGAACATCCAGTCTCTGTCTACCTTGTCGATTCCTCTCAGTATTTTATATGTCGTTGTCATATCCTCCCTCTCCTGCCCTCCAGTGTCGTCAGGTCGATTTCCATTAACGTCTTCTCGTAGGACATGCCCCTTAGCTCCGGGACTAGTCTTCTTGCAAACCTTTGAACTTTCTCTAATTTCCTTAAGTGCTTGGCTAGGTATGGGCTCCAAACTGGTGCTGCATACTCAAATATGGACCTGACGTACACGGTGTACAGGGTCCCGAACGATTCCTTACTGAGATGTCGGAATGTTATTCTTAGGTTTGCTAGGCGCCCATATGATGAAGCAGTTATTTGGTTAATGTACGGCTCAGAAGATCCTTTTCCTTGAGTGATGTTTGTAGTCTCTGGTCCCCTAGACTGTACTTCGTCTGCGGTCTTCTTCGCCCTTCCTCAATCTTCATGACTTTTCACTTGGTGGGGATGAGCTCCAGGAGCCAGTTTCTGGACCAGGCCTGCAGCCGATCCAGATCCCCTTGTAGTCCTGCCTGGTCCTCCTGCAATTGAATTCTCCTCATTAACTTCACATCGTCTGCAAACAGTAGCACTGATTCTATTCCTTCCGTCATGTCGTTCACATATACGAGAAACAGCACCGGTCCTAGTACTGACCCCCTTGCAACCCGGGTCGTCACAAGTGCCCACTCTGACGCCTCGTCACGTACCCTGACTCGCTGATGTCTTCCCGTTACGTAGCCCCTGATCCATTGCAGTGCCTTAGCTGTTATACCTGCCTTATCCCCCAGATTTTGCACTAATCTCTTGAGTGGAATTGTATCAAAAGCCTTCTTACAGTCTAAGAAAACGCAATCTACCCACCCCTCTCTCTCATGTCTTACTGATGTCATCCTGTCATAGAACTCCATTAGGTTTGCGATATAGGGTTTCTTGTCCTTGAAACCGTGCTGGTTGTCGTTGATAAGCTCATTTCTTTCTAGGTGCTCCACTCTTCTCCTGATAATGTTCTCCATGACTTTGCTTACTATACATGTCAATGACACTGGTCTGTAGTGTGTGTGGTGTGTGTGTGTGTGTGTGTGTGTGTGTGTGTGTGTGTGTAAAACAATGACCTATTTAGTCTAACTGCCCCCGGTCATTCAGTACCAGTTTAGAGTGAGAAGGAAGACTGTTATGTGAACCTCGCTCCCTGCCACTCTTTCGGCTTAAGGTTATCAGTCACTTATTACTAATTGAGTGTTCCCAGCTCTCGACAGCTAATTATAAGATCCACAACAGCAGCACGGTTTTGTCAACAATTTTATCTTGGAGAATGTGGAGTTTGAGAGCACGGAGATAATGTACTGGATCACGCTGCTAGGTTGACACTTAATTGCAATTTTTTTTAATAAACTTTATTTTTAAAAGTGAAATGTGTGGCGAGACCTCTTTCGGTATTTATCATTTTGAAATATTTAGAAAAGCAAGGAAAGGGCCTCTAAAATACCTTGTAGTGATGGCCGGTTCGCCTTACAATTAAATATGACTTTTTTTTGTCGTGAAAAGGGGAAGAGGATGCGTAGCGATTCGCAAAGAGCACTCACAATCCTGTAGATTAAGAGAAAGACGACTAAAGGAAAAGGTAGGAATAACATGTATAGGGGAATAAGGCTGCTCAGTGTACTGGTTAAGTGAACTGTAGAGTTTAAAGAATTAATGGTAAGAAAGTAGGAAGGCAGAAAAACAAGGAGAATTTAGGAAGTTGACAAAGCTCCTGGAGAGCGAAACATTTCCACAATAAAATGTCACATTAGCTGCACTTGTGTCCTTTTAACTAACATGTTGTCGGTAATTCTATCAACATTAATACAGAATTTACGATGTCTAGACCAAGTGTTTTTACGTTGGAGTATATTAGGAAACTAATTTAAGTTGAAAACAGGAATCTAGTAATTTTCATTGTACATCAACCACCATTAAAAGCTGCTGAGAAATTAACGGAACTTATAATGAAGACAGTGTTGTAACAGAAATTGTTGCTGCCTATATACAAGAGAACCATTGCGACTTTATATGAAATGTTTCAACCTAAAATCAATGCAATCCACAGGAAATAAAAGTACTGTAGATTTGATCTTCACCACTAAAGAAGAACTAATCAAAATCACAATCACAAATGCTATAAACTCCGATCATAACGTAATAGAAGTACTGTATAAACGAATTTAAATTCAGTAGAAAACTCGTGTAATAGTGTACGACAAGGAATGCTGAGTATATTAAATATCAGTAATCAAAGAATTGACTGGAACAAAAGCTGGAAAGAAATATCAGATATTACCCTGGAAAGCAGTTATGAGCGAAGTAAATCCTCACCAGTATTTGGAAAAGCTGAATACACAGAGTCCGCATTAAATACATAGGAACCATTGAGAAAACCAATAAGATCATTAACACAGAGCGTAGAAGAATGGTCAGAAAATTAATAAAAAGGTTACTGAACTAATTAAAAATATGAATGCCTCAATGAAGTTGGAAAAAAAAACCTTACCAGAGAGATTACAGAGAAAGAACAAGGAGTTCACTTTCATACCAGGGAGTAGCAACGTGGGCACCGTGTGAAGTAACAACGTGGTCACTGTGCCAAGTACAGTACAAAAGATTTTGTCAGGTCACATGTCAAGTAAAATTTATGAGTGACATGTCAGGCATAGCTAAATTCCTCACAAATTTTATTATAAATGAATCTAATTCATACAACCCTGAAATAAGATTTTTTGTGCATTATTTATTCCTTCTGTTTCATCTATTTTCACCTAACTATTGATGTATGTATGAATGCATGCATATATATATAAATATATAATCAATAACACTGCACTAACGCAAGCTGCACGCCAAGGTATTGTCCAGTGTGGGTAGATTGGTATAGCACTGCGTACCTTGTTCCAAGGTTCGTAGGTTCGAGTCTCCTTCAGCCAGAGATCAGTGTTTGTGTATACTTCGCCTGCTCTTGCGAATTCCTTGCATTGTTAAAATCTCTAGTAAGGCTGATGCATGCAGGGGGTGAGATGAAAAGCTGTAAGCCTTCTCCCTGAAAGCTGGCTGCCTTGGATCAACGTGTAGGACAAGCTGCACGCCAAGGTATTGTCCAGTGTGGGTAGATTGGTATAGATAACAAAAAAAAAAGGCACAATACCGTGACTGGAACGATACACAAATGGTCCAAGTCGGACCGAAACGGGTTATTTGTGTATAGATTGGAATAGCACTGCGTACCTTGTTCCAAGGTTCGTAGGTTCGAGTCTCCTTCAGCCAAAGATCAGTGTTATATATATATATATATATATATATATATATATATATATATATATATATATATATATATATATATATATATATAAGCAGTTTTGACAATAATATGAATATTTCCTTCGGTTTATATAAATTAGATCCATTTATAATTAATAGAATTTGGGAAGAATTTAATAATACACTGAACAAATAATCTTTAAAATTTCTTATTTCTTGGGTAGAATAGTTTGTGTGGTGAGTTGTGCCAAGGACCTATCCAAGTTGGGTCGGCGCGCGTCAGGTGTTTAAACCGTTGTGGGATCTGATAGTGAGGTGCCGGCCAGACCCCTTATATAGCTTCCTTGGATGCTTTACTTTCATAGTTCCTTGATAATGTGAGTAGTCACAAAAGCGCTTGGAATTTCTCTATTCTTTCAGAGTGGTTGTTTTGCATATTCTGAAATCACCTGTTTACTGTGATCTTATTGCATATATATATATATATATATATATATATATATATATATATATATATATATATATATATATATATATATATATATATATATATATATATATATATATATATATATAGGTCTGGGGTGGTAGCACTGGCAACTGCAGTGGAGGGAGCAGTAATTCTAGGAGACTTTAACTTTAGTTATATTGATTGGAATTTCTTGACTGGGAATTTAGAATCATACGACTTCTTAGAAGTAGTTCAGGATTGTTTTTTGAAGCAGTTTGTGACAGAACCTACAAGGGGAAATAACCTGCTTGACTTAGTTATGGCAAACAATGAATCCCTTGTTAATAATTTAGAAATTTCAGAGGAACTGGGTGCTAGCGACCACAAATCAATTACATTTAGCATTGAATGGAAGTACGATAGTAGCGATAACTCAGTAACAGTCCCAGATTTTCACTTAGCAGATTACGATGGGCTTAGAGAACACTTATCATCTGTTGACTGGGGTAACGAAGTGAGCTATCAATATGACAGTTTTCTGAACACTATACATGCTGCTCAAAGAACGTTTATCCCATATAATGAAATTAGATCAAATAGAAATGACCCAAAATGGATGAATAATAGGCTCAAATATCTACTAGGGCATAAAGAAATTTATAGGCGTATCAAGAGAGGCGAGGGTCATCTTATGAATCAGTATATTGACATTAAGAGGGACATTAAAAAGGGGATAAGAAAAGCTAAAAGGGACTATGAAATTAAAGTTGCTAGGGATTCTAAAACTAACCCAAAAAGTTTTTTCCAGGTCTATAGAACAAAAGTTAGAGATAAGATAGGTCCCCTTAAAAATACCTATGGGCACCTTACTGACAAAGATAATGAAATGTGCTCGATTTTTAATAATTATTTTCTCTCAGTTTTTACACAGGAAGACACTAACAATATTCCAGTAATTAATTTTTATAGTGGGCTAGAAGAAGATAAATTATGTAACATCACAGTCACTAGTGAAATGGTTGTTGAAGCAGATTGACAGACTGAAGCAAAATAAGTCGCCGGGTCCTGATGAGGTTTTTTCAAGGGTTCTTAAGGAATGCAAAATGGAACTCTGTGAACCATTAACTAATATTTTTAATTTATCTCTTCAAACAGGTGTAGTGTCTGATATGTGGAAGATGCTAATGTAATTCCTATTTTTAAAACAGGGACAAGTCGTTACCGTCAAATTACCGCCCAATAAGCCTGACCTCAATTGTAGGCAAATTACTAGAGTCAATTATAGCTGAGATTATAAGAAGCCATCTCGATAAGCATAGCTTGATTAATGATACTCAGCATGGATTCACAAGAGGCCGGTCTTGTCTAACTAATTTATTAACTTTCTTCAGTAAAGCTTTTGAGGCTGTTGACCACGATAAAGAATTTGATATTATTTACTTAGATTTTAGTAAGGCTTTTGATAGAGTTTCCGCACCATAACTGTTAAAGAAAGTAGCAGCTCATGGCATTGGGGGAAAAGTGCTCTCGTGGATCGAGTCATGGCTCATGACAGGAAGTAGAGAGTGTCCATAAATGGGTTAAATCCGAGTGGGATCTGTAACAAGTGGCGTTCCACAGGGATCAGTCTTGGGCCCGTTGTTGTTTTATAATATATATCAATAATCTGATGAGGGAATTTACTAGTGATATGAGCAAATTCGCCGATGACACAAAGATAGTAGGATAATTGATTCAAACGTAGATGTTATGGAACTTCAGGAGGATTTAAACAAACTCTATTTTTGGTCAGAAAAGTGGCAGATGCAGTTCAATGTAGATAAATGCAAGGTTCTGAAGCTTGGGAGTGCCCATAACCCTAGTACTTATAAGTTAAATGATGTAGAACTTAGCCATACAGATTGCGAAAAGGACTTGGGGGTAATGGTGAGCAGCAACCTTAAACCAAGACAGCATGCCTAAGCGTACGTAATAAGCAAATAGGTTACTGGATTTATATCAAGAAGTGTAAGCAACAGAAGTCCAGAGGTCATACTGCAGCTTTATACATCATTAGTAAGGCCCACCTAGATTATGCAGCTCAGTTTCTGGTCTCCATATTACAGAATGGACATAAATTCGTTAGAAAACATTCAGCGTAGGATGACTAAATTAATAAATAGCATTAGAAATCTTCCTTATGAAGAAAGATTGAAGACTCTTAAGTTACATTCACTTGTTAGACGAAGAATGAGGGGAGACCTGATCGAAGTGTATAAGTGGAAGATAGGTATTAATAAAGGGGATATTAATAAGGTCTTGAGGATGTCTCTCCAAGAGAGAACCCGCAGTAATGGATTTAAATTAGATAAGTTTAGATTCAGAAAGGACATAGGAAAGTATTGGTTTGGAAATAGGGTAGTAGATGAGTGGAACAGCCTACCTAGTTGGGTTATTGAGGCTGGGACTTTGGGTAGTTTCAAATTTAGATTGGATAAGTACATGAGTGGGAGGGTTTGGATTTGAGTGGGACTTTCACATCAGAGCTTATTTCTTGGGTGGCCTTGAAAATTGGGTTGGGCAAATGTTTTATTAGTGGGATGAATTGTAAAGGACCTGCCTAGCATGGGCCAACAGGCCTCCTGCAGTGTTCCTCCTTTCTTATGTTCTTATATATATATATTATATATATATATATATGATATATATATATATATATATAATTATATATATAATATATATATATATATATATATATAATATATATATATATATATATATGTATAAACAAGTCGGCCGTCTCCCACTGAGGCAGGGTGACCCAAAAAGAAAGAAAACCCCGGAAAAGAAAACATTTTCATCATCATTCAACACTTTCACCTCACTCACATAATCACTGGCTTTGCAGAGGTGCTCAGAATACAACAGTATAGGAGCATATACGTATAAAGATACACAACATATCCCTCCAAACTGCTAATATCTCAAACCCCTCCTTTAAAGCGCAGGCATTGTGCTTCCCATTTTCAGGACTCGAGTCCAGCTATGTAAAAATAACCGGTTTCCTTGAATCCCTTCACTAAATATTACCCTGCTTCACGCACGTTTGCTGGAAGTCCAAGCCCCTCGCTCACAACACCACCTTTAACCCCTCCCTCCAACCTTTTCGAGGACGACTTCCTACCCCGCCTTCCATCCCCTACAGATTTATACGCTCTCCATGTCATTCTACTTTGATCCATTCTCTCTAAATAACCAAACCACCTCAACAACCCCTCTTCGGCCCTCTGACTAATACTTTTATTAACTCCACACCTTCTCCTAATTTCCACACTCAGAATTTTCTGCAAAATATTCACACCACACATTGCCCTTAGACAGGACATCTCCACTGCCTCCAACCACCTGCTCGCTGCAGCATTTACAACCCAAGCTTCACACCCATATAAGAGCGTTGGTACTACTATACTTTCATACATTCCCTTCTTTGCCTCCATAAACAACGATTTTTGTCTCCACATATACCTCAATGCACCCCTCACTTTTTTTCCTTCATCAATTCTATGATTAACCTCATCCTTCATAAATCCATCCACTGACACGTCAACTCCCAAATATCTGAAAACATTCACTCCTTCCATACTCCTCCTCCCCAATATGATATCCATTTTTTCTTTATCAAAATCATTTCATTCCCTCATCATCTTACTCAACTTTCTACCTTTACACACACTCCCAAACTCGTCCACTAGACTTTGCAGCTTTTCTTTAGAATCTCCCATAGGCACAGTATCATCAGCAAAAAGTAACTGTGTCATTTCCTATTTTGCATTTGATTCCCTATAATTTAATCCCACCCCTCTCCCGAACACCCTAGCATTTATTTCTTTTACAACTCCATCTATAAATATATTAAACAACCATGGTGACATTACACATCCCTGTCTAAGACCTACTTTTACCAGGAAGTAGTCTCCCTCTTTTCTACATACCCTAACCTGAGCCTCACTATCCTCATAAAAACTATTTACAGCATTTAGTAACTTACCACCTATTCCATATTTTTGCAACATCTGCCACATTGCTTCCCTATCCACTCTATCTGAAACCTTGCTCATCCGCAATCCTATATTCTGCCTTACCTCTAATTCTTTCAATAATAACCCTACCGTACACTTTTCGTGGTACACTCAGTAAGCTTATTCTTTTATAATTTTTACAATCTTTTTTGTCCCCTTTCCCTTTATATAAAGGGACTATACATGCTTTCCGCCAATCCCTAGGTACCTTCCTCTCTTTCATACATTTATTAAGCAAAAATACCAACCACTCCAGCACTATATCCCCCCCTGCTTTCAACATTTCTGCCATGATCCCGTCAGTTCCAGCTGCTTTACCCCCTTTCATTCTACGTAATGCCTCACGTACCTCGCCCACACTTACATTCTGCTCTTCTTCACTCCTAAAAGATGGTATACCTCCCTGGCCAGTGCATGAAATTACCGCCTCCCTTCGTCAACATTTGAAAGTTTCTCAAAATATTCTCGCCATCTACCCAAAACCTCCATCTCCCCATCTACTAACTCCCCTACTCTGTTTTTAACTGACAAATCCATTTGTTCCCTAGGCTTTCTTAACTTGTTCAACTCCAAATTTTTTCTTATTTTCAGTAAAATTTCTTGACAGTGCCTCTCCCACTCTATCTTCATATATATATATATATATATATATATATATATATATATATATAATATATATAGTATATATATATATATAATATATATATATATAATATATATATATATGTATATGCTTATAGTAGAGAACTTTTAGAGAGGGTGGGTAGGTAAGTTTGGGGTGCCAGTGTGAAATGATAATGGGAGCCCTTTGATTGAACTTTGTATAGAAAGGGGTTTAGTTATAGGTAATACATATTTTAAGAAAAATAGATAAATAAGTTATAACAAGATATGATGTAGGCGAAATGACAGTATTTGTTGGATTATGTAATTGGTAGATAAAAGACTGTTGAGTAGACTTCAGGATGTACATGTTTATAGAGGGCACAGATATATCAGATCACTTTCTAGTTGTAGTACCTGAGAGTGAAAGGTAGATGGGATACAAGGAGAATAGATAGCATCGGAAGAGAGAGTGAAGGTTTATAAAACCAAAAGAGGAGGCAGTTTAGGGTAAGATATAAACAGCTATTGGAGGATAATGGCTAAGAGAGCATAGAAAATGGGGTCGAAGAGGTATGGGTGGTTTAAAATGTAGTGTTTAGAGTGTCAGCAGAAGTTTGTGGTTACAGGAAAGTGGGTGCGGGAGGGAAGAGGAGCGATTTGTGGAATGATGATGTAAAGAGAGTAGTAAGGGAGAAAAAGTTAGCATATGAGAAGTTTTTACAAAGTAGAAGTGATGCAAGGAGGGAAGAGTATATGGAGAAAAAGAGAGAGGTTAAGAGAGTGGTGAAGCAATGTAAAAAGAGAGCAAATGAGAGAGTGGGTGGAAAAAATTATTAATTTTTATATTAACATAATTGAAAAAAAAATCTTTAATTGTACAAGAGCAATTTTTTGAAAAGACTTAACTTTAAATGAGATATTGTTAATTGACCAATTTTACCAATTCGGCACGACATATATATATATATATATATATATATATTATATTTTTTTTATTTTTTTATTATCACACCGGCCGATTCCCACCAAGGCAGGGTGGCCCGAAAAAGAAAAACTTTCACCATCATTCACTCCATCACTGTCTTGCCAGAAGGGTGCTTTACACTACAGTTTTTAAACTGCAACATTAACACCCCTCCTTCAGAGTTGCAGGCACTGTACTTCCCATCTCCAGGACTCAAGTCCGGCCTGCCGGTTTCCCTGAATCCCTTCATAAATGTTACTTTGCTCACACTCCAACAGCACGTCAAGTATTAAAAACCATTTGTCTCCATTCACTCCTATCAAACACGCTCACGCATTGCCTGCTGGAATCCAAGCCCCTCGCACACAAAACCTCCTTTACCCCCTCCCTCCAACCCTTCCTAGGCCGACCCCTACCCCCCTTCCTTCCACTACAGACTGATACACTCTTGAAGTCATTCTGTTTCGCTCCATTCTCTCTACATGTCCGAACCACCTCAACAACCCTTCCTCAGCCCTCTGGACAACAGTTTTGGTAATCCGCACCTCCTCCTAACTTCCAAACTTACGAATTCTCTGCATTATATTCACACCACACATTGCCCTCAGACATGACATCTCCACTGCCCTCCAGCCTTCTCCTCGCTGCAACATTCATCACCCACGCTTCACACCCATATAAGAGCGTTGGTAAAACTTACTCTCATACATTCCCTCTTTGCCTCCAAGGACAAAGTTCTTTGTCTCCACAGACTCCTAAGTGCACCACTCACTCTTTTTCCCTCATCAATTCTATGATTCACCTCATCTTTCATAGACCCATTCTGCTGACTACGTCCACTCCCAAATATCTGAATACGTTCACCTCCTCCAT
>NC_069408.1:65530867-65583135 GCF_026875155.1 Cherax quadricarinatus
GTTGATAAAATTAAATTCTCAGTCATTTAAGTGGTGCTACTCTAAGTCAAGTGTGAGTGAATGGGTGATTAATGATTTGCATAATTGGCCCACTCAGTGACCTCGGGCTCAGTTTCCATTGTTCACCATTGTTTTTTAATAGTGTCCCATCCCCCTGACTAATTCAAGTCATAACTAGTGAGAGCCTATCAGATTGCCAGGGAAAGATTTCTTGATTGCCAAAGGAGTCAGCAAGTGGATGTCCAGGTGAATTATTAGAATCCAGTAGGCAAATGCAGGGATTTCATAGCCATTATGTTGCCAGGCATTAACTATTTACACAATCAGTGTTGTTTTATGTAGGCGTTTATGCAACGCTTCGTAGGTGACCTGATGGGCTGTCGTAGCTTTAAAGATATGTAGAGTGTAAGGGGAAAAGGCTTTTAAGCTTATTCTTTCCTGGTATGTCTGATGGTGCGGCAGCTTGCTGGCTTCGTTTTCCAGTGTTCGTTTTGCATACCATCTATAGTCTAAGATAGGCGAGTCCTGTTTGATTCTTGCAAATTTCAGCGCTATTTCTTTTCTGTTTTCTCTTTTGCCCTGTATAGTGAGGCGCCCCTCGGTCTTAACTTCTCTCTCCGAACTACTAGTCCACTGTACCAAATTCACTAGGTTTAAAAGCTTTGCAGTATTATTGATTTCAGTTTCTGATGTTTACTGTATTTTGTGTTAGTGCTTTGTGTCATTTCTAAGCAAGTTATTGTTGACTGACGTAATGACTTTTATTAATGTCAATGTTAATGTTAACACGCCCCTCATTTGATATAGAAGTAGGCAGCTAATGTTTGAAGTGCGTAGCATATAATTAAGTCTTTCATTTTTACTTCTGACCGTAGGTCTCTGTTCTCTTCACCGCTAATGTTAACAGCGTTACAATCATACGACGCACTCTGCACTATTCCAATCGCTTGCATTGAGGTAAAGGGTTGAGGATAACTTTCTCGGATTGCGTAGCTTCCGAATTGATCTCGCTGTCTTAGTTTTTTGAGAAGTTTCTTAAAACAATTGAAAGGGAAGTGATCCATTAGAACAGCATTTTAAACAAGAGAATACTAACTCCTCGTAAACAGTGTCACAGTAATAAAGATACCTTAGTAGTACCAAGAGATTGTTGGTCGACGGTTCTGAAAAAAAATCTGTGATTTACTTAAGTCTGATTTTTTAAAAAGAGATTTTAACGTTCGGATTTGGATGATTTCACATTTTTGAGACTAGTACAAGTCGTGTAACGTAATGTTTGCCAGTATCTTCATATAAAAGACACCAGAAGAGTTCACATTACAAAGATACTTACGTTTTTACTCCCCTCTGAAAGATTGGCTGTAGATAGTGTGGGTCCTCTGTCTCATTTATCTGCTGACCCCAGGTACACACAGTATTAACCTTAATACATTTCGCCACCAATTTTTCTCAAACCGTACTTTTAAAGCCATTAACATCCTGTGAAGTTAGTAAAGATCTTCTCTCTATATTTATTTTAGGTATCCCTGGAGATATACTGATTTATCAAGGTGCACACTTGTAAACTCATCGATCATGTATACCAACTTATTAAACTTCAACACTTGTACACCATGCCATACCATTCTAGCTGCAACAGTAAAAAAAATTCAGTATGGTATTTTAATCTCAATTCTGAAGAAAGTATGTAAATTAAAGTATAATAATTATAGTAGATATTTGCCCTGTGCATTATTTGCAAAGCTAGAAATAACATTTTTTATTCTTTGGAGTTCTCTTCATTTCAATTTTAGTATGAAGGTCAGGTGAGAGGACGTTTATTCGTACATGAAGTCTGGTCTTCGTCTTGTCCAAATCCTGAGGTTCAAACCAGTTTCCTATGGGTTTAGTACTTCCCCCTTGATTATGATGATGATCAAACCAGTTTCAGTTTCTTCTGGATCGTCGGACTGGGTTGGAGGAGACTGCAGAATTGTTTTTTTAAAATTTCGATGTTTCAGTGGACGTCTATGAAACTTCTCCTGGAAAAGTTCCAGGTGTAAGTTTGACATTGGCGAGGAAGTTCTAATATCACTTCCTGATACTAGTAACAAGTTATTAAATTGATGTGGTCCATGTAACTTAATGAATGTTATTAACAAAATACATTATTTGATGATAATAAAAAGCACAAGCTTTTCCATACTAATAATTTTAGAGAAATTTCACAGAAAACGGCTAAATGCTTGTCTAAAAATTTTGATAAAAGTATGTCTCCTTAGAAGGTCGTACGTTCTCTCGAGTTATACATTGTCATTGATGAATGTATTTCCGAAAAAATACATTATATATTATAATATTTCTCAACCGGGAGGATATAGGAAAGCACTGGTTTGGTAATAGAATTTGGGTGAGTGGAACAAACTCCCGAGTACCGTTATAGAAGCTAAGACGTTGTGTAGTTTTAAAAATAGGTTGGATAAATACATGAGTGGGTGTGGGTGGGTGTGAGTTGGACCTGGCTAGCTTGTGCTACTAGGTCGGATACCGTGCTGCTCCTCTAAGTGACGTGGCTGACCTGACTAGATCACCCACGCCGGTGGGAGAATTGGACCTCCCTCGCGTAGGCCAGTAGGCCTGTTGAAGTGCTCCTTCTTTCTTATGTTCTTAACACTTACTACCAGAGTTAATATTAAGATTGACTTAAGGGGGGAGACGTTGGGAATTTTCAGCGCTCTCGATAGCTGTCTCTGTCTTACGTAACATTGACCTAACTACCACTGATTCAATAAAAAAAAAGAAACCAGCTCCGTTAAGTAATGACGTCTGGGAATTATTGAACCTTCAACGTCTGCTTATTGTTCTCCTGTAATAGTCAAAAAGTAAGTCAGTCCTTCAAAGTTAGCATAAGGCTCCATATATCTCAATGCTATCACTAAATCCGACTCTGAACCAATGCCAGGTATTGAAGATAATCCTTTTATGATTGGTAACTCAAATTTTTTTTCCAGAAATGGATAGCATAAAAGCTTTCCACCAGGTCTAACTGCAACTGGATTCCAGACCTTTCAACAGATTTGCCTACACAACGTGGATTAACGCAGTTCACCACTATGTCGTTCCGAGTAGTCACATCTTGCACAACATATATCCGATTAGCGAAAACTGTTCATTCAGATACTTCTAAACACTGTAAACACTGATGTTGAGCCGAGATTAAATATCACGATTTGTCTGTCAGTTCCCAGAAATGTTAAAATGGATTTTTTCAAATTCTGTATCTGTTCTTTTTTAATATCAGCTCGTGTTAAGAGTATTACTTAACTGACTTTTAATGATCCCAAGTCTTAGAAACTTGGAGATTTTCCGGGGTAATTGAAATTCTGCAGAAATATCTTAACTAATTTAGCTAACATTTCTGATTATTTCTAGAAACTCCTACAGTATTCTTTGCTGCATTTTAACAAGATCAATGAGGTCTTTATGAATCCCTTTGTTTTGAGAATTCAAGCCATAAGATTTTTTTTTTTACTTTCTGATGCTTCTAAGGAAGGTTTGTTGTTATTCTTTTCATTTGCTGTGACGATTCACCAATTTTCGTGTCATACGCACCAGATTACTTCCTCCTGAACAAATAAACTCGACCGTGGACAAGATGGCTTTGTTATTCCTTGGAGAATGTCACAGTTTAAATGTAAACTGTATGGTAAACATTTTAATTCCGAGATGAATCACAAGGCAATTCTACGCCTTGATACTTTAATTGGCTCTAACAATAGGTTATTACGTTGGCTTCTGGCCATCCAATCCTTTAAAGCTGCGGGTGAAGCATCAGTTCTCTGACTGTGCTGATAGATTCTCGATTTCAGGGATTTGTGTGTGTGAGTGTGTAGTCATTTCTCCTTGATACCAATTAACTCCGGTATGTTTAATGCAAGATTAACAACTGTGAGAAAGTTCTGGAGATTGGAGACAGATTGGGTTCAGTTTGAATCCTGGCTCTTTCAGCCTACTGTCTTTTCTTTGTTGTTCTTTCCCCTATGTAGCCACATTTTTGACTCTCAGATTTTTCTCCTGTCCACGTAAGTGTGTTTCTGGCTTCTAATTACTTTATGCCATTTCTGTTATATTTGGTATATTCTAGGTGTAGAATTACTCCAAAATAGCATCAATAGTGCTGTTAACTTACCATCTATTTGATGTGGGCATAGGCCTGTTAAACCTGTAATATATTCTTGTATCTTTCATTTTTCCCAGCCCATAGGTCTATCCGAGCCTATACGTCTATTAATGTGTGAGCGTTTGTGTGTCCACTGGTGATGTATTGGAGATGGTTATAATACCCACTGGATAAACAGACTTTACCTAATTATATAACCTTCGGATATATTTATTCTGGACTAAATTGTGTCCATTTTCTGATCCCCCTCTCAGCTTAATTCAGGATGCTACGAGAGCGGTCAACTTGTCTAGCTCGTCTACTCTCTACCCATATTTAAGCTGGGTTTGTTTCCACCTCTCACATTCCCCTCTTCCAACCAGCAAACCCTGGTTTTAGTTGCCTAGACGTGTGACTGTCCTGTTATTCCTATATTTCATTTATTGACTGTACTTTTATTGTCCTGGTTATTTATTCATTTTAAATTATTATTTATCTCTAATAAAATTGTGCCCATTCATATTATATATCTAGCTTGATTATTTTATCATAATAGGCTTTTATTAATTTACTGTCTTTCAGAGGAGAGAGGTAACATTCCTTTACCTGACATACGTCTTTCACAATTATATTTGCTGTTCATGGAGAAGCCAGAGTAGCATCAACAAGAACATCAGACTATCTATATTCCATTAGATATCGCCTATTGTTTTAGTGTTATGGTTCTCGGCATGAATGTCGCAGCATTTTTTGCAATTTTACATACAGATATGTGGCTCATTTTACGTTATTCCATGATGGTGTACACTGGCAGATCTCCAGTAATAACCGGGATCCGATTGGTACTCAGACTTTATTTTTTTTATTAATTGCATTGCAGGTAGAGTCGCCCCGTGACTATTTGATGATTATATGACAAGAGAGACCGGCAATAAATGGGTTCACTTTGTTTAAGTGTTCTCCTTGGTATGCTGACCACGTTAATCCAGTATCTGAATATTTTTCATCTCTGTGAGCGTCAGTCTGTAAGACTGACCACCCTTTTAGCACATCTCTGTGAAAAGTAGGCATCACTAATTTCTATCTCACATTCTGTTAGTGTAATTATTCGTGGACCCTTGTTCAAACCTCTGACAGAGGCATATTTATGAACTATTTTATCAGCTTTGTTAGTTTGTGTTACAGACGAGAGAGAAAAATCCTCACTTTGCCTTCCTGGAAAATTTAAATCGCTGTTGCGTGAAAGAAATCCTTTGATGTTCTGGATGACCGATAATGATCAATGTTCTCGACCTCTGCAACAGTGAAGAGACTGGCACATTTCTAGTGGACAAATTAACCTCTCCGTATTCAACAGCCGCATTAATGTATCACCCCACCCTGCGTTCCGTGTACTTAACCCGATTATATTAAAGTGGAAAAAACCCAGACGATTTAATTCGTTTACCAGAAATTAACTCTGAACCTATGAATAAACGGGACATGAACGAGACGTCACAGTGTACTATCACTCGTGTCTCCTGCCTTTGATGGGTCTGTGTGTTGAAGGTGACGAGACGAACAAAATATAAAATACTGGGTGTATTCTCAGCAGCGTTTTCATGACCATGGCTTTTCGTGTGACAGAAGAGGAACTGGGATTGTCAACAAGAGAGTTCATCTGTCAATATAGATAAAGCCAATGTTTAAGGCAATCGATGCTGCCTTAGTCATCTCACGACGACTGTCTTCTGATGGAGCAGTAGACATCAAAGACAATTTGACCAGATATTTCGGAAACCTTTCCGTTTTTGCATACGAGAAAACTCCCTCATAATACTTCCGTTTTCACTCTCGTTCGATTCAACATAATTGCGCCCTCCTGCTCACTTCATCACAGAGCTTTCAAATGAGCTGATGTAGGTAAAAGTTCTTATTTTGTAAATAAAATTAGGTACACTAAACCTAACCTTGTAGAACCCTGCGCTAAAAAAAATCTTCACGGTGAAGTATCTCCTTCCAGGGAAGAGAAAATATTCTCCTATATCAACAATTTCCTCATAAAACCTTAATTCTTTCTGATGTATCACAATGGCGAATGAAGCTGATGCAGAAACGATAATACTTACTCATTAAGAAGCAGATGTCTTTTTCCCTCGAAGCTGTTTGGTAAGCTCCAATTTCTAAATAACCTGTAGTGCACTACTTTCCTCTTCTTTCATTCAGCACAGACATTCGCATTCTTGTCTTCAGTATGGAGGCATTAACCAAGTGTGAGCAAACATTAACCAGGTTTGAGCAAACATTAACCAGGTATTAGCAAACATTAACCAGGTGTGAGCAAACATTATGAAAGTAGTCTCCAGGCTAGAACAAACATTGTGGAGCAGCCAGTAGCCAGGCTGACGCAAGTATTGTAAAGGCAGTATTCTGGCTGACGCAAGCTTCGTGAAGGTAGTATCCAGGGTGCAGCAAACATTGTGAAGGTAGTATCCAGGGTGCAGCAGACATTGTGAAGGTAGTATCCAGGGTGCAGCAGACATTGTGAAGGCAGTATCCAGGGTGCATCAAACATTGCGAAGGTAGTATCCAGGGTGCAGCAGACATTGTGAAGGCAGTATCCAGGGTGCAGCAAACATTGTGAAGGTAGTATCCAGGGTGCATCAAACATTGTGAAGGTAGTATCCAGGGTACAGCAGACATTGTGAAGACAGTATCCAGGGTGCAGCAGACATTGTGAAGGCAGTATCCAGGGTGCAGCTAACATAGGGAAGGCAGTATCCAGGGTGCAGCAAACATTGTGAAGGCAGTATCCAGGGTGCAGCTAACATAGCGAAGGCAGTATCCAGGGTGCAGGTAACATAGCGAAGGCAGTATCCAGGGTTCATCTAACATAGTGAAGGCAGTATCCAGGGTTCATCTAACATAGTGAAGGCAGTATCCAGGGTTCATCTAACATAGTGAAGGCAGTATCCAGGGTGCAGCAGACATTGTGAAGGCAGTATCCAGGGTGCAGCTAACATAGTGAAGGCAGTATCCAGGGTTCATCTAACATAGTGAAGGCAGTATCCAGGGTGCAGCAGACATTGTGAAGGCAGTATCCAGGGTGCAGCTAACATAGTGAAGGCAGTATCCAGGGTTCATCTAACATAGTGAAGGCAGTATCCAGGGTTCATCTAACATAGTGAAGGCAGTATCCAGGGTGCAGCAGACATTGTGAAGGCAGTATCCAGGGTTCATCTAACATAGTGAAGGCAGTATCCAGGGTGCAGCAGACATTGTGAAGGCAGTATCCAGGGTGCAACAGACATTGTGAAGGCAGTATCAAGGGTGCAACAAACATGGTGAAGGCAGTATCAAGGGTGCAACAAACATGGTGAAGGCAGTATCAAGGGTGCAACAGACATTGTGAAGGCAGTATCAAGGGTGCAACAGACATTGTGAAGGCAGTATCAAGGGTGCAACAAACATTGTGAAGGCAGTATCAAGGGTGCAACAAACATTGTGAAGGCAGTATCAAGGGTGCAACAAATATTGTGAAGGCAGTATCAAGGGTGCAACAAACATGGTCTGTTGTCAGGCAGTGGCCTCTTGCTAACACCTATCTCACCATATGAATAGTTTACCGTCAAGTCTTGCCGACCCTAAACGCCACTCCTGAGAAATATTAATCTAGAGTGTAGGTTAGAGGAGGGGACGCTGTTATGTAAATCGACTTCCCCTCGGAATCGATGCCAAAACGAGTCCTGTGAAACTGATTCGGACTCTCTAGTTACAGCTCTTGGCCCGGCTTTTAAACCTTCATTCAGCTGGCATAAGCCCTAGGTTCTCTTACCCATAATAATATTTATTACTGAAGTCATGTATAGTGTTTCCCTTTATATTCTGTTTGTTCAGCTCATTTCACTTTTTTTCAGCCCTAATGTTCGCCTTTTTTTTTTGTCTTCATACGCAATAGTTCGAACTGCTGACTCATCTAGATGAACCACGGATCCCCAATTTAATAATTTCCATTTTTTTTGTTTGTAAGCTCAGCCTTTCCATAGATTCGCACCTCTTCGTGATTCCACTAGAAATTGAGAAATCACTCCATCTAGTATGCTGTTCCACTGAAGTCTAGACAGGAAAAACTATCGTAGTTTTTCTGTTATCTGCAACAACCCCCCCCCCTAGTAAACTTGATCCATTTAGCAGCCACGGTCAGAGACGCCAAGGTAGACAGCCTAGTTCATTTTCCCCGCATTTGGTTGGTCCTCCGGGTTGGGGGTGTCGCTCATCATCTCTCCTTTGTCCTATGTGGACGTCTTGCTATGGTCCCTCCGGCTGGAGGGTGACATCATCATCTCTCTTGTGATGACTCCCCGGGGTGAGGAGTGTCTTCTTTCTTCTTCCTCTAGCTATGGCTTTGACACACGGAAGATGAATGTTGCAATAATCGCGAACAAGCAATGGCATATAAACAAACAAACACAGTGGGTAGTTGAGTGATAGCTCAAGACGTTTCGTATTTCAGACACACTTTTTCAAGGGCTTGTAACAGTACAAAGGATTTGGGAACAGCCCAAGTAAGTGTACTCATGGTAATATTTTCTCCTTATTCCTGTTATTGTATATGTGTATGAAAAGTCTTGTTGTGCCGACTCTCCTGTTACGTTTTTTATATTTTTTACTTTAATATTTCTTCTTCTTCCTGTACTACTTACCCTCCCACTTCATGTCGTTTTTATTTAAATTATTGTAAGAACCGAGGGGCACTACTATAGGCCTACTGGCCCATACTAGGTAACACTTAACTCCCAATCTTTCCTACAAATATATCCAGCAGATATTTTTAAGCTGCTCACTGTATGTGTGCTGCAGTGTGTTTAATGGCCATTTCTTCCACCCTTGTATAACTCTTTCCCTTAAACGAATGTTTTCAAAAATACTTTCTAGAGCGAAATGTGTTAGATGTTTAATCCATTCCTGAAAATTCTATTAAAGGTTTTAATTTTCAGCACAATTTGTCGTACATTTTATATGTATTTGTAATTTCCATTAATTCACTTAAATCATATTTTCTCGTCATACTCATTTCTATATGCAATAAATCTTATAGTTTTAGCGTTTTTCACGAATATATAAAAATATCTACAAGTTCAGGGTACTTAGTTTGTCTATATAATAAACGTATATGGTACATGTGATTATTTTTGTTACCCGTTGCAGGTTCCTATGCGTCCCATTTCCATAGGTACTCTGACTCCTATCGGTTTACTGTTTCTTAATTAATGTATTAATAATATATCTGCTATGTAATATGGAAGAGAGAGTTGTCATATAATCTAAATGACGACTAATCGATAATAGATTTGTAACATTTCGTCGTTAATTATATCTTTTCAGCTGAAGCATCGAGATTTATTTTCTTTATTGAGAACGCTAATGAGTTGTTACCTTTGTTATATATACTTCTAACAAGATCACAGTCATTCTTGTAATTGGTTTGATAATCTATGTTATGTACTTTACAAGTACTGTAAATATTATGAACTTTCAAATGTTACCGTTAAACTGTGTATGCCACTTTTTTCCCCCTCGTTATTTTATCAAAACTGCTCTTACTTAGGTGGTCAATAAATTTGCAATTTTTTATGTAAAATGTAAAGCTGACGGGATCAACACTGACTCTCGTCGTACTTCACTTATGAGTGGTCCTCATTCTGGTTCCTCTAATGAGTGATCCTCATTCTGGTTCCTCTAATGAGTGGTCCTCATTCTGGTTCCTCTAATGAGTGGTCCTCATTCTGGATCCTCTAATGAGTGGTCCTCATTCTGGTTCCTCTAATGAGTGGTCCTCATTCTGGTTCCTCTAATGAGTGGTCCTCATTCTGGTTCCTCTAATGAGTGATCCTCATTCTGATTTCTTTATATTTATGTAAACACTTTGTAACCTATCAGCCGGTCAGTTGTGTTGATCCAGAGAAGAATTCTAATGATGAAATTGAGACACATGTGCAACATCTAGGTATCTTTATTGTAGACGTTTCGCCATCCAGTGGCTTTTTCAATACAAATTCCAGGACATAACTTGAAGACAGGAGAACTAAGTACAGAAGATGAGGTAATCAGTCCCTCAACCTAGCAGTAGGTGCGAAGAGCACCATAGTCGTAGAGATTCTGAAGCAGAAGCAAGTCGCCTGACGCTTATATAGTAACGTCAGGTGGAAATGGGACGGGTAGCAGACGAGGGCATAGTCACTGGTAGACGGGATTCCCCAGTGGAAGTAGGTCCTACCCACTGCAACATCATGGAATCTTGATTCTGAGGACATGCACATAATCTTCACGACTACGACAACTACTACTACTACAACAAACCCATCTCTTTGGGTAGGACCTACTTCCACTGGGGAATCCCGCCTACCAGTGACTATGCCCTCGTCTGCTACCCGTCCCATTTCCACCTGACGTTACTATATAAGCGTCAGGCGACTTGCTTCTGCTTCAGAATCTCTACGACTATGGTGCTCTTCGCACCTACTGCTAGGTTGAGGGACTGATTACCTCATCTTCTGTACTTAGTTCTCCTGTCTTCAAGTTATGTCCTGGAATTTGTATTGAAAAAACCACTGGATGGCGAAACGTCTACAATAAAGATACCCAGATGTTGCACATGTGTCTTAATTTCATCTTGTCGGTATTGTATACCATTCTTGTACAAGAATTCTAATGCAGTGTGTTGCAAGGTTAAATGTTTTGTGGACCTCGTTTAGTAGCCTTTGTGAAGCTTGCTGCTTGAGATAACTAAATGAAGCTGAAAACAACTAAAATGTTAAAAGAACGACCCTTTGTAAAGCTCTGATGAAGCTTACTGATCAAATTCTTCTCATTATTGGAACCTATAATTGCATTTGATGTCACTGACATCAATAAATTTGTTTACTGTTGAGGTCGGTTTTTAACTCTACTCCTGTGAAATCATCTGTTCTTTGCCTTCCCTATATTTTCAGCCTTTAAAACCTTAACTCCTCCGTTCTTTTGATATAAAACTAATTTTTCGACAAATTATTATCCTTCGTAGTAATCTAGTTAGTACATCTCCTCCTGCTACTGATGCTTCTACAATCTACTCCGTTACCTGCTCCTTTTGTCCTATCCAGTATTTCGAAGAAACTGGCCGCTCTCTTTCTGAAGTTTTTAAGACCTCAAAAGAATTGTTAGACTTGCCGACACTAACAATGCCCTTGTCTGCCATGTTAAAGATCACAGTCATTCTGTTAACTGATCCTCTGCCAAAACTGTCGTCTCATCTAGCCTTCTTGTTTCATCCATTATACAGAAGTTTGTGCTTGTGGATGCCTTCCTTGCCCATTACATAATCAAATACCCCAAACAGCAGGATACTCGTAACCTGACCTGATGTTTATCTCCTCCTCACCTTATCTCCTCTTCTTTCCTATATTTTCTTTGTCTTTCTTTTCTTCTGCTTAGGTTGGTTTTAACCTAATTTTCTTTTCCCTGGATTATAGTCCTACACTTGTGGGCCATTAGCTTCTCTGCAGTACTCCTTTTTTTTTCTATTTTTTCTTGTTCTTAGACAGCCTCCATTATTACGAAATAATTAAAAGGCACAATATCGTGACTGGAGCAATACAAAAATAACCTGCGCACAAGAGACAGAAACTAACGACGTTTCGGTCCGACATGAATCATTAGTCATGCTAGTTAATGATCCAAGTCGCAACGAAACTTCGTCATTTATTTATATGTGTTTGTATCCACTGCTACTGCTGTTTACTACTGTTGCTACTACTACTACTATTAATTCTAATATTACTACTACTAATATTACTACTAATATTACCACTATTATTACCACTTCTATTACAACTACTACTATTATTACTACTAGTAATAATAATATTGCTTCGCTAACATTACTCTCTCTGACTCTTGTCACTACCACTACTTCCTTCTTATTGCTACCTTTGCCACTGTTGCTCTGCTGCTGCTGCTGCTGCTGCTGCTGCTGCTGTCGCTGCTGCTGCTGCTGCCGCTGCTGCTGCTGCTGCCGCTGCTGCTGCCGCTGCTGCTGCTGCTGCTGCTGCTGCTGCTGCTGCTGCTGCTGCTGCTGCTGCTGCCGCTGCCGCCGCCGCCGCCGCCGCCCCGCCGCCGCCGCCGCCGCCGCCGCCGCCGCCGCCGCCGCCGCCGCCGCCGCCGCCGCTGCCACGGCAGCGCCAGTATATATATTTACTCCATTCCTTTTGCGCTTGTGTGTGACTAATGATGCAAGACCTTTCAAAACGTCGTCATAAGTTTCGTTGTCTTATATGCAGGTTATTTGAGAATGAATGACTTTTATTAATACGCTCTTTTGTGTGTTACAACATTAGGTATCAGCGAATGGTTTCCTTCCTCCAACTTTCGCTAGTTTCTCGTTCGTAACTCGAGAACGCTTCTTCCAATCAAGTTCAGATTTTTAACTCTCGTGTACGAACCTGAGAACCAGATTCATGGAACAATTGGCACGTTTACATGTCGTGTAACCAAAGTTCCAAGACCTGTTCCTAATATCCTGGAATTACTCAGATACTTTGCAAAAGTGTGATAAATGGTTAAAGAACCGACACCCTTACACCTTTGTGCTTTGGTAGCGTACCCTCAAACGTTCAAAAAAATGGCGTCTCCTAATTTGACTATAGAGTAAAATTCAGTAGAATAGTTGTAGATTTGGCTGTTTAGTGTGTAGAATAGTGTAGATTTTGAACGGCTTCAGTATTTAATGGCTGGCGCATCTTAGGTCTATAAAAGTAGGCATTAAATTTTGTTTTTGTACTGGCAAATTTATCGATGAAGAACAATTAAAAAGAAATTGGAATCGTTAGAATCCATGCTATATCTGGAGAATGACTCGTCTGATAAGCTTCAAATTTTCACCTCTGGTGTGGTCTTTTTTGACAGCAATATTCAAGCAGTTATTCAGACGCATATGTTCCAATTTTCAACTTTTATCTAATATTCCATTAATGAAAAATGGTTCTTGTCAGCTTCAAATACTAATCATTATGAATCCTGTAAGAAAGATGATACCCTTAAGCTTCGGTCTCAGAAGGTTTATGTTTCAAATTCTACTGAAATTGTTAAAGATTTTAATGCTTAGAATCACATCAGTTGCTGGAAGACACCTTTTATAATGAGCTTCAAACATGCATTGTTGGAGGGTTTCGTTACCAGGAAGCTTCACTTACACATTCTTCTGTGTAAATTCCTGTTTGAAGTTTACCAAGTTCTTTTCTGTTCAACTACAGAATGCCTTTTCTGATCGGCTTCAAAGCCTAAATGATGATTTTTTAAGTGGAAGTAATTTTTGTATTAAATTTGGATTGGGGTGGGTGGCAATTTGTCAATTTTAAAGCATTTTTTAAGCATATTTTCTGAATATTTTCCTGACTGGATTGTAGAAAATTTATTTTTTTTTCAATACATTTTTAAAGTGAATGAGGATAAAATTTCTGATTTTCAAGATACAAATCTCTGAGAAAATATAAGAATTCTGCTTCATTTTAGCTTCAAAGATGACGTTGCTTAATGGAAGATTTGAATTAGAGTTTACTTGTGTATGTCCTAATTTGCAATTTTTATTCAAAGAATCGCAATCTTTTGATTCCCTTTAGATCTTCCAGCTGATATTTGCCTGAATTATTAAATGTACAGCACTCTGTACTATTACAATAGTGTGCACTGAGGTACAGGTGACGGGGTTTATGCAGTATAGAGCATAGAGTGTAGAGACCGACATACATGTAACTCTTCTTTCCTAAATTTGCATTTTCTTGCATAATATTTAGTTTAATAGATGCAGGTCTGTGGATTATCTGCAGTATCTCTGTCCCCTCAATGAAATATTGAAGTGTGTGTGTATGTGTGTGTGTGTGTGTGTGTGTGTGTGTGTGTGTGTGTGTGTGTGTGTGTGTGTGTGTGTGTGTGTGTGTGTGTGTGTGAGCGCCCGTGTATGACAACATTTTTTTAGTGTTCGCATGAGTGTGTGCTTATGTCTCTTTATCAGTTATTCATCTGTAAAAGTTTGTTTGTTCGTGCACTCTTGCCAGGTTGTGTAAAATGTATGTTTGTACTTTCAAAGCCTTAAGCTTTGGACTGAATTCCGGCAGTTTCTAAGGAAGTGCTCAGATGTACACTCCCACTTTCATAAACGTAAAAGAAACATTCAACTAGATGTATTTTGGAAAATTTGGGATCATTATTTTATTGCATTTTTACGTCTTCAAGAGGGGCTCCTTGACGTGGCGAAAAGGCTCTTGGTCTCAGGAATCAAATCCTTTGATCTCCTTCCTTAGAGTCTAAATATCCCCCAGTCCTCCCTTCCCTATCTCATCCTCCCCAGCCCCCCTTTTTCCCCCTTTTCCTCCCTTTCCTCCCCTCTCCCGACCCTCCTCTTTCCTTGTCCCGTTTGTAGTCTCTGGGGTCTTCCCCACTGGCATTACAGTTTCTAGGTAGGCGGACACGTGCTGAAGTTCATCCCACTCCGCATGGTCCCTTGGGGGTGGTGTGGTTTGCCGTGGAATTCGAATTGTCTGGTGGTGCCCTGCTCCCTTCCCGGATTGCCGAGAATTGGGCACGGTGTTCTGCAGATGATGGGTGCATCTCCAGAAGTTGACCGTCGGTTCTGGGAGGTGGTAGCCGAAGGTTTGCTTTGTGGCGGGTTTCCGACCGTCCTTACTTTTGTCCGCCGAGGTGGCTCAGTTGATGTGAGGCTGCTATCCCGGACCGCTGGTTTACTGGCGTGAAGGGTAGGGTATGGCACGGGTTCCATGCTGCATCGTCACTGCCAGTGGGCTCGAGGCCCTCTTGGATAAGGGATGAGCTGTTGGCCCTTCCATGCCTCCTAGTGACTGTCCCTTTGCTGTCCCTCTTTTTTTCTTTCCTTCTTTCTTTTTTTTTCTTAAAATAACAAGAAAGGAGATAACGCAGAAGAAGCACCTTTATTATGGAGTCTTCACTCGGTGAAACCTTTCATCTTCCCATGGCCCTTTCTGATCCCACATCTTGTTCTGACCCGGGTTCATTATTGGACCATTCTCAAGACTCTTCTCATACCCCTGTACTGTCTGCCGGTGACGCTTCATCACCTGCTCCAGGTGCTGAGACGCCACCCATTTCTGCTCATGCTGCTCCTCCTTGCATGCCTTTAACAATGCATCCGGCTTCCCCGAATACAACAGTTCATGGATATCCCACCTCCCTTAGGTCAGACCGCCCACGGTAACCCTACTGATGGCAGTTCTTCGATGTCTGCTCAAAAACGACCTACTTATGCAACACTCACTACCTTTGCATACTGGGTTTACAAGTACACACTGGATTAAATTCTTTTCCTTACCAACAACGTCTCAAACTGATCATCTTTCTGATCATGGAATTGGTAAAGCTCTTTTACGGCACGTTGACCAAAATATATCATTCCACGTTCTTCAAAGTGGTGCGCATGTCATAACAGCACAGAGTTCAGAACAAGCTTATGCTCTCTCCCTTATCACTTCCATAGATAACATACCAGTCACCTTTCGTAAACACGCTACTCTCAATTCTTGCAGTGCTACTGTGGTTTTTACCGCATACCATTGTACAGAGTGACTTTGTCGTGTGTCGATATTTTAGAACAATTAGCCCTTCAGGACCTTCCTATCCCGCTCATGGGTAGAGGCGCTTTTCTAGTAACATCGCCCACTTAACCTTCGACTGCTGTGAACTTCCATCCTTTGTCTATATTGCAGGCCATCACCTAGAGGTTCGTAAAGTAGTCCCCACTCCCAACAGTGTCGTAATTGCTGGCGTTTTGGACACCCCGCTTAATACTGCAGATCTACGATGGAATGCCCGGTCTGGGGTGCAGCAGATCATTCCAATACGTCTTGTAGTCTTCTTCCCTCTTGTCTCAGTTGCAATGACTCTTATTCTTCTTATTCATGCCATTGTCAAGTCTATCGTACTGAACGAGAGATCCGGTAGCTTAAGGAGGATGAGGGCCTTACACTATGGCTGTCTCTGAGCTCCGCCTTTGGGGAAAACTTCCTCGTGTGCCTTATGCTCGAGTAGCCCGGAGACCTTCAACCTCAATGGTCCTCCCACATCCCAATCCCTCTGCGACCATGTCTTCTGGGGTCATCCCTGTTTCTAATTCTTTTTCAGTTTTATCCTCTGAAACTCCTACCTCTGCACCTCTTCGTGTCTACACTTTCCTCATGTCTATCACCTGTAAAGTTGAATCTATCTTCAACCTCGGGGCCTAGTTCTCACCCCATTTCCAACTCTCACTCGAAGGTGGAGGTCCACCCTCCCCCTCGTGTAGTCCCCTCTTCTCCTGTTCCCCCCTTTCCCTGTCTTCTTCCATAGTTACCTTCCATCCTCCTTCCTCTCCTGTTACACTGCAGGACTCTTCTGCCCATGCCAACACATCTCTCCAGGTTCATACTCCATGCCCCCCTCAGACCTCTTTGGTTGCCTCCATAGTTAGTCTGACCTCTACTTGCTCTACCTCTCCTGTCATGGTATCGTCAGCTTCCTTAACGGCTGAGACGTTAGATGCTATCTCCAGCTATATTGCAGAGACGACACCCTCCAATGCGCCTCCTCCTTCCCCTTCTTTTTCACGACCCTCGCAACAATCTTTTCATCTGCAGCATTCTGATTTCTCCTTGCTTACACACCGTTACCCCCCACACATTGACTTTACTAATCCCAGTTGTCCCCAGTATGTGTTGGGTTACAAGAGCCCAAAATTCTTTCTGCTATCATTCGCCCTATTTCGGGCTATGTACTTTCACATTCTTCTGATCCTTTTCCTGACGAATCATTTAATGATAGTGCGCTTCTTGTGCACATTGATATACCATATCAACAAGTTTTTGTACTTTCTCTGCTGCATTATACCACATCCTGTATTTATTTACACAAATGGTGCACAGTTTGCTCTATCTTTTTCCTTCCCGTGCATTCTGTATCTCAGATATCGCGTTTTTAATTTCTTCTCTACCGCCGCCCATCTTGTTGGGTGATTTTAACATGCTCACCATCATCTGTGGGGAGGGTCCCACTGTGACTCTCATGGTGATCAGTTGGAGATTCTTCTCGCTTCTCATCCTCTTGGTATTTTAAATACAGGTACTCCGACCCATTTTGACTCACGCACTCAGTCTATCGCTTGCATTGATCTTTCTATCTGTGCCTCGTCAACTGCACTTGATTTCACTTGGTCTCCTCTTCCAGATTTACATGACGTGATCACTTTCATATTCTTCTTACTTCTACAACATATTCCTGATCACATCGTAGCCCTCGTTGGCAATTTGCACATGCAGATTGTGACTTATACTCTCATCTTACCACCTGTTGTGAGGACTCCCTTTCGTCCTCTAATGATGAACTGGCACACTAATTTTCGACCTTAGTTTTAACTACAGCGGCACGTTCTATCCCCCAAACATTAGGTAGGCATTCTGAGACATGCGTACCTTGGTCTCCTGTATGCGCCCGTGCAGTGCGTTTGAAAAGTGCAGCGAGGGGCCATTATCGATATATTCGTACCTCGGAGCATCTGTTGGATTTTAAACGGGCAGTTGCTCGCCGCATCATATGCGATGCTAAATACACTTGTTGGCGAGACTATGTTTCTATCATTACCTCGTCTTCCCATATGTGTGCAATTTGGAAAAGGTGCAGAAGTTGTTTGGCAAGTACACTCAAGACCCAGCTCCCATTTTGCGGGGGACTGGAGTTAATGTCGCAGAACCTCTAGAAGTTGTCACGGAATTTGGGAACTGTCTTGTCCGTATCTCACAATGGCTTCACCATTGTCCCTCATTTCTTGCGACTAAGCCTGCCAAGGAGCAACTGCCCTAAGATTTCTCCTCTGATGGGATGTAGTCGTATAACCTACCTTTTACTCTACTAGAATTAGAATCCACACTTTCCGTTTGCCGGCCGTCGGCAACATGACCTGATGATATCCATATTGGTATGCTACATCTCCATTCTACTACCCTTCCAACTCTTTTACGCCTTTTCAATCTTATTTGGAAGCGAGGGACTCTCCCTCAACGATGGAAATCTGGTATTGTACTACATTTCACAAACCAGGCAACTCGGGGCTTAATACCTCCCACTGTTGTCCCATTGGTTTGATCAGTGTTCTCTGCAAGGTAATGGAACAATTGATAAATAGATGTCTGATGTGATTCTTGGAGACTCGAAATGCCTTTGCTAACAAACACTCCATCCTAGGCATATGATGCCACTTGGAGGCCTAAGGAATGGACATATGATGCCCACTCCTTAGGCATCCATGGTAATCTACCAAATTTCCTTGCTGCTTTCTTATCCGACAGACATTTTCGGGTCCGTGTCGATGCCTCGCTTTCCTCAGACTTCGTACAAGATGAGGGAGTCCCAAAAGGTTGTGTCCTTAGCACTGCCCTTTTTCTTTTAGCTTTAAATGCCTACCTTCCGTTCTTCTCATATTTGGCTGTCACTTTACGTGGATTACTTCGCTATAGCTTACTCACGCACTGACTGTCACCTATTAGCAGCATCCCTTCAGGATGTGATTGACAGTTTCCCACTGGACCACTTCTCATGGCTTTAAATTTTCTAGAACGAAAGCCTTATTCATTACTTTCACTAGACGTCCTCTTATCCCAGATACTCCATTATACTTACACGGTTCACATTTCTCGGAATGTGATATGGTCACGTTTCTTGGCCTGCTCTTTGATCGCCGGTTGACATGGAGACCTCACATTTCTTCTTTAAAGGTAACTTGTCACGGTCCCCTGAATCTCCTTAAAGTTCTCGCGCATCATTCGTGGGGAGCAGATCGTCGCACTCTCCTGCGTTTGCATTCCACTCTAGTCTTGTCCAGGCTGGATTATGGTGACAGAGTCTACCCTGCAGCCTCTCCTGCAACTCTTTCTAAGTTAGAACCCATTCATCATCAAGGTCTCCGTTTATGCCTTGGTGCCCTTCGTTCATCCTCTGTTGAAAGCCTCTATGGAGAGGCGAATGTTCCTTCCTTAGCTGACCGTTGTGATGCTCGTCGTTATTTTGTCCGCGATCATGAGCTCATGATCTTCGTGTTCCTGCTACATATATGTTACTCTCAGACATTAGTAGGAACCCACTGTTTGTTCGACGCCCCTGTCTACTCCGTTTTCTCTTCATCTTCACTCTGGTGTTCTCTTCAGCTGTCCCTCTTGTACGTTCATTTAGCATCTGCCCTTTCCCTTCCCCCTTTGAAAATTCCGATGGTTCATGTCTGTTCTCCCCCACTACCGTGTGATTAAACTTTCTTACCTACGCCTGCTACTCGCTCTCTTTCTCGAGCATTCTGGTCACATGTTCATGCATTGCTCTTTATACAGATTGTTCTAAATCTCCTGATGGTGTTGGGTTCGCGGCATTATTCCCTGATGAAGCTGTCCGAGGTCACTTGTTAGACTCGGCTAGTATTTTTACTGCTGAGTTGTATACCATCCTCGTAGCACTTCACATTATGTCTTCATTGACGTTTGTGATCATTTTGGATTCCCTCGGTGCTTTACAAGCCATTAAACAATTTGATTCCCTTCATCTATTAGTCCTTCGTATTCAACAATGATTTCGCCGTGTGGCAAGCAAAAATAAAGATGTCTTTTTCTGCTGGGTCCCTGGACACGGTGTGCAGGGTAATGAGCGAGCAGATGCTACTGAGCAGTCAGCGGTGCATGATCTTCCGGTTTCTTAGAGTTATTCCGTTCAGGGACTATTTTCTAGTCATCTCTGCCCGTCTCCGCAGCCGTTGGCAACAACAGTGGTCGGGCATGCAACGTAATAAATTGCGCTCTATTAAACTGCTTCTAAGTTTGTGGCCATCTTCTTACCACCATTGCCATTCTCGGGAGACTGCACTCTCCCAGCTCCGCATTGGTCATACACGCCTTACCCACGGGTATCTCATAGATAAACGCCCTATTCCTCTCAGTGAGGTTTGTCGGGTACCAAATTCGGTTCTTCAGTTTCTTGTCAATTGCCCGGTTCACCAGTGAGCTCGTAGGATTTACCTCCAATGACGCCGTCGCCCTACCACTCTATCTTCTCTACTTGCAGACTCCTCCTCCTTTGACTCCCAGTCACTTTTTGACTTTGCCAGCAACTGCCTTATGCAAACTTTGACAGATAGCCCTTAGGGTCCCTTCCAACCCTTTTCTCCTCTGACCTCTGATCCCCTCTGCAACTAGCTGTTTATAATCTCCACACTATTTGCTGCCCTGCAATGCTGTATGACCCTTGTCGGTTTAGCGCTTTCTTTGACTATTATAATATTGCACTTTTAAAAACGTAAAAAAAATATTCATTTTGATGTATTTTGAAAGATTTTTTTTTATTTTATGGTTATAATATATTAAAGTTACTTTGGTAATTGGAATCACCGTTTACAGTCTGCCTTTAAATTCATCTCTCTAAATATCACTTATCATTATTTTTGTACATGTATTGTTGACTTTTTTTTTTGTCTTCTGATTATAGAATGCCATTTTCCTCCTGACCTTTTAATTTACTGACGATAATTTTTGTGGAAATTTTTTTACATAATTTCCTAAGTCTAGAGCATATAAATTAATAAAATAAATGTGTATTAAAGTATGATGCTATTTGGACCCTTCAAGACATTTCGAGTGAGGGGGTGTAGAAGAGCTGTGGAGTGATGCCGGAAGGAGACTCTATATTGAATTTAATGTGTGAACAATGGATGGAGTTGTGCAAAGCGATCGGGCATTCCCGAAGGTCAATTGGGGTTTCTCATCCTGAATTTGTAATCAGGAACCCGTGTTAATATCCTCTGCTGAAGAATTGGGACAGGAAATTTGCATGGCCTCAAGAATTATGTATGGATGGCGGAAGATAAGGGATGTGAACATCACTCATAGGGAAGTGCACCATTAGTTTTTGCATTTAGATCTCTAGTTGGCTAGTGTTGGGTCTAGCTGTTAGGCAGATGTTGTGGTGTGATCCATCTACAGTAATTAAATGGTAAGTGTTAATACCAATTATATTTTGTGTACCCAGTAAGCCTAATTATGGACAGTCCACAACTTTAATTTGCCAGAGTAACTGGTTTTAATATTATAATTATTAATTTAATATCAGGTCTAGCTTTTTTTGTGACAATGGTAGGGAGTGAGCAAAGAGGGAGTTACAGTTCAGATCCTGCTGTGACTTAAGTCCCACTTACCTCACCCAAGTTACTTGCAGGTGATAATTCAGGAAATGCCCTGTAAACCTCTTGCAGGTGATTTGCTCACATAATAATTCACAATTTTCTTTTCCCACTCCTCTAAGGCTGACAGAGATGAAGCAAGCATAAATGATTCTCTCATGATGCGTCTTATTTGACAGGATCATGGAGTCGTAGACATATAGAATTATCTGTGAAAGAGGAAACTGCTAGAGAGGGAAGACAATATAATATGCTTTAATAAAACAATAATATATACAAGGGCAAAAAGGATATGTTAGATATGTGTGTAGGATATGTTGGCAAGTGATCAGAAAAGTGACGAGACAGCTTTAGCATGCACATGACAAATAGCCTATTTGTCATGTACAGATTAGGTGTACGATGTAACTGTGTATGATTAATATGTTTGAAACAGAATAAACCTAAATATACATCTTTTAGATGCTGGCGTTTTTTTTTTTTTTTTTGCATACTACAGAAGTAAAACTGAAGATATGATCTGCAAATATCCTCCTGTTTTTTTTTAAGGGGAATGTGGTAGAAGCCGCTAATCAGTACACAGCTTCGGCAGAGTCAATAATGGCTGAAGAGGAGGGTGAGGAAGAGTTATTGTTTACAGTTTTCCCTTCCTCTCTCCCATTCGCATACTCACACATTCTTTCTCTCCCACTTGCTTCCAATTTCTCTCTCTCTCTCTCTCTCTCTCTCTTGCACAGGGTTTTACAACGTTAGGTTACGGATCCCTAGCTTTATTGAAAAGCTATTTACAAGTTAATGATTCCTTACTTTATTGACAAGTTAAAAGCTGTTACCTACATCAACTCATTTGAAAGCATTTTTATTGTTATGAGACAAGTAGGGAACAGGATGAAGTTGGATTCATCTGTGGGCCAGCATTTTAATTTGATAAACTGACTTTATCTCGTTGACATCATAATGCTGTACAAATGTGTTCCAGATTCGAGTCATCCCCAGGATGACTCGAGTCATGACCTAAGATGAAGTGATGTTCTGGAGAAGGGTACAGCCAGAGTGAAGTTGCTGCTTTCTGCCCGTCTTGTGGTACAGAAGCTTGTTTCTCGCTGTCCTCGAAGTGGAGCCAAGTGTGGTACTTTGACAATGTTGACCTTGTACATAACAGTAAGGCCTCCCACACCCCTCCTGTGTTGAAGGTTCTGCTGAAATAGATCTATTCAGGATGAGTCCAGGCGAGATATGAACCGTCTTGCTCTGTTCTCTACTCTGTCAAGCGGTCGCAGTTGACACACACACACAGGAACTGCGACTCAACCCCTGCAACCACAACTAGTTGAGTTCAACTAGCTGAGCACATATAGAGCTAGTCACTCAATATTGGATGAAGGGGACAATGGTAATTAGGCTGCACAGTTATACTGCCAATTACTGAATATAATTGTTTCATACAAAGGTCCCAATAGCTTCATATGAAGAGGACCCAACATTCAACATATCACACAGTTCCACTGAAACTGCAACTTATGTAAATAACCAGTACATAGGAGATTGAAACCCATGACAACGTTTCGGTCCGACTTGAACAGCTAACTAGTTACACAGAAACGCGAAGGAAAGAAAGCCAACATTTATATAGGAGGAGACGGGGACAGGAGTAGTGTAACGAGAGGGGGGAACAGTATTAAAGTGGCAACAGAAGCGGTGGTAGCAGTGGTGGTAGCAGCAATACTAAAAAGAGTAGTGCAAAATTGATAAAGTTGGGTATGTTTGCTTGCGTCCAGTTATCAAAGAAAGAGAGGGTAATAAGTGCAAATAACATCTCCCTTCATCATCACAATGTATAAATATTCCTCCTTTGTTATATTTTTCCTATCATTAATACAACAGCACCTTCATCATCACTGCTCTGAGCCAACACTCACCATCCCTGCTTTCACCAACACTGCTCTCAAACAAACCGCTCTCAACATCACTGCTCTGTTACTGCTATAACCCACACCCTCGTCAACACACTCAACACCAATGCTTTCAACATTATAGCTGTAATCAACACTGTTATAGGCAACACCCATAAAAACATCCTCAACAACGCTGCTCTGCTCTTCAGCACTGCTCTCGCCAACACTGCTCTCACCAGGACTGCTCTCATCAGCACTGCTCTCACCAAGACTGTTCTCGCCAAAACTATCATCATCACTGCTCTCACAATTATTGCTCTCACCAACACTGCTATGAACAATACCCTTACCAACTATGATCTCGCCAAAATCGTCACCAGCAATAATCTCATCATCCTCATAAACACTTTCATTAATATTGCTGTCACTAAAGCTGCTAACACCCTCTCCAACACAGATCTCACCATCAGTCCTCTCATTGACATCCTCACCAACGCCACTTTCACCAAAACTGCTTTCACAGTCACCCTGAGCAAGTCAACTTTCACAATACTGCTCTCACACTCATTACTATCACAACATTGCTCTCACACTCATCACTACTCTCACAACACTGCTCTCATACTCATCACTACTCTCATAATACTATTCTCACACTCATCACTGCTCTCACACTCATCACTACTCTCACAACACTGTTCTCTCAAGCATTCTCACAAACATTATCACCATCACTAAGCAACACGGCTCTCATACACTCCACTAGCACTACTCTTATCATCACTGCACTCAGCCACACTTACGAACACACTCATCAACACCTTCACCAACAAACACCAACACCCCTACCGTCTCACTCTGAACTACCACCACATTAGTACAATACGTAACAATTATTATTATTATTATTATTATTATTATTCATGATAAGCACGAAACCCATGTGGGTCATTCAACACAAGACGTGGTGGAGCCTCCGTATGAGCTCAGCAAACGGAGGCTTCAGTAGCACACTGCTGAAGCCTGTAATATATTTTTTAATAAATACATCTACTTTCAGCCAACACACTTGCAGCTTATCCCTTACCTTGACCTGTCGTCACACACCATGCTGGCGCGAGAGAAAGGGTTGTTCCGTCTCTGGTTAAGAAGATTAAACTTCTTTCCCCTTCCTAAGAAATAAGCTCTGGGAAGTTATAACTAGCTAGAGCCACTACATTTTTCATTTTCCCAGCGGCCTGAGTTGCTTATTAATTTTACATCGACCGAGGGAAGGTATATGGTAATGGGCTCTTGAGTAGGAGAGGGTAGCGCTTTTCCTAGTATTACTGTCCTTTAAACTCTACCAACTTTTGACTTCACGTATAAAGGTTGCTTTCACTACCTTACCATTTATCTCACCTAGCATAATCCCCAGTATAATCAGTCCTCATATAACTGAAAAGAATTGTATTTCGTTGATGGTAGTATCAAGTCAATTTAAATTAATCTATGACTGTTATGCAAGCTACTACATTGTTGTACAAAAGGAATTTATATTACAAGGAAAAAGTGCTGTATAAATAATGGCAGCGCCGGCCAGTGGGACAGATATTAGAGTTGTATTACAGGTATTAGAAGACACTGGGAGTAACGTCATTAGCGTCACTAGATAGAGTCGCCGTAAGGTGTTATGGAGACAGGTTGAGATAAGTGGTGTATGATAATTTTTGCTGTAATTCTTTGGCTGCAGGTTAATTTTTGAGTGTTTTACTTGTACTTTTTAGTGGACCCTGACATGGGCATGACCCTGGTATATGTGGGGCTTGTGGGAGTTGTAACGAGTAAACAACAGTTTTATACCTGCCTGCTGGAAGTCGGCAGAGGTTTGTGGGGTGAATATGGACACCCACTAAAGTGAAAACTATTAGAACTGTACTAGTGTAATTTTCTGTAACATGTGAAATGTGTCGAAGGTTGTGTGTCGTACATATTATGGAAAAACGTATATATATTTCTAAGGGTGAGTTTATCTGTCCTTCCTGATGATAAAATGAAAAATATTGACCACCTGTTTCAAATTCTGTACAGGAGCTACGAACTATGATTGGGCTTATGGTGCCTCTTTTTTTAAATAACTTTATATTAACCCCTAGACGGGTAAATTAACCCTATAGGGCCCACCTTAACTTCTTAACATGGGGGCCTGTCCGGGAGTAAATTTAAAGTTACTTAAAAATAAGCCACCCTAAACCCACTCATACTTTATAAACTCCTACACAAAATGTTAAACATGTGGTCAGAACTTCAGGTCTAATCATCAAGAAGGACAGATAAACTCACCTTTAAAAATATGTATACGTATTCTACATAATATATACAATACAAAACCTGCCTTCAACACATTTCACATGTTACAAAATAACACACTAGTACACTACTACTACTACTACTACTACTACATTAAAGTTAGGCCATTCACATACCCACAAAAATGGGTTTCCATAACTTCCCCCATCTCCTTCCTGTTCAGACTTCCAGCATGTGGGTAAAAATAGGTTATTTCTGTACTCGCCTCAACTCACACAGGCCCCACACATACCAGTGTTATACCCATGCCAGGGCCCACTTAAGAATACAATTAAAACACTCAAACGTTACCTACGGCATAAGCATTACAACCAAAACAACCACCACACACACTACCTAACTCAGCCTGGGTCCATAACACCTTCGGAGCGACTCAGTCCCCAGTGACGCTAATGTCAGTTACTCTATGGTGAATTTGAAAGATAAGAGAAGAGCATTAAGTCTCGTTAAGTCCCGTCCATAAAATTTACTGTGCAGAAAGAAGTGAACGTTAAACTTCCATTCTTAGATATTCTGAACCATCAGGTTGATATAATGTTTAAGTTTACAGTATATTGTTCATATATCCACTAATATTTTTTAATATATAACCCAAGTATGTACTGGTGCTTCCATAAAATGAGAATGTATCTGTCCTGCCGAATTCCCTAACAAGATTCAACTTGCAAGTACTCTTTAAGAATTCCCAGATAGTTAAAACTAGGTAAATTTCTCGATACCCATTGTTACTAGGAACCTGATGTTTGTATCATTGTGGCCCAGTGGATAAAAACGTCAAGAAATTTACCTAGTGTGTCAGGAAGCTGAGTAAATGTCACGGGGTCTCCTCAGTCAGTATTTGCTTAAAATTGCTTTGTTCTGTGCATGCATTAATTTGTACTGCTCGTGTAACTGGTGTTTCATACTATAGTTTGTAACACCCACATATGTGTCCGCATCAGGAATGGCATGTCCGGTGCTACTGGACATGTACTGTATGGCCCTAGGGGGTCTAGAGCTTCTTTTTGATTATAATACTGGTCAACTGATGTATGTGACATTGATGGCTCAGTGGTCTAGGGCATCTCTGAATTTTGACGGGCTACTCAGGTGGCGATATATATACGTGTGTGTGTGTATGTCGTGCGAAATAGGTATAATTGGTCATTTAACAAGAACTCGTTTAAAATTACGTCCTTTCTAAAAAAATTTATCTCATACGTTTAAAGATATATTTTTTCATTAAGTTAATGTAAAAACTTAATAATTTTGTACCAAAAGAACCTCAGAAAACTTACCTAACCTTATTATAACAAGCACCACTTAATTTAGTCTAATCCAATTTACAATAATTTAATAATAAACAAACACAATGAAATATATTTTTTTTCGTTAGGCTAAGAATGATTTTTCCGAAATTATTGCAGACACAAATTTTTCCTTTCCATATTCGGCAAGAAGAGCGTTGCTATTTAGGCCAAAATCGCAAGTTTTAACCTATTCGGCACTGCAACATTAGCACCCCTCCTTCAGAGTGCAATGTACTTCCCATCTCCTGGACTCGAGTCCAGTCTGCCGGTTCCTCTGAATCCCTTCAAAAATGTTACCTTGCTCAAACTCCAACACCACGTCAAGTCCTAAAATCCATTTGTCTCCATTCACTCCATTCTAAGAAGCTCACGCATGCTTTCTGTAAGTCCAGGCCCCTTGCACACAAAACACCACCTTTACCCCTCCTCCAACCTCCTAGCCGACCCCTACCCCTTCCAACACTACAGATTTATACACTCTCGAATCATTCTATTTTGTTCACCCTCTCTACATGTCCGACCACCTCAACACCCTCCTCAGCCCTGATAATAGTTTGGTAATCCGGCACCTCCTCCTAATTCCAAAGTACGAATTCTCTGCATTATTTCACACCACCATTGCTCCAGACATGACATCTCCACTGCTCCACCTTCTCCTTGTTCAACATTCACCACCATATTTCACACCCATAAAGGTATTGGTATAACTATACTCTCATACATTCTACCTCTGCTTCCATGGCCAAGCTCTTATCTCCACGACTCCTAGGTGCACCACTGTCTTTTTTCACCCTCATCTATTTTGTATATATATGTATATACCTCATTATATATATATATATTATATATATATATATATTATAATATTATATATATATATATATTATATATATATATATATCTATATATATGCAAAACAACCACTCTGAAGAATAAGAATTCCAAGCGCTTTCGTGACTACTCACATTATCAAGGAACTATGAAAGTAAAGCACCAAGAAGCTATATAGGTCTGGCCGCACCCACTATCAGATCCCACAACGGTTTAAACACTGGGATCTGATAGTGAGGTGCCGGCCAGACCCCTTATATAGCTTCCTTGGCATGCTTACTTTCATAGTTCCTTGATAATGTGAGTAGTCACGCAAAGCGCTTGGAATTTTTATTCTTTCAGAGTGTTTTTTGCATATTCTGAAATCACCTGTTTACTGTGATCTTATTTGCATTAATATATATATATATATATATATATATATATATTATATATATATATATATATATATATATATATATATATATATATATTAAAACAACCACTGTGAAAGAGTAGTGAAATTCCAAGCGCTTTCGTGACTACTCACATTGTCAAGGAACTATGAAAGTAATACATCAAAGGAAGACAATTAAAGGGCTTAGACCACACCTCACAGTCAACTCCCACAACAAACAGTGGTTGCTTTGCATATTTTAAAATCACCTCTTTACTGTGATTTATTGCATATATATAATACATCATATATATATATATATATATATATATATATATATATTATATATATATATATATATATTATATATATATATATATATTATATAATAATATATATATATATATATATTCATTCACTTAACTATTTCCAGCGAAAATGTTAGTTCCATTTTCTGATATCTGTATTATTAGAGATGTTAATATCCAGTGACACAGCACTTTAAATATTATTAGTAAGTCAGCATCCCGTGACACTACTCTCGGTGAAGACAAATGTATCACACGAAGATAAATAAATATCACACCGCTACGGGAATCAGTATCCTAGTCTTGATATCAGCAAAGTATTCTTCGTGCACGTAGCTTTGACACTCCTCTGTTTTTCTTGTTTGGTACATCATATTGTATAGTAAAGCTAGGTGAGTCATTCTACGAAGTGTGTGCAACATTACGACGTACGGTCACTCATGGGATGTGGTCCATTCCTGGACCACATCCCGTGATTGACCTTATCTGGTGCATCATGGTAAGTGGAACATCATGGTGTTTGCAACATCATAGTTTGTGGTCCATCATGGTCCGCGATCCATCATGGCTTCTGGGCCATCTACAACGCAGCAAAAACATATTTCTGGTGTTGGTTTTCGTGGCAACAAGTCCATTAGAGCATTTGAATTTCATGAGCCAGGATAGAGTTGCACAGCAGATGGTCAATAAAAAGACTAAATCTCGTGCTTCTGGCTTGTTCTGCATTTACAAATTTTTCAACTTCAACAAAAAAATGTGAGAGAAACGTTGTTAGGTACTTTGATATGTTGTCCCGCCCTGCCAGACAGGAAGCCGCTGTTATTTCGTTATTATCAAGTAAAAAAATAGGCGGTGGTTGAGTGGTTTGTGACCAGGGGTAGTAATCTTGTCTCTGGGAGGAGTGCCACTCTCCCCAACAGAATCTCGCCTGTCTCTCTTTCGAAGTAGCACTTACGGCCCAAGACACGGAAAACAATTATTGTATGTGAAATTATTGTTTTTTTTCTATTTAATGCGCTCTGGTGAATAATTTGTACTAAGTGAGGTGGTGGAGCGGATAATGTGTAGTTTAAATATGAATGTTAGAGGCTAACGTTGATGCTAATGAGACTTTATATTAAATTTAGAATGATATTTTGGCTTATGTGTTTTGTAAATATCAGCACTTCATTCCCACCCTTGTTTCTCCACCTGCCCCTACCTCTGCCCTTCCCTCTGCCCTCCCTGCCCTCCCTGCCCTCCCTCTGCCCTTCCCTCTGCTCCTCCCTCTGCCCCTCCCTCTGTCCTTCCCTCTGCCCCTCCCTCTGCTCCTCCCTCTTGCCCATCCCTCTGCTCCTCCCTCTGCCCTTCCCTCTGCCCTTCCCTCTGCCCTTCCCTCTGCCCCTCCCTCTGCGTTTCTAGACTGCTGCATCAAGCTATGGTATAAATACTGTAGTAACAAGCTAAGTGTTACTAATATTGCTTCAACAGTCAATGGTAATAATTCTTTAACACCAGTCAATGGATTTAATGTTGCACTATCAGTGGTATTTTTGCTGAAACACCAGTGACTGGTTTTATTACTACAGAAAAATCCAGTGGTATTAAAACTGCAACTATAATCTATTACTACTGCATCATTAGTCAATGGTGGTATTACTGCAACAGTATTCAGTGATATTAATATTGCATCGACATTGAAAATACTGCAACAAATCAATGGCAATCAGGGAGACACGTGTGAACAGATGATTTCTAAAAACCAAGGATATTTTATTTTTTAAAAGTCCAAGCCCATTCCATGGTAGAAATCAGAAGGATTTTCAAATCCTTATTACTCGTCAATATATAACCTCTTTCTAGATTTATTTTTCTCCTGAACATTTCTCCAAACGTTTTACGCTTTTCAATATATGGTCGTTTTTACCTTAAGTTATATAGAGACTCGAAACGATTCCCTGAACCCATGCAGGTCCAGTAATTGCTTCACGAAAGGTTTGGAGAATTATCAAAGTATTTTGCTTTGCTATGACAGATTGTTAATGAACGTTGGATATTAAAAGAATTACGTGTAAAAAATTCATTTTATATTACAATTGCATTCAAATGTATATAGATTTACAAAATTAAGCTTTTTAAAATTGTAAATTATAACAAATTTCATTGAATCAAGTAAAAAAAACTAACTGTATATATCAGAAAGAATGTGGAGCATTTTCTGGTGTCTGAGAGACAGATTTTAACTTTCTACATTTGGTATATACATTTATAAATATATTTCGGTCGATGAGCAATCCCAGAAATAATTGCATAATTCCAGGCCCTTTACGTTAATATAGGAGGGAACATTAGTGCAGATTGCAGCATAAGTTTCTAATTCACTTAAATATTAGCGGTGAAGATTTATAGGAATCTGATTTGGTGTTCTCAAGTATCCACTTAAATATTAGCGGTGAAGATTTATAGGAATCTGATTTGGTATTCTCTAGTTATCACATACGCGCTAATATCTCAATATTTTAAAATACGATTAGCAAATTAAGAAATACGAAACCCAAAACTAATTCACACCTTCCACTAAGAAACACCAACTTTGAAACTAAACTCAACAGGAGCTCTCTTAGAAGGACCAATACCCAAAAATACTCCAGCAAACTAATTATGACACACTTAGAATTTGAATGTTCAAATTATCACCAATGAAGGGTGAAGACAAATTGATGATGCAGATCAGAAATTAGTGCATGAAAATCACCTTGTGAATTTCTCCCACTTCCACTTTATGTAAAGAGGCAAATTGGGACCAACACTGTCCAAAATAAATCAAAACTTTTCTCTAAGATTTACCAGTGTTGATGAATTAAGTAAATATACTTATAAGTAATTAGGTATCCCCGATGGAGGACATGTGATTGCCACCATCTTTTTTTTTTCCCTTTAACTTTTCCATTTTTCTTTCGCTAACTTGAGTACACCTCATCCGATCGCCTTCAAATTTTTAGAGTGTGTGTACGGTAATGAGGAATATACTTTCCTAAAACTTGATATTTTTACCTTCCCTGTGACTAAAATATTGACCTGATTTCCAGCAGCCTTGTATGGATCAAAAACCTTCAGTGGCATAGCTTCAAACCTTCGAAAAATAAGTCACCTAATTCCAACAGATTTGACCATTTTATGTATAAAAGAGAGTGTGACATTTATTCCTGCTAAATAACGTTAAAACGGTTTACCTCTAATATCTTCAATATTTAATGGCTATTGCATTTTACCGCTAGGATAGAACTTATTTAGTTTTCTATATATATGAACAAGTTTGCCAGTATAAAAAAAAAATAAAAGCAAAAAGTTGGAATCGCAGGAATTCGTACAGTTATGATTCTCCTGAACGGCTTCAAATTTTCAACACTGGTTAATATTTTCGCTATTGTTATAGTGTGGCATAAATCCCAGTTAGTTTTATTGAGTAAATAGTGATATTCATTTATATTTAATAACTGAAGAATGCTTCTTTGGATCGGCTTCACAATATTAATGATGCATTCTGCGGTATAAGGATGATATTCCATAAGCTTAGTCTGAGTTGCAGCAGACTTGATATTTTATTGAAATTTTAATGACGTTGGTGTTAACCTTGAGCTGTGTAAATATTAATTTACCAGTTTTATTGAATAGGTGTTTCCCATAATAACTACAGAATAACTCTTCTAATCGGTGCCAAACCTAAAAACTGGTGTATATTAATTGGAAGTATTTTTATATTAATTTTGGTCTCAGGGATTGCCAATTTTCCTCTTTTTAACCCAATTTCAAACTGGATTTTTTTTTTAAATTAATTATTGTTTTTACATAGGAACGCAGATTATTTGAAAAAAAAATATATATAAAATTAACATTCTCTTCTTAAAAGCATTTTTAAATTTTACAAGCCAGACCTTCCTGCTCTCTTAACATTGTCAGCGACATTTTTCGTCCTCAAAAATGTTTGTTTATTACTCGGGAATGCCTTAATCGATGTTCATATACTCTATCTAGACCAAAATTCGCGGAATTATTTGTATGAGTCAGTATGCTATGGAAGCCCTTGTAGCTTAGCGCTTCTTTTTGATTATAATAATAGTATCCTATGGAGAGTGTTAACACAGGCAAATTCCCAGATTTTGTTTCTGTGTCATAACAGGAGATAACGTCCTCTCATGAGCTTGAGAAATGGTGTATCTAATGGAATGTACCGGTGCCATTTTGCCACTTTCTATCTCGAAATGGTATAGTATTTGCATTATTCGGCCTTGATGTTGGTGAGGGGCTTTTGATCTAAGGAACAACCACCAATCTGCAAACTCACAAGTACTCACAACTCCTACAACCATTACAAGCACTCACAACTACAACCATCCCATCAACACAAGCACAGTCTACGTCTCACTACAAATTGACACGCACTCGCAACTTCATTACAACTCCATCATAACCATTACATCTCACAAGCATTAAAATCATTACAGTTCACAACTCCATTACATCTCCATCACAACCACCAAAACTTACAACTCCTATGCCCATCTCTACAAACTCACAATCATTACAACTCACAACCATTACATCTCTATCACTAACACCAACGACTCCATGACAACTATTTCAACTCACAACTCCAGTACATCTCCTTCACATTCATTACAACTTGTACAACAGTTACAACTACAACCTTTTCTATAAACTCTAACAACCATAAACTCATGAAAGTAACATTACTATGACGCACAATGCCCACGGTAGAATAATTTGTCCACATCGTCCGTCCAGCCAGCCGTCTGTAACACTGTACGTGCCGTCTGTAACACTGTACGTGCCGTCTGTAACACTTATGTGCCGTCTGTAACAGGGTACGTGCGTGAGTTACCTTTCCTTCTTCCATACTGAAATATAAACAACACACAGCCTTGTTCAAGACACAGCTCCGTATGGGTGGAGTCTATACAAGACACATTTATCCTTTCCCTTTCCCTCTGGGGCGTCACACTGAGCAAATAAAGTCTGTCACGCCACAAGATTTGAAGGTTCGTAATTTCCAACTGTTCACAGTAAAGACACACCTTACCCTAACTGGCGATTACCTTTGCGATAACGGTACAATTGTTCGCTAAGATAAATAACACCTGTCTAACCGCAATCAACGCACCTCTTCCCAACGCACAAAATCTCGAGGTAAACGCTTGTCTTCTCAATAATGGTTGACCATTTGTTAGCCAACGATAAATACCTCTCACCTGCGCATAACAATGAATGTTCCTCTGAACCATTTGCCACCAACACAAACTCACTTCACACGTAAAAACGCATGCACAAGCACACACGCATGCACAAGCACACACGCATGCACAAGCACACACGCATGCACAAGCACACACGCATGCACAAGCACACAAACATGCAAACAAGCACGCACAAGCAGTCACATAAACAGCAGTATATATGCAAAGTTTTATCTAGGATGACCCCAAAAATCAAAAGTGACTTATTTCCATGTAGTCCTTAATAACTATTATAATTTTATCGGAATCATGTTATATTTCTAAATTCCCATGACATTTTTTTTCTTATGAGCGTTATTTAAAAGCGAATTTTTATACACCAATTAGTATTAATTGCGAGTATTCTTTTAAACCAATTTCATAAAGAGTTTTAATCCAGAAAAGCTTATTTTATGTTTTTTTCCTTCAACATCGAATGCAACATGTTTACATTTCTCACAGTAACTTCAACGCCAATACATTTATCATGTGTGGGAGATTTCTCAGTAACACGTGACAAGATGTTATTGTTAGAAGACGATGAGAAAGGAATAAAATAAAAACCTTATCTTAGATATTTTTTCTTTATTACTAAAACATCATAGAAATTACTGGTGTAGCCCTGGAGTGTAGCCCTGGAGTGTAGCCCCGGTGTGTAGCCCTGGAGTGTAGCCCTGGAGTGTAGCCCTGGAGTGTAGCCCAGGGGTGTAGCCCTGGAGTGTAGCCCTGGAGTGTAGCCCCGGAGTGTAGCCCCGGAGTGTAGCCCCGGAGTGTAGCCCTGGAGTGTAGCCCTGGAGTGTAGCCCTGGAGTGTAGCCCTGGAGTGTAGCCCTGGAGTGTAGCCCCGGAGTGTAGCCCCGGAGTGTAGCCCCGGAGTGTAGCCCCGGAGTGTAGGCCTGGTCACGCTTCTCTTTTTTTTCTGGAACTGGTTAGTCTTTCCAGTCCACACAAATCTTAACCTGTCAGAAAATAAAAAAAAATTATGACACTCAATGTTTCTGAATCAACAACAAAAACTAACTCACACCAAGTTAAACCGACAATTTACACTGGTAAGTTACTGTTAAAATATAAGTTACACTGATAACTACAATTTATACAATGAGGGTAACTACAAGTTAGAATCTATATCTCTAACAGAATAAGCACAAGTCACTACAAGTTAGCATATCTAGAGTAAGTACAGGTTACAATTATAACTACACGTTATACAAACACCGACAAGTTACACCGAGTTATTTCAAACCAATGTAAGCACAAGTTAACACTTAGCTACAAGATATCTCTAACAAAGTACAAGTTATACCAACTTAACTACAAGTTCCACTGGCATATTTAGATTAAAGTGAACTTATAGCTGGTAAACACAAGTTACGTTGATAAGTTACTCACAATAATTTGTGCTTACCAGCTATAAGTTCACTTTAATCTAAATATACCAGTGGAACTTGTAGTTAAGTTGGTATAACTCGTACTTTGTTACGTTGATGAGTTACTTAGGATAATTTCCATCATTGTGTGTTGTACCATCTATGCAAAATACATATATGATACTGTCTCGTTAAATAATTGACTGGCAAACTTCTCAAGTAAATTATTTTCCAAGATATATTACGACATTATTATTATAATCAAGGGGAAGCGCTAAACCCGGAGGATTATACAGCGCCTGGGGGGGGGGGATGTGGAAGGGATTCGGGCTTAATTCGGGGAACTGGAGCACAGATCCAATTTCCTAAATCAAGAGCCCCTCACCAACATCAAGGAACCTTCCTTGAGGGGTATATTACGACAGTGTGTCACACAAGACCTAGACGTCCTGTCCAATGAAGTCATGGTTGCAGATTTAAGGGTTACCCTGTATATCACGTAATGGTGGTCAGGAGTTGTGATGTGTTCGTCAGGAAACAGGATGTGTTTCCGTTTCGTTTCTTATGACTCAATATGGAAATATTAAAACTATTCTCTACCAAAATAGAATTGCTCAGAGAAAATTTCTTTTCTGTTGTTAAGTAAGACATACATGCAACAGTTAGGTATCTTTATTTCCTAAGGTTTCGCCTATACAGTAGGTTTCTTCAGTCTAGTACAGAAAATTTGGTACAAGCAGAAGAGATGTGAAGACGGTGTAATCAGTCCATCACCCATGAAGACGTGGTTTTGAGGTGATCAGTCAAGGGTGATGGACTGATTACGTCTGTTCATGTGTCTTACCTAACAACCAGTCGGTATTTTATATCATTTTAATATTCTTTTTGTTATCTACGGTGTATTGAGACAAGACTTTTTGCCAGGTTGAAAAGACAAGGAAAGAATTTAGTAGCTGATTGTAACTCCGGAAATTATAAGACGACTGTAAACAAATCACGGACTGGTGATGATTTGAACCCATGGTAAGTATTTAAAACTTACATTCCAGTACATTAACCACTGTGGTTTATACACTGGTTAGTGAGTTTTAGGAATCACTTACTATGGGTTCATACCCACATCAGTTCAGTGACTTAAGTAGTTCATTGCCAGTAGTGCCAAGAGGCTTTGCAGAGCTTACAGTACAGTGTACCCATCAAATAAGATTTTGTTCCGACTTTTAACCCCGGAGGGTTAGCCACCCAGGATAACTCAAGAAAGTCAGTGCGTCTTCGAGGTACTGTCTTATTTCTATTGGAGTTTTCAATCTTGTTCCCCAGGATGCGACCCACACCAGTCGAATAACAACCAGGTACCTACTTGCTAGACGAACAGGACAACACGCCCAATGTTTCCATCCTTCCCGGGGACTGACCAGGCCACTCAACGTGTGAAGTGACAGCGCTGCCTACCAGGCCACGGGCCACCGGGTACAACTGACATCTTCCTATGTTACATTGTAACCTTGAGCTCTACTGGAAACATAGCCTAAGTTCACACAAATTTTCCAAAAAAGTATTTCACTGTTATCAGACAAAAACATTAATTTTTCCTTCATTGCTATCATTCCTCTGGCAATATCGTAAAACTTTTGTTCAGCAAACTTTTCGTGTAATTATTTTTTTCCTCTGCATGAGGAAATTCGTGGTAAAAACGAGCAAGAGTTTTGATACTGGTGAGTGGAAAGTTAGGCGGGTGTTGCCTGTTATTCTTGTTGCACACCAGCCGCTGTACGTTGCTACACACACACACACACACACACACAAACACACACACACACACACTGAAGCGCACATCAACCAAATAACTGCTGCAGCATATGGGCGCCTAGCAAACCTCAGAACAGCATTCCGACATCTTAATAAGGAATCGTTCAGGACCCTGTACACCGTGTACGTTAGGCCCATATTGGAGTATGCGGCACCAGTTTGGAACCCACACCTAGCCAAGCACGTGAAGAAACTAGAGAAAGTGCAAAGGTTCGCAACAAGACTAGTCCCAGAGCTAAGAGGTATGTCCTACGAGGAGAGGTTAAGGAAAATCAACCTGACGACACTGGAGGACAGGAGAGATAGGGGGGACATGATAACGACATACAAAATACTGAGAGGAATTGACAAGGTGGACAAAGACAGGATGTTCCAGAGATTGGACACAGTAACAAGGGGACACAGTTGGAAGCTGAAGACACAGATGAATCACAGGGATGTTAGGAAGTATTTCTTCAGCCACAGAGTAGTCAGTAAGTGGAATAGTTTGGGAAGTGATGTAGTGGAGGCAGGATCCATACATAGCTTTAAGCAGAGGTATGATAAAGCTCACGGCTCAGGGAGAGTGACCTAGTAGCGATCAGTGAAGAGGCGGGGCCAGGAGCTCGGACTCGACCCCCGCAACCTCAACTAGGTGAGTACAACTAGGTGAGTACACACACACACACACACACACACACACACACACACACACACACACCACGGATGTTAGGAAGTATTTCTTCAGCCACAGGGTAGTCAGGAAGTGGAACAGTTTGGGAAGCGATGTAGTGGAGGCAGAATCCATACATAGCTTTAAGCAGAGGTATGATAAAACTCATGGTTCAGGGAGAGTAACCTAGTAGCGACCAGTTAAGAGGCGGGCCAAGAGCGTGGACTCGACCCCTGCAACCTCAACTAGGCGAGTACACACACACACAGGAACACATCAACAAGGTGGACAGAGACAGTATGTTCCAGAGATGGGACACAGCAACAAGGGGTCACAGTAGTATTTATTCAGAGTTGCCAGGAAGTGCAATACCCTGGGAAGTGATGTAGTGGAGGTAGGATCCATACATAGCTTTAAGAAGAAGTGTGATAAAGCTTATGGAGCGGATAGTGGCCTAATAGCGGCCAGTGAAGAGGCGGGGCCAGGAGCTGTGATTCTACCCCTGTAACCACAACTAGGTGAGTACATATGCAACAGGCATAGTGTCTAATCGATATGTGGTGTGACTCGACCCCTGCAACCACAAATAGGTGAGTACAAATAGGTGAGTGCACACATGCACGTATATGCAACAGGCTTAGTGTCTAATCAACATGTGCCTAGGACAAAATGGTAACTAACAAACACACACACACACAGTCACACACACACACACACACACCATATATATATATATATATATATATATATATATATATATATATATATATATATATATATAGAGAGAGAAGAGAGAGAGAGAGAGAGAGATAGAGTGAGAGAGAGCTGAATAACAGAAGGGGCTAAGCATCAGAAGGAACATAAACAAATAGCGAGGGGGACCGAAGGAAAGGTAGGAGCTAAGTGTTTCGTAGAGGCCTTATCAGGCCACTGGAAGACCAAGAAAATGTCCAGGAAAAAAGGGGCATGCAGCTGGGTACAGGAACAGCGGTCAGTGAAGGGACTGGAGGAACGGAAGGGGATAGGTCCCCTGAAGAGGTGCTATCATGCCATAGAGAGATCCAGGAAATGTTAAGGGAAGCAGCAATGATGTTTAAATTGAATGCAGAGATGTGGAGGGAAATGAAATGGAAAGAGAAGTCAATTTTTATTCGTCGGCTTCGGGAGGTCAAAGAAATGACATACGAAGAAAGACGACGGGGAAAGGGGGGAAGGAGGAGATGGAAATATCATCAAACAAACGGGAGAGGAGGGCATGACTGAGTTGACAAACTTTAAGAGAACAGGAGGATATTCGAAGGGAAAAATCATAGTCAAATTGTTTTTCAAGACAGAAAATATCAACAGGTGTACCTCAATCATGAGAGAACACAAACTGAATGACAGAAACTAAGAGAGGGGCACCAAGAGACTAGGGGGCAGGAAAGAGAGTGATAAGGCTAGAGACAGGCATGGAAACCTAGACACAGAGAAACAACAAACACAACCTCCCAAAGAATACCCTCAAAACCCAATCTGCAGCAACAAACACAAATAACCACATCCAACAAAAAAACAGCACCCCCTTCCCCAGCACAACCCCTCATCATCAAAGCAAACCTCCCATAAATATTCCCCCTGGTCTCAACTCCCCCCAGGCCCAAACAAACCCCCCAGAATATCCACGGAAACAAAACTCAAGAGGGGATGATACAACATCAATCGATCTTTCCAATTGGATATCAATACTGAGGGAAAGTATAGAGGAAATAGATCAAGGAAAGGAGATGCACTGCTCCTCAAAACCATGAATTTTTTTGAGGAATTGGAATGGAGGACAACATGATATGAAAACTTCAGTTTGGGTTCCAAGTGTGATTGCAGTGATGTAAGGGGGGCAACCCACTACAGCGTAGGAGGAGGCCAATAGAAGAGTATGAATGACCATGCAATAGGCCAATTATGGACATGCTTAGCTAAGTGACCAGAGGGCCCAAATAGGTAGGCAATGTTAACCAGTAGTATAGAGTTCAAACATGGGAAAAACGTAGCCACATAGGAAACCAAATCATGGTAGCATCCTTAGCATACATCAGTAAGTTAATGATGCTACCAGATAGAGAGAAAATAACCAGCATGGGTTGGACCTCTTATTCTCCTTGAGTAGTTCCGACAATTTGGGATATAACTATAAATGGGCCCCTCATAACTATGAACACTAAGTCCCTGAGCATTCGAAAATACATTGTTGTGGAAGGCTTACTCAGCCCTGTCAACAACTTCAGTCAGTATTACCAAGCTGGCTCCTCCTCAGGAAAATTAATGAAATAGAAAAAGATATAATAACAGACAATGATAAACACATGTGTTAATTCGGAAACGTAAAATGTAAAACAATAAAACATGAAGAGGGTATCCTAATTGGCAGAAAAATGAACAATAAAATGAAAAAAAAATTACTTTTGTAACCGACGCCAATATAGGAATATCGTGGTAATGGGGTGTTAGTGTTGTGTGACACTGTCGTGTTTTTGAAATCGTAGCAATTGCTGATGGGGGGGGGGCAGCAGGTGTTGGCGACCACCACCGTCTCGTTTCTTTCACAGAGTATAGCCGTGGCTATTATCTTCAGATGACAGAAAACATGTAATACCACTGCTAATGATGAGGTTAGGTCCGTGTTTATGGGCTACATACAGGTAAGTAGAATATACATGGGACATCTCAAGATGTTAGTACCGCTCTCCTCTATCTTCACGTTGGTTGGCAGGTGACCCTCTCTGTCATTCCAAGCTGTAAAGAGAGACAGATTTACCCACTGCTTAAGAAATCATCTTCCATGATAAAACAATACTAAAAGATGTGTGATATTAAAACATTAACATAAAGAAAGAAAGGACTACGTTAATTAATTGGTCAAAAGTGAAGCTTCAACAAATAAATCCACTAAAATATGATCAGGGGGCGTGTACTATCAGTAGTGTATGGGAGCTGTGAGTCGAGTGATTTACAGTTTTGACCGGAGCCCCACACGTCCAACCTGTTCGGAGGGGGGGGGATGGGAAAGAGGGAGTGGAAGGGATACAGGAGCTAGACTGACCCTACCTTAACAGCAGCCGGCAATCAAACTAATCACTATTCGGGGAGGGGGAAAAGGGTGGTGGGGAAATAGCGGGAGCTACATCGGAAAGTTCATGAGGTCATCATACAAGACTTTTTAGGAAGCGGATAAGATGCCTGTAAGATCATTAAGGTATCGGGATAAACTGTGCAAGAAAAATTTACAGAACCCAAGAAAGCCTAACTCATGATCCTTTCTTGGTTTTTGGGAAATTTAAATTTCTTAAATAAGAGCTTTGATCTACTGGGGAGAGTACTGCAGAGAGTTATTAGAAAGTATCAGTCCAAGATTATCTAATCTTGTTATAACCCAAGGAAGCATTCTCGGCTTGGCTAGCCTGAGCCCTGTGACGTATCCTACGCAAAACAGATGTTAATGATTGGATATGTTCGTACGACGTGGATGTCATTACGAAATGTTATCAAAATAAACCTGCAACATTTGGGCATATTACCCAAACCTTTCACATCAGTCTCCACGTAGGTAGTCACAGGCAGTTACCATCCCGACGGCATAGTTGTATACTGCATCAGCGCCTTGTTGGGAAGGAAATGCGGTGTCTGCATAGAAGAAGGATCTATACATTACTTGATGATATGCTACGTCAATATCAAATCTCTGAAAAGAAGGAAGCTACATAAAATTTTTGTGTAGCAACGCTATCTAATAAGTTGGCATAGGCCCATGCATCCCACCGAGTTATAGTATTAAGGCCTCTGAAGTCAATAGCAAGTCCTATATGAATTATCCTTCCCTTCTTAAACATGACAACTGGTGAGCAATATGCATATACTGAAGGTTCAATGATCCTATATTTATTAATATTCGTCTACCTCCTCGTCAAATGCATCCCTAAGATGAACTGGAACAGGTTATAATTATTCTGTTTGATCGGATAGTCGCGTCAAAAGTCAAATCTTAAGTGACTACCGGGAGGTAACACCTGGAATATCAGTAAAGATGTCTGAAAAGTTACTCACACACTGAAGTTAGTTCATAGTCTCTATGTCATACAAAGATTCATAAATATTAGATGTTGGATGCGACCGAGTGGTCAAGATTCCACCAGTCATGTAGTTCTTCATCATAGTCTAAGTAAGAGGTGTCAATTACACACACCTTACTTTCTTCAGTTGTTCCCTTATCAAGTTCGTTTGGAAAAACTAAGTCAAAGTTTATTAAGGAAGTTAACCGAATTCTTCGATAATATTCTTAAGGATGTTGATATGATAAAGCTTAGATTCCCTTGACTTCTATTAGGGTAGTCCACTTTTCCCACTAATTTTAAATACTTTATATGACCTTTTCCATGCTACTAATAATTTATTATTGACTTGATAGCAAAAGTAACATGAACATCATTCCCCTACTTTAAACCTTCTCCTCTGACTTTTGGAATCAAAATCTGTTTTGTACTGGTCCTTGACAAGCTTAGTTTTTCGAAACTAATGTCAAGGTCTCCCCAAGCTTGGTCTAAGTCAAGGATAAACGTGGTAAGAAGACTGAACCTCAGCATTACCTACAACTCATATTCCCTAAGTCCTGAAGGATGACAATGGCCCACTGGCCTGTCTACCATGAGAGAAGTTCAAAAGGTTGAAAACCCCAAAGGTCACAGGGAACATCCCTCATGGCCAACAAAGCACAGGGTCGGTAACGATGCCACTCCTTAGGTTAAAGGGAGCAACGTTTCCTTAAAATGGACTTTAGAATCGAATGCTGGCGCTCAATCCTCCCATTAGCAGCAGGGATGATAGGGTGAGGTGAAAAAGTCTTCACTCCCAAAGATGGTATAGATGTGCATTAAGTCAGATGTAAAATGTTCCCACCCGGTCAGACAAAAATTTCTCGTAGGTATGCCCACTCTGGAGAGATGGACAAAAATGGCTTCAGCCACCTCTGTAGCATTATGGTCTTTAAGGATATGCTTCAGGGAAACCGAAGCATATCACTAATTTAATATATATCTATGTCCACCCAGATGAAAGTGTGTTAAGGACCAACGATTTGACATTAGCTACTCTTTCAAAGGTAACGTAAAGACTGGCATTTGACCATAGAACTCGCCTGGTACCATCAGGAGGATTGACAGTTGGCAAACTTTACACATCTAACAAAGTATTGATATCTGATGACTATTTTTGCCAAATAGTTTCCCTAATTTTATTTAAGTTTTACGATCGAGAAATGACCGGCCACTGGCAGGTCATTAGCCCATTTTAAACAAGTCTGTCTGCATTTGACTTGGAACAACTAAGAAGTAATAGTCGTCACATCTGAATTTTAATTTTATTGAAAAAAAATTTACTTTGGGTAAAAAAATTTGTACAAGATCCTTTTATATAAATCAAATTTATATAAAAGTTTTTTTCCTTTGAATGAACTTGATTTTGTTTTGTTTAGGCGCATATGGCAATTCCAGAAGAGAAGGTCATTACGTTTGAGTGAAATGCCAAAGAGTTCTTAGATATTTCTAAAGGCTTGAAGTCAGGAAAAATCAAAGATGTACAGTAGGAGAAGCCTGGTCTTTGGTCTGAGCCCTAGTCCAAGACCTTATATAAACGAGGTGATATCTTCACTTTCATCTAACAGTTAACCGTGATCCTACCTACTACCTCGCATTCGTATCAGTAGCATCACTGTGTATAATCCAACATGAAATCTCACGAGACATGTCTCATCTGAACTTTCGAAGGGTCTTCTTCTGACCCCTCTACGGGAGAGGATCTGAAATACTTATGTCCATCTCTAGAGATGAAAGGTCAACCTCAGAAGCAGAATGGCACCTTTTCACCATTACCTATTAGTACGTGAAGCAAGAGTGATTAGGGAGCTAGTACGTCTTCAGACCAACCTGTGAACCATTTAAGACCCTAATGTTAACAACGATGGTAGGAAAAGTGATCTGTTACGGCCAAGTATCTGGAAAGCATAGCAGAGTGAAATGAGCTTCTTTAAGGTTAGGGAACACTTATCAGAAATTACTATACATGTGCATCCAGTGTTCTCGCAAAATGTAGATACATTAAGTCCATAAACTGATCCTGAACAGAAGGGAGCTTGGTCATTACAGTCTAAAAACATCATCCCAACTTTTTGGACCGGTCCTTAGAAGGAAAACTGGAGCGTTTATGTCCCAAAAAAAACGCCACACAAATGACAAAACAGAATAAAAGAAGTCATTTACTTACCACTAGAGGCTTTGATTCTTAAGAACTGATGAACCCTTGCCCCTAGGGTTCGATCCCTTAGGTCTTTTTAGGCATTGAGCAGCCCAGCATACAGGTCAGCAACCCTCATGCAACTCCACAGCTTTCATCAGGTATACTTCTCTGATGAGTGTTCTTAATCTGGAGGGTAGGGAGCTTCAGAACTGGTCACAAACCATGAAGTCTCTAAGAATTCATAACTGTGAATCCGTTTTCTTGAGCTCTCTAGTCCAAAAGTCGAACAAACGAAATGAGTGTTACCGTGTAACTGCTGAAAGTTTCTTGGCCAGGCTTGTAAGGTGCATACCTGAAATCTTTCCTGTAAGAATTTGTGGTTTTAATTTATATGCATTAAGATTTCCTTTCTATCATAGGATACAATTACATATGATATCCTCCTGCGACAAAGTTGCATAGATATTCAATGCTGTACTGAAAATAGCATCCAACCTTGTAGCCAGGTGTCAGCAGGACCAATTCACAGAGGTAGCATATTTCGAACCTGAATAAAGTATGAAGTTATGTCGTCCCCCTCTGTGAAGGGAGGTAAATTAGGTGTTGAAATATGTGCTCTGGAAGCATGATGTATTCAATTACTCCTTCCTTTAATTGTTTTGGAAGATTAACTTTTTTTATTCTCTAATTCAAGGCGAAGCTTTTCGAGCTCGTGACAGACCTTTTCTCTCTCCTATTAACTCAAAGTTCTCTAGCTTGTTTCCCCACTACAAGGGGGCTCCCTTGGCGTGGTGAAGAAGGCCTCTTTCCTGAGGAATTAGACCTATCGGTCTTCTTCCTCATACCGAACCTAATTACCCCCCCAATCTCCCCTCGCCCTATCCCATCCTCCCCATCACTCCCCCTTTTTCCTTTCCTCCTCCTCCTCCCCACTCCTCCCTTTTGCCCTTCCTCTTTTGTCCTTTTGGGATTTTCTCCCACAGCACGCTAGTTTCTTAGGTAGAGGAAAAGGACAACCGGGTCGATCCATGTCCGTTAGAGGTTTCTTGCGGTGGCGTAGTTTGCCGTGGATCAGATTGCCTAGCGGATGTCCGATCCCTCTCCGGTATCCCGGAGGTTTTAGCTTTGGTGTTTTTGGCGACTGTTAGTATCTCTGGAAGCCACCTTTCGGATTCCGTGGAGTGGCTGAAGGAGGTATCTTGTGGCGATATCCGGCCGCCTCTCTTTTTTGTCCGGCGACCGAGGTAGCTCGGCATAATGTGAGGTGCTATCCCAGATTGCAGGTTTAACTGGCATGAAAGGGTAGGGTTATGGCACGGGTTCCAGCTGCATCAGATCATGCGCTACTAGCGGTGTCCGAGTCCTCCTTGGGCCGGAGGGAGATTCAGGCCCTTTCAAATCCTCCTAGAACTATCCCTCCCCGGTCCCGCCCCCTTTTTTTTTTCTTTTTTTTTTATTTTTATTTTCGTTTTCTTCTTTCTTTTTTTTTCTTAAAAAACAAAAAGAAAGAAGTAAACCTAACCAGGCATACCCTAGTCATGAACCTTATTAAACCCCCGTGCCCCTTCATGATACCCACACCTCCGTTCTGACCCCGCCTCGTCTTTGGACCACTCCTTCAGACGTGAACTTTCCTTCATGCCTCGTACCTATTGCCGTGAGCTGTTTCCTCACTCCGCTTCGTACTGAGGCCCTCGACTGACTCCTTCCGATTATCAGACCTTCGCTCATCCTCTGACTATGCTTCCGCCTCTCCCCCTCTACGTGCGCAATTTTCAAATCGCCGACCCGTTCACACAACGTCGGACCAACTCTGGTCCCACGCCTAAACGTCCACGACAATTACCTGCTGATGATACTTCTCCACCTTCACTTCTCGTTCTTCTCCAAAAAGATCGACACTCCTCACCTACCTTTCCCACGCTCATTTCAGACTGAAACAGTGGACTAAATTCTTTCTTCACTTTGCGACCAACTTCCTCTACTGCCTATCTTTCTGACCCTAGTATTGCAAGGCACTCCTACGACATGTTGGAAAGATATTTCTTTCATGCTCTTAAGAGTACGGTACGCCATCATTACCGTACATAATTCTACCTAAACCCAGGCTCGTGAGCTCTCTCGTCTTCCCATATAGATACTGTTCCTGTCACCCCTAGAAAAACATCATTCCCTCAATTCTTGTAGGGTACCGTTATCTGCCCCATACCATAAGTTCAACAAAATTTGCCATACATGCGCACCGAACATTCTAGAACGAAGCTGAACTCCAAGATCTCCAATCCTCAAGGTAGACACTTACGACATCCTGCCCGCGTGGCGGAGACGATACCCTAGCAATGTGGCTCGTTAACTTTTGACAGCCGAGAACTCCATCCTCAGTTTAATATAGCAGGACATCGGTTACAAGTTCGAAAGGTGATCCCTACACCACAACATGGTAGAAATTGCTTGCGATTTGGCCATCCAGCGTAAATATTGGCAGATCTATCGCCGAATGCCCAGTCTGTGTGCCGAGGACCATTCTAATACGTCTTCAAACGATCTCCCTCTTTGCCTTAACTTTCAGGAGCTCACCCTTCGTACTCTCGCCGTTTGTCAGGTTAATTAAAACGAGCGGGAAAGTCCGTTACCGTCAAAGAGACAGAAGGTTCTCCCATATGCATGGCAGTTTCTCATCCCGCCAGCCAAGGGAGACTCCCACGAGTTTTTCTTAGTTTCCCCGTGTTTCAACGTTCCCCCCACATCTGTATCCCATCTTCCTACACCCACCTCTGTGGTAACCTCTTCCCATACTCACTCCTGTATCTAATCCTTTGTCTGTCCTCGCTCAGACGTCCCTACATCAACGCCTCAGTCCCAGATCTCGCTTCTTCGAGTCTCACTTACAATCCTCAGTATGCGACGAGAACCTCGTACGACACCTCATTCCCAATCGTGCCCCTCTACTTCTCAAAATCAAAAAAAGGTCCGTAACACCTCCAACCCATCTGTCCACCTCCTCATTTTAACCCTCCTGTCTCTGCCCTAGTTCTTCCCCACTCACAGGCTCATTGAACAAGTGCAGAGGTTCACCCTCCCCTCGAAATGTACCTTTCCTCCCCTGATCCCTCCAAGTTCTTCCCTCTTACTATTCTGCACTCCCAGGTTCCTTTCTTTACTGGTCCCTGCCACGCTCTCCAGTTCCCTCCACCCTTTCGCCCCCCAACCCGTTGGTACATCCCTTACAGTTCCAATCTTTACTCAACCTCCCCCTACCATTCCAATATTGCTCCCCATACGACATCTCAAGAATTCTGAAACACTTGAAGCAATCTCTGAATATATGCAGAGACAAACCATCATGGACACTGGATCCACCTTCCGCCTCATTCTCTCATCCTCTGCTCCATCTGCGCAACTCCTTTCTTCACAGCGCCCGTTCCTTCTCTGCATGAACATTTCCACTGCCTCTCCGCATGTGGAGCTTTTCATAACCCTCCCTGTCCGTGTAGGAACCCTTTTACCTGCGGATTTCAAGTAACTTTATACATTGCCAATCAAGGCCTTTTACAGTGGAAATACTTGGCCTCATGGGTAATCAGGGGTGTAGCTTCAGAATGTACTCCCCCAGTTTGCCCCAGTGTGTGTTTGCTTACAGGAACCAAAATTACACTCTGCTGTTTAATTCACACATCTCAGGCTATAATTTATTGTATTCTTCAGATCCTATTCCTGATGGGAACCGTAAATAAAGTGCCCATCTTCTCCGCAAAGATAATCCGTACCATCAGCTATAATTCATAACATCGCTGCTTAACCACAGCAAGCCCGAATCCACATTACATAGTGGTATACCTCTGTTACTTTATATCCTCTCCTTCACGGGCAATATCCTATTCCGGAATTTGCCTCCTTGTTTCGTCATTAACCGCCACCAATTCTGTTACATTGGTTGAATTTTAATGCCCACAATTTCTCTGTGAGAGGGTCTCACTAGTGAATCCCGATTGAAATCAGTTATGAGGCTTTTTCTTGGCCACCGCACCCCCTCCATGTTTTTTAATTACATGGTACTCACACCCATTTTTGTTCCTCGGACTCATACTCTCTCATGCATCCGATCTCCTCAGATTTCTCTTCTCCGCAGCATTATACTTTACTTGGTCTGTTCGTCCCGGACTTAAATGACAGTGGATCAATTCCCAATCAATCATACTTCCCCTTCATATCGCCACCCACTTCGCACCCCAACGCGGCAATTAAATCGGGCAAATTGGGAGACGCTTTTTACTCACACCTGACAGTTTTTAAAGAGTTCCTTCTTCGTCCTCCATCGATGAGCTTTATACAAGCCTCTTCTCATCCTCCTTTTCAACCGCAGCTTCTCATTCTATAGTACACCCAAGACTTCGAGGCAGGCATTCACAGAAATGCGTGCCTTGGTGGTCTCCTTCTTGTGCTCGTGCAGTAACTTTGAAACGCGCTGCATGGGGCCAGGTACCGTACAATAGAACCACAGAGCTACTCCTTGATTTTAAACGAAGCGTGCGATCGCTCCGCCTTGTCATCCGTGACGCTAAACAGCACTTGCTGGCGAGATTATTTCTCCACCATCACCTCCTGCTTCCTCTATGCGTGCAGTCTGGAAAAAAGTACTAAAACTGAGTGGTAAATATTCTCCTGACCCGCACCTGTTATCTGGCGTTGGCCTGGTGTTGATAAGCAAAACCCACTAGATGTGCCATAAATGGCAATCCACTGGGTCCGTATTTTTCTCATGGACTTCCATCTAATGCCCCTCATTCTTTTCCTAGCAAAGTCTGCAGAGAGGTTAGCACGCCATGGACTTTTCTTCTCACAAGAGATAACATATAATGTGCCTTTTTTTACAACTTCCAAGAAACAGGAGGCACACTCTCAGCTGTCGATCATCGCAGCTGGCCCTACGACATGCATAATCGTATGCTACAACATTTTACATCAGTCAGCTCCTTGCAGTCCTATTATACGCCTTTACAATCTTATTTTGGTCACAAGGAGTTTCTTCACAGCTGAGGGAAATCCGCCATTGTTCCCCTTTCTCCCTTTCCGCCACAACCCCGGCACTACGGGACACGAAACCCTCCCACTATCGTCCCATTGCTTCTTACACAGTGCAGTTTTGCAAAGTAATGAACGTCTAGTAAATAGACGTTTAGTGTGGTAATTTACAGACTCACATAACAGTCTCATCCACTCGTCAATACTTTCGATAGTGACGTATTCTAGCCATAGACCCCATACTGCGCTTGATACGTATGTTTCGGTAATGCTTGGCGATAAACCACTCAGTTATTGCATATTTTTGATCTTTGAGAAGGCATAAGACACTACTTGGAGGTATAATATTTTTAGCCCAAGCCCACTCCTAGGCCTTCGGGCAATCTACCAACCTTCCTAAGAACTTTTTAACTGACATGCATTTCCGAGTTCGGTTAATAATGTGCTCACCCCCCGGACTTTATCCAAGTGAAGGTGTCCCCCAGGGATGTGTTCTGAGCCCAACACATTTTCTCCTGCTATTAATTATTGAGGCCTCTAGTCTTCCATCAAATATTTGGTCATCACTCTATGTTGAAGACTTCGCTATTGCCTGTGCAGGCGCTGACTGTCACCTCCTTACAGTTTCTCTCCAGCATGCAGTCGACCGTGTTTCCAATTGGCCACCACACATGGGTTTAAATTTTCCAGCACTAAAACCCACCAAATCACTTTCACTAGACGCTCTGTCATCTCTGATCATCCTTTGTACCTCTATGGCTCACGTATCCCTGAACGTGATACAGTCAAGTTTCTGGCCTCCTCTTTGATCGTAGGTTATCCTGGAAACCTCACATTACCTCTCTGAAGGCAACTTGTCACAGCCGGCTGAACCTTCTTAAAACCCTTGCTCATCTTTCGTGGGGAGCTGATCGTCGAACCCTCCTTCACCTACATTCCACCCTTATTTTATCGAAACTTGATTATGGTGACCAGATCTATTCAGCGGCATCTCCTGCTACTCTCTCTAGCCTTAACCCCATTCATCACCAAGGATTACGTTTATGCCTTGGTGCTTTTCGCTCTTCCCCTGTCGAAAGCCTCTATGCAGAAGCGAACGTTCCATCCTTATCCGATCGCCGTGATGCCCATTGCCTGCGCTACTATGTACGCTCTCATGATCTCCGCAATCCTTCCATTTATAGAATGGTCACTGATATTAGTAGACATTCTTTATTTGTTCGCCGCCCCTGCTTACTCCGTCCCTTCTCTCTTCGCCTTCATCGCTCTTGTCTTCTCTTCAACTACCACCTTTCTATGTACATGTAGCATCACACTTTTCCCTACCCCCCTGGGAAGTTCCAGCTGTTCGAGTCTGTTCTTTCTCCCTCCCTTGCTCGAAAGCCCAACTGTCTACGGTCGCTTCCCGCTCTCTTTTTCTTGACCACTTTCACTCTCATTCTCATGCCATTGCTGTGTACACAGATGGCTCTAAGTCTTCTGACGGCGTAGGATTCGCAGCAGTGTTTCCGGACAGCGTCGTACAAGGGCATTTACTATCTTCAGCTAGTATTTTTACTGCTGAATTATATGCCATCCTTACAGCACTTATCCGTATTGCATCTATGCCTGTGTCATCATTTGTGGTTGTCTCAGACTCCCTTAGTGCTTTACAGGCTATACAAAAATTTGATACACCTCACCCCTTAGTCCTCCGTATCCAACTTTGGCTACGCCGCATCTTTACTAAGCATAAAGATATTGTTTTTTGTTGGGTCCCTGGTCATGTTGACGTACAGGGCAATGAACAGGCAGACACTGCTGCGCGGTCAGCAGTACATGACCTACCAGTTTCTTATAGAGGTATTCCATGTACGGACTATTTTGCTGTAATATCTTCCCACCTTCACACCCGTTGGCAACAACGTTGGTCTACTATGCTCGGCAACAAACTTCAGTCTATTAAACCGAGTATAGGTTACTGGCCGTCTTCTTATCACCAGTGTCGAGGTTGGGAGACTACTCTCTCCCGTCTTCGCATTGGCCATACTCGTCTTACTCATGGATATCTCATGGAGAGGCGTCTTGCTCCTCTCTGTGAGAATTGCCAAGCTCCATTATCAGTCAGCCACATTCTGTTGGACTGCCCACTTTATCAACGAGCACGCAGAATTTACCTCTGTCGTCGTCTTCGCCCCGCTGCTCTCTCTTTACCTTCCCTTCCTCGCTGATGGACCCCACCTTTCATCCGGACTCTCTTCATTGACTTTTTACAACGACGACTTACCTCCTCACAAATTTTGATACGTTTCAGCCCTTTCTACTTGTATCTCGTGCTCCCTCTAACCCCGTACTACCCCTGCCCCGCTGTTTCTGTAACCTGCGGGAGGCAGGTGGGGGCGGGGGCTCCCTCCCCTTCTGCCATCCATTTTCCCTTGCTTCTTCCCTACTCCCGGCAGCGCTGTAAGCCCTTGGGCTTCGCGCTTCTTTTTGATTATAATAATAATAATACGTAAAGAATTCAAAATATGTAGTAGTCTGGTAGACTGCAACCACCCAGAGAGGCATTGTACTACTGTCTTATACCAGTGTGAAACAAAAACCTGTTAAATCTTTTATACCAGCAGGATCATTGGTCTTTTCTTTCTGTCTCATAAACACGTAAAATGGCAGGTTAATCTTACAAATATTACTTACATCCAGCATATTCCTCATGCATGTGAATGTACAATATTAGTATGCGTGTGTAATTATACTCTGTACACACTGATATAAGAATTCTTCTGACTAAATAGTTTGTGCACTTGTAGCATTTCCTTTCAAATTCCATGTGGAAGTGGGTTAGAATCCTTCCTCCATAAGCAATGCATGTTGTAGAAGACGACTAAAATCCTGGGAGCAAGGAGCTAGTAACTCCCTCTCCTGTATCATCTACTTAAAAGACAAAAGAAATTTTACAGTTGGGTTGTTTGAATGTGCATGGATGTAGTACAGATGATAAGAAAGAGCTGACTGCCAAATGTAGCTGCCAGGGCAGTAAAGTAAATATAACTGGAACAATCTCTCATAATTCCCAACAGACCTCTGGGCTTATCTTGGCATCTCCATTATTATTAAAAAATACACAATTGGTTAAACTGTTTTTTTGACCTTGATGAAGGGTGTAAGCTAGGATAATGTACTAAATACCCAACCACTTTGTTTGATAATGAAACACCTTTAATATGCTTAGGACACTTTATATTGACAAATTTTGTTGAAATTACAAACATGTAAATACACAAAATGTTGCCTTGGTAAAGGTTTCATACGCATTAAATTGCTCATCTTATTTGATTACAAAGATACAAAAGTTGACAAGGGCTGAGGTTGTGCATCAGTCCTGTGTGGCTTAGTAGGTGTTGATGTGTGTAAGGCACTGCGGAAACCTTCACACTCATAGTCCACACATCCATTGTTTTCAATGCATTTTTATCCGTACACT
>NC_069408.1:65583635-65664406 GCF_026875155.1 Cherax quadricarinatus
AAGCCCAAAACCCCCCCTCCTTTCCCCCCCATCCCCAAATTTAGCACCCCTTCCCCCGTTCCCAAACTCCCCTGTTCCCCTATTATTTTGGGAAAAAACCCAATATCTTTTTTTTTTAAACCCCTTAATTCCCAAACCCCCTTTTTTTTTCCCCAAATTAGCCACTGTTACAACCCCATTAAAAAAAATTTCCACCCCCCCAAAACCCTTCCCCCCTTTCCCTCCCCCCAAAAAAAAAAAGGGGGGTTTTTTCCTTTTTTTTTTTAAAAACCCCTCCCATTCCCCTTTCATATGCCCTTTTGAAATTCCTTCTTTTACATAACCCTATTAAAATTCCGTCATATATATATATAAAATTTTATAAAATATATATATATATTAATTATATAATATATATATAATTCTATAATAATAAATAGCTGGTGTATACATAGTCACGAGTATATACAACTGTGTGCAATTAGTAAGAACTCATTCTACAAATTAAGTTTTCTAAATTTCTCTTAATCACTTTAAATATTTTTTTTTCCATTAGTGTTACGTAAAAATTTTTATAATTGCACCAAAGAATCTTAGGAAACTTATCCTAAACCTTATTTAGGGTTTTTTGCTACTTAAAATTTTTTTACTTTTAAAAAACCCGAAGGGTTTTGTCAGGTTGTGGTTTTGCAATTTGCCCTTTCCCTTGTTTATGGGTGGGGTTTTTTAAAAAGGTTTTTTGGCGCTTTTAAAATTTTTTATTTTTTTTGGGGGGATTTTTTTTTTTTTTTTTTTTTTTTTTTTTTTTTTTTTTTTTTTTTTTTTTTTTTTTTTTTTTTTTTTTTTTTTTTTTTTTTTTTTTTTTTTTTTTTTTTTTTTTTTTTTTTTTTTTTTTTTTTTTAAAATTTTTTTTTTTTTTCCCATTTTTTTTATTTTTTTTTTTTTTTTAAATTTTTAAAAATTTTATTTTTTTTTTTTGTTTTTTTTTTTTTTTTAAAAAATTTTTTTTAAAAATTTTAATTTTTTTTTTTTTTTAAAATTTTTTGATTTTTTTTTCGAATTAAAATTTTTTTTTAAAAAAAAATTTTTTTTTGGGAAATTTTTTTTTTTTTTTTTAAAAAAAAAAAAACCCTTTTTAAAATTTTTTTTAAAAAAAAAATTTTTTTTTTTTTTTTTTTTTTGGGGGGTTTTTTTAAAAAAAAATTTCCCAAAATTTAATTTTTTTTTTTTTTTTTTAAAAAAATTTTTTTTTTTTTAAAATTTTTTTAAAATTTTTTTTTTTTTTTTTTTTTTTTTTTTTGGAAAATTTTTTAAAAAAACCCTTTTCCCCAAAAAAGGGCCCCCAAACCCCCCCTTTTTGGGGGTTTTTTGTTTTAAAATTTTAAGTTTTAAAATTTTTTTTTTTAAATTTTTTTTTCCGGGGTGATTATATATATTATTTTTAATATATTTATATATTATATTATATATGAATAATAAATATATTATAATATAATATATATATGTTATAAATATTATAATATAATATATTATTAAAATCATAATATATTTTTTATATAATTAAATATATATATTTAATAATATTTATATTATTAATATAAATAATTTAAAATAACATAATAAAATTTATTAATATATAAATATGAGTGTATATATATAATGTTCAATTATAATAAATTTATATTTAACTAATATAAATATTAGTATATAATATAATATATATATAATATTAATAAATAAAATAAAATATATATTATTAATAAATAAAAAATTAAATATAATAGATATAAATAATAGAATTAAATAAATAATCGAAAATAAATAAAAATAAATTTATAATATAAATATAATAATTATTAATATATTATGATAAATATAATCAATAAAATTCATCTTATATATTATTTTAATTAATAATAAAAAAAAAACTCCATTAAAATAAAATCTATTCAAGCATACACAACTAACAAACTCACATAACAACTCTTATATAACAACTACACCATCAACATAGGAAAACAAACTAACTCAAAAATAAAAAAATATAAAAAATTAATCACTTACAACATAAACAATCATAATACAACATCAAAACACTGGAAAAACAACCAAACTACAACCATACTTATCAAATCCTACAAGTCAATAATAAATAAATTTATAAGACATCACAACCTGATCAAAATCAAAAAAATTAATTTAAATCTATATAAATGATAGTATATATATAAATTAGAGAGAACCCTTGCACACTGGATGGCCCACGAGAGAAGGAGCCCCGATCCTAGCAGCCAACAAACACCCACAACCCTAGCAAGACCGCCCCGATGGGATCACCACTACCCTTGGAGGAATGGCAAGCTCTTAGCATGGTACTAATAAACCCTGGTGTCCCACTGGCTGACACCTAGAGATCACATCACAGTGGTGGGGCGACAGGGAGAGCTGCTGGACCCAGGGTAGGAGTACAAGAATCAGCAGTACAGGGACATAAAGCCAACAGTATCATTTTGGTCCAGTGGGATCAAGAGACTCCTGGATCGTGGGGAAAAAATGCCACGACGTTTTCCTTAAAGAATTGGGTCCAACTCATCGACACCACCAGGGACCCAGGGGCAGACACTTTCATGTTCAGCGCATCAGCGTGGCCAATCCAGCAGGGGAAGATGCCTTGCTGCATACTTGGCTCGCATACGTCTTCGGAGGAGCTGGAGGAATCCATAATCTTTAACAAATTGTGCCATAGTATTCATGGTTATATTTCCCTGTAGAAAATGTATTCTGCCAATATTAAATTTTCCCATTGAATTAATAAAAATATAGGGCAGTGGTTCCCAACCTTTTTTTTACTCTCGCACCCCTATAATATTTTTTGCTCTAACCTCGCACCTCCTACAATTTAAACTTTGTTCAAGATACAGGACGTGGAATCCATACTAAATTTTATCAAAAAGATATTATTTCACTTTCTAATATAATATTGAACAAAAAATCAGACTTAGAGAAAAGAAACATATCACAGAATATTAAATACAACTTACAAAATAATATACTCTTGCTGGAAATTATACAAAAAAAGTCAAATCAAGAACTAACTTTCTAACCATTAGAACTGGAATTTATTTTTTTTTAATATGTAAAAAATCAAACATGGACCAAGAAAGGATGTTTCCGATTAAACTTTGATATACCAACAAAAAATAGTTACTTTCTTTAAATATGTAACAAGATAATAAATCAAAAGGCTGACTCCCAGAAAGTTGCAAATCCTTTTAATTCAATGACTCCTTTGTTTCCTGTTTCTTCTTTGCTTGAGCTTTTCCAAACGGGGAGACTGTTGGTGATATGCAACACGCATTCTGCCCTGTGCATTCAAACAATTTCTATATTTTGTGTTAATCGACCAAAAAGAGGACTAAATCCTGATTCAAACATAAGTAAGTTGTGCCAAATGGAATGACACAGTTAGTGCAGCTCACAAAGTCTTGGAACAGAACCAGAGCCGAGCAACCATATTCTTCAAAGTTTTTACCTCAAATTGCATTTCAAGATCACATTTTAACGCAGATCTATAAGATCTCCTTTCAGCTCTCCAGCATCTTGACATTTACCATACTGAAGGAGAAGGATTCCATTATCCATTCTTCAGATGGAATTCAGCTACCCTACATCAAAATAATATCTATCAAATGCGCCGACACATACACTTTCCAAATGAGTCACAATTTCTCCCACAAACACTAGGAATCAAACTTAAGATTTAGATACCATCGCTATTTCTTCCAAGTGATGGAAAATTTGAAAGATTCCTCTTTTCACTCGTTGAACTACCACATATATAACTTATCTTTGAATGCATTTAGCTTTTCATAAAATTCAGCATTTTTTATATTTTTTACCTTGAATGATAAACTCAATCATTCATACGAGTGAATAGTCACTCAAAAACGCTATAATTTTGATTGATTCTGCATTTCCAACTCATCAAGCAATCACAGCGACGTTCCTTCAGGTTTCTTAGACTTTGTACATTGTACGCCAATTTGGGTATGAAGCCATCAGCAGTGGTTTATCAACAGATGTAAACCACAAATTCTGGAAGGGTTCTCCGAGAATCAACACGGGCTCTTTTAGCTTGCAACGACTTGAAAGCCATGGCCCAAATCATTGGCTCCCGCCAAGTTGGTTGTTGAAGTGTTCTTGCAGCTAAGATGCTTCAAATTAGCGTTGGAGAAAACAATTCCACAAGATATGCACTGAGCTTTTGCAACCCGCAGTCTTTCCGTTGCAAGTGGAAACCAAACTACGTAGTATCATTCCATTTCCTTGTCTTCGACATGGTGAAGGGTTATGATGATAACCTGAAATAAAGAGATGAAAATAAAGACAATGGTAATTTTACTATGATTTTTGAATATTAATAAGTAATAAATGAATCAATTTCCTGTTAATAAGACGGACGCTTCTCGCACCCCCTGGAATGATGTCTCGCATCCCAGGAGGTGCGAGTCACCCACGGCCCTGGTTTGGGATCCCCTGGGGGAAAAAAAAAAAAATAAATAAATAGGGGGAGGTAGGAGAAGAAAATATTCAAACAGCTCCAGGGACAACCTTGAGCTTTCCCTGAGATACATTTATTGTCTTCTCTGAGAATGAGGGTTCCCAGTCCAGTTATAGAGGAGGTACCTCCCTATAATAATATATATATATATAATATATATATATTTATATATATATATATATATAATATATATATATATATATTATAATTATAGGGAGTACCACCTCTATGGCGGAAATGGGGACCCTCATCCTCAGAGAGACAATAAACGTACCTCAGGGAAACTCAAGGTTCTCCCCGCGCTGTTTGAAATATTTTCTTCTCCTACCACCCCCTAATATTATATTCCCTATGTGAACATTTACTAATAAACAAAATAGTCACATTAGCAGAAAAAAAAACATAAACAGAATACAATGCACAATGTATCAAAGATGATGAATTTCCTCCAGCTCCTTCCGAGGCTGTACGTGGAACCAAGTATGCACAAGCATTTCCCCTCTGGATGGCGACGCTGAGGAGAGCGCTGGAACATGAAAGTGGCTTGCCCTTGGGTCCCTGGGGTGTCGGATGGTCTGGAACCAATTCTTTAAAAGGAATAATCGTGTGCATTTTTTTCCCAATGATCCCAAGGTCCTTGATCCCACTGACAAATTGATACTGTTTGGCTAATAGTCCCTGTACTTGCTGATCTTGTTACTCCTCCCTGTGGTCCAGCAGCTCCTCCCTGTCGCCCCTACACTGTGATGGATTATAGGTGTCAGCCAGTGTGGACAACACAGGAATAGTCCCATGCAAGAGCTTGCCATTCTTTCCAAGGATAGATGGTGATCCCGTCGGGGCGGTTTGCTGGGGTTGTGGTATTGTTGCTGCAAGTGATCGTGGCTCCCCCTCGGCAGGGCATCCCGCTGTAGCAAGGGTTCTCTTAAGATGTCGTTGACCTCATTGGTGTCATGCATGCCAGCCCTTGGTTTTGGAACAGTTAAGACCATGTGTAGACCGTATTGGTCTGCTTGCACTTTCGCCGCAAATACCCATATATTCTGCGTGAATTTGGGCAGCAAGGCGCAGAGCCACTGCAATATGCGGAGGGTCCTTAGGGTCGAGTCCGCGTTCTCCATTGCCGATTATGGACTTTTGGAGGAATCCCCGGAGTGAGGTGCACTCACAGCCTGGATGCGGGCAATCTCCCATCTGATGTTGCAAGCCCTGAGCATGTTGGCAAGCACCTTTTCAGCAATTGAGGCTATCCCAGCTTGAACTGTTTTGTGAGCCAAGTGCTGCACTAGGGTTTGGTGCCTGGAGCCAGCAAGAGTCTTCTCCCATTCGGTGATGGCCTCTGACATAGCTAGGGTCTTCTATTCCTGGCTGAGTCACTGAGGTGTTCAGGAAAGAATTTGTCCTTATCAACTCGTTTGAATGCAACGGAAGAGGATAGGAAGGCCAGTAGAGCAATCTGGGAGGATCTGCGTACTCTCCTAGCCCTCCAAGCCTGACCCGAAGTTGAGGCTTTGCAACCACTGTCCACGTCAAGGGAAAGATTCAATACACTCTCTACATGGCCATCAGTAGAGAGTCATATCTTGAGTTTTGAACTGCGAAGGCTGGGGATCATCTCAGACAATTAGGTATGTTTTGGGGTTACAGGCACCTGGTGAGTAGGTAAGAAGGCATCGTGTTGTGTCAATGTCTTTCAATCCTGCTTTCCATTGTCACACCGGAGGTCTGAGACTTTTTTTCCTAGATCAGATCGATGGCATTGGACCCAAGAGGAGCAACCGAGGAGAGTGGGCTATTGGCTGGATCAATTGCTCGTGCTCCTGGTAAAAAACGGTACTAAAATTCTGGATCAACTGTTGATTGGTAAAACTATTTCACATTTGGTGGGGTTTTAAAGAAAAGGCCCAGGCTTTCTCCCATGTCTTTAATTTTACCTGATGTCCTCCAGGAGAGATTCTGCTGTGGCCAGCTAGGTTACCGTCGTCCAGGAACCAGATATTGACTCGCCTGGAGAGTGCATCCCGTGACTTTCCTGTGATGACCAAGACAAAATAGAAAAAGGGGGCGAGAGGGTCCCCCTGTTGCACGCCCTCACAAGAGTCAATTTCAATGGTCCCCAAACAATATGTTTGGAAAGTCACACTATAACACGATTCTATGAAGGGATAAAAGGGAAGGACGTTTTTCTATATATATATATATATAAATATTATATATATATATATACTATTAATATATATATATATATAAATATATATATAATTATATATATAAATATTATATATATATATAAATTATATATATATATATATAGACAAAATATATATATAATAATATATAAAATAAATAATATATATATAAATAAAATTATATAAATATATATATATATATATATATATAGTAAATAAATATAATATATCTATATATATATATATATATAAATAAATATCATGGTCCCCAAATTTACACCAGAGGTGGGACCCCCAGCCTAATAGAAAAAATATATATATATATATATCTATATCTATATATATATATAAATATATATATATAATATTCCACCATAAATTCTGCTCCTTTCATTTCTTTCTCTCCTTAATAGCCCATGTTATTGCATTTCGTTTGTCTTTTCCGTTCTCGTTTTATCAAGCATGTATCTCCATCGGGCTCCCTTGTTTTCGTCTTTCTTCTCGTGTGCTCTTGTTTGTCATTATACAGCTTATTACGTGATAAGCATTTTCTTCCCCATTCAACGTTACTTTTACGAAATCGACGGTGTTCTCACCCCCCTCCCTAAAAAAAAAGGCATAATACAAAGCAGATTTACGAACTATCTGCTAAGGCCTGCCGAGTGAGAATCCTTTATTTTCCGGACTTTTGTCACTCTCTCCTCGCCGTTTATGAGCCTCTCCATTAGTCGCAAGAAATAAAGACGCGTACAAGCAAATGCCAACCATTCGCGTCATCACACATTGAATGAGCAGAGAATGCTCCATTACTGCTGTGATGTACTGCCGATCCCTCCTCAGTTTTATTCTGCGTTTTTTTTCCACTTGCGTTTGAATGGAGGGAGGTGACTGCATCTGCATAACACCCTGTGGGGAGCCTCATAGCGCCAGTATGTGGAAAGGGGCAGGCAAGCTTCGAGCTGAAGGATGGGTTGACTAGCAGATATGGTCGTTATAAGGCAGCCTAGTCCTCCAATTTTTTTAGCATCCTCGAAAGAGCATGGTAGCATGCTCTTGCCAACGTAAGGATAAAGAAAGAATTAATGAGCGAATATAATAATTACAAATAAAGGATAATATGCGCTAAGGTAACCTACAGTATTTTCAGTCTCTCTTAATCCTGAAAAGAATACCCCGGTATCCCCCAAACACCCCGGTTCCTGTACCTCAGTAAACTGTATATGTATCTAATTAAGGTAAATAATAAAAACTTTGGTGCCTCGCAACTTAAATGTCTGGCTCCTAAATTCTGCGCAACCTAAACAAAAACTTGGGGGGGTCCCACCCCCCCCTGTTTAGGGGGCACTTAATGTTTTACATTGAAAAAAAAAACGGACTAGGGCCAGCTTGTAACAATATAGTTAAATGTGGAATGTTGTTCCAATATTTTGTTTACAAGGACACACAAACTCACACTATTACAAAAATAATACATTAATAGTAACGTATATCCAACCTACACTTCTACAACCAACATCACCAACTCCAGTTTTCACACTAGCACTCCTGCTACTTGTGAGTAAAGATAAACCTTTATAAACAGGGAGCTCCATGATACCCCCCCCCAACCTTCTGCCCGCTGAACTACTAGCAGCACAAACACCATACATATTCGCTCCCAAAACTTAATTTTTAAACAGGGCCTCTGCAATACTAGGGCTAACATATAAACAAGAGAGCACTTACACACAAATAACATACCTACAGTATACACTCAAAAAAAACTCACCAAACTACCTACTCACACTAACGCCAACCCACGACAAAAAACCTTCACCCTGCCGCCTTCCTACACGTACTGAGCCTACAAACACCTTTATCTGCTGCTACTGTCTGTCCAGGAATAATACACTCCCGTTTTCAGTACATCCAGGAACTACTGAGAATTATTTTTATGAAATATTTTAAATGCAAGCACACTGCGTAATATAGGTAAACACCCCTAAAAGGACAAGAAGTATAGAACAAAATTATTAAGTGTGCTATGAACGGACCTCAACTCCCGCCATCCAAGGAATAAGTCATGCAATAACTTACTCAGTACAATCAGGGAAAAATAATCATGCAGTAAGCTACTCAGTACAAACAGGGTAAAAAAAATGCAATAACCTACTCAGTACAATCAGGGAAAAATAATCATGCAGTAAGCTACTCAGTACAATCAGGGAAAAAGTCATGCAATAACCTACTTAGTAAAACCAGGGAAAATAGTCGTGTAGTAACCTACTTAGTAAAACCAGGGAAAACAGTCGTGCAGTTACCTATTCAGTTACAATCAGGGAAAATAGTCATGCAGTAACCTACTCAGTTACACAAAGGGAAAATAGTAACCTACTCAACATGCCCAGTACTGTATATACTTCCACATTTCAGTAAATAACACACCATGGAATACATCACACACTGAAGAAAACTCCCATAAAATCTACAATTTATAAAAACAAAACAAAAGAAATTTAGAAAAGAGTTAACATATTTCTCTTATTAGAAATAGAGGCGCTTATAGATTTTCAAAATAGCAAACGTTATAGAATAAATTTCCTTATTTTTTTTTAGCTTACTTTCACACTTCATTGCATTTTAATCTCTATGATCCTGCAATTTTCCTAAGGAACTGGCAGTAGCGTGCCTATGTGAGCTGCCAGATATGCCAAATATAATTGTTAGAGACTTACACATTCCTATAAGAATATTATCTCTCCTCTAGTTAAAATAATTAAAATGATGAAGGCCAGAAGCTGACCACAGGAGAAATTCACAAATAAGTGCATGGAACCAAAATACCAATTTTCCCATTTTTTTAATAAAACTGACAAATTGGCACCTACACACCTTTAAATAAGACAACACCAGTTTTAAAATTTTGAAGATGACAGTTAATTCAAGGAAACTAATATTTCAAATAAGAGACTGAAATTGAGATATTGAGGGATGCAGACCTCAGTACCGAGATGTACGTTTCTTTTAGCAAGATACCTAAAACGAGTAAAAATTCTCTGAAAATATTCATGCGCTCAGAAATAAGCGAAATTCAGTTCGGCAGATCATGCACACTCACTCTCTACAACAGGTGGTGAATATCTGTAGTGACGTGTGTGGTGAGGGACGGGACCCGAGAGAACATTCAGGTTGTGATGCAAACACTACATTAGCCTACTTACATCCATGAAACTCACTTTTTTCCATGAATATGTTGTAGAAGGGTACACATTATCTCTTACGCATTTCATACTTCTTCTTATTCACCTCGTCTGGGGAAACCTCATACATGGTTACGACAAAGGATCACTCATGGGCAGATGGTGAACTCCCATTCTAATCTGTACACAATACTTCCACTTAGTCCATATTCTGTGTTGCCTACATCAATATTACCTAGGGTTCTGCATTTTTTGGTTCGTCTCCTTTTTTTTCTCTAGATGTGACCCTGACAAGCTGACTCATGAAGTATTCCATCACTACATCTAACCACTTATTCCTCCAGGTTTCTGGTCCCCCATGTGGCTACAGATTCTCCCAGTCTATTTTCTTGTGACTGAAGTCTCTCATGGCAAGTAGTTTTAAACTGACACTGCGCATCTTTTTTCCAACTCTGTTATATCGTCACCATTTCTGTGTTTTTGTCATTATATTCCTGTGCTGGTCTCTTGGTTTTTAATAATAAGTTGTACATCATAGATATCACCACACAGGGTTCACTTGTCCTGAATTTCGATTGATGCCTCTGTTAATTCTGTTTATCTAAAAAATCACCACTATTTCCTGATAATCAATGCTACTCCTCAAACTCATCTGCTTCCTCTGTCCTTTCTCAGTATCTGATATCCTGCTGAGATCACCTCTGTTATCACCTGTGTTAGTAGCTGGTAGTAGATGCGTCTACTACCAGCTCTTCCTATTAGCCACTTTTGTTTAACATCCCAACTGTCATTGAATACCTCGCTCTTAGTTTACTTTTTCTTATGGGCACTTGTTCTAGTTATTTCCCTTGTGTCAAAGGAGTAGGTTGGGAAATATGGAGATGTAGGGGTAGTTGAAGATAAGGGTGAGGGCTGGTTATGGGAATGGTTCATGTACTGCAAGAGGCTGAGACCGCAGATGTGGCTGAGGGGGGACAATGAAGGTGGGGAGGATAGGGATTTGGAGACTGGGGGGTTGAGAAAGGGTATTTCATTGGGAGGGGTTAGGAATCAGTATGTGAGTGGGGAAGGATGGGGTGTAGAGTAAGTTTTTGTTATGAGCTTTTGTGTTTGGGTAGGAAAGTTACTGATCTTTTAGGGATTTTGTGGGTTGAGCTAATTTTGCCCAATATAGCTGGGCTTCCACATGGCAGGTGTAATCGTTGTTTTTCCCCCCGGATGTGGAATTGCCGCTGCTATCGTAGCAATGACTGGTTCTCCTTCCTGTCTTTGTTGGTTACCTATTTTTTCCTCTCAGCTTATCCTCTCCTGTTCTGTTCTGTCCCAATGTGGTACATACAGATTTTTCATGATCTGATCTCACTCCACTTCTTTTGCCTAGGTCAGTTTCTATGGTTGTGTTTTGTCACTTGCTTATCTTCCAATTTTCTGAAAAAATGTCACTTCGATCACCTTGCACTAGCCACTTATCTGTTCATTGATATTTCAAATATCTCTTCCATCCACAGCTCACATATTATCATCTGACGTCCTTTCAGCCTCCTGAAGATTGTGGATGATCAGTGACCTCATTCTTTCCTCTCGCATTTCCTATCCCCAAAGAATTCATTCTCTTATTATAAGCTCCTTTGCTACTCACATCTCCATCACCTCATAGTTGCTTGAAAACATTTTTGCAAATGTGTTAATTTTTTTCCCTCTAGCCTTCCTTTTGTTTCCCCACCTGTTGTTGTAGCTCAGTGATACCTGTGAAGCATCTTAAATGTTTACTGGTACCATGACCCAGTTTCAGTGTTAATCTCAGTGATACCTGTGAAGTATCTTAAATGTTTACTGGTACCATGACCCAGTTTCAGTGTTAATCTCAGTGATACCTGTGAAGTATCTTAAATATTTACTAGTACCATGACCCAGTTTCAGTGTTAATCTCAGTGATACCTGTGAAGTATCTTAAATGTTTACATGAACCAGCCTATTGGTCACCACCTGACGTGAGGGTGTATATATATATATTAATGTTCAAACCTTCATTAACCAGGAAGATTCATATCGTGAGAGTGAGGTTGACCTCTGTGGCGTCAAGATCATCAGGTCGAGCTCACTTCTAAGATGGTTCTTCTTTTTTTTATTAGTTATAAATCAGCGAGATCTGCATCACTTGTATGTGTTTTTTTCCTTATTTTTGATTAAAGTTTGTTGAAAATATTGCAGAAATGTATTTAATGAGAAGCATTATATAAGAAATAACGTCTTAGTTGAACCTTTTACTACTGGTGTCGGTATCCAGGATCCTGTGAATGATAATCATTAGCTTTTTGTTATGTTAATATTACTAATATTATTATTTTCATTAACGTTTATATTGCTTAGTTTTAATTTAATTTTATATCATATTTTGCTTTTGCCAGTATTCTTGATTGGTTACTTCCTAAGTTTCTTTTCACCTTGACGTGTTATTCACTTTACATTCTCCTTAAAATTTCACTGATTCTTACATCTTAGACTTTAGTTCACCTTACACCTGACATGGGTTTTTAAGCTTCATTAATCAGGAAGATTGATAGCATGACGGTGAGGTTGGTCACTGGTGTCAAAATAATCAGGTCGCGTTCACTATCAGATTTTTTTTAACAAAAATATTATAGATGCCTGTGTTGATGACGAATGCCTTTTTTTTCCCTTTTACTTTTTCCATAACTTTTTAAAAGAAATAATTAAAGGGGTTAAATGGAGAAAAAAATTCAAAAAAAATTATAGGTTTTTGGTTTTCAACTATTGTACTTTTGCTCTCATTTTTAAAGCCCCAAGTGACAAAAAAAATTAATCCTGAAAATTTTTAAATTAATTTAAATTTCCAGAGTAAAGAATAAAACTTTGCTAAGGTGACAAATTTGGTCCTGTTGAAAAATTCTCAAGTCGGGAATTTTAAAAAAATTTCTGTTCCGTGTTTTAAAAATATCCGGAACCCTTTTAAAGGGCCCCCTGGATTTTAAAATTTTATCTCATTTTCTAAAGGGCAGCTTTCCTTTTTTAAATTTTGTGGTATTTTTAAATTTTTTTGCATTAAAATATTTTGTCATACGGTTTTTGGTTAATTATACTGAATCAATTTCTAATTCCATATTGGAATTTTTTCCCCAGACGAAACCAATATAAACCCCAGTTTTTTATTTTTTTCCAAAAACTGTTTATTTGCGGCTTTTTTAAAAAAATCCCGGGAATCGCAACTTTTTTTTTCCTTTTTGGCCCTCTGAAATACCCAGTTTTTACTCTTATCTTTTTAAATTCTAATACCTTTTTTTTCAAATTTTAAACCTCCCTTTCCTATTCCCCCCCCTTTTTTTTACTTTCACTTTCCTTGTTTGTCGTCTTCCTCCTTGATCTCATCTCCTTTGCTTTATTTTAATTTTTTTCCCTCATTTGCTTTCTTTTCCCCTCGCCTTGTTTCATTTCTCTCTCCTTGTTATCCCCCCCTCGCCTTGCTATCATTTCCCTCCCCCTTGTTATAAACCCCCTCGCCTTGCTAAAATTTCTTCTCCTTTTTATCATTCCCCCTCGTTGCTATCTTTTCTCTCCCCTTGTTATCTTTCCCCCACGCCTTGCAATTTTTCCCCCTGCCTTGTTTTCTTTCCCCGCTCGCCTTGCATCATTTCCTCCCCTTGGGTTATCACCCCCCCCCTCCCCCATCAATTTTCCCCCTCGCCTTGTTATCATTCCCCTCCCCCTTGCTAAAATTTTCTCTCTCCTTGTTATCCCCCCTGGGCCTTGCTATAAATTTCCCTCGCCTTTTTTATCATTCCCCTCCCCTTTTCTATAAATTTCCCCTTCCTTGTTACCTTTTCCCCCTCCCCTTGTTATAATTCCCTCCCCCTGCTAAAATTTCTCTCCCCTTGTTATCTTTCCCCCTTGCCTTGCTATAATTTCCCTTTCCCTTGCAAACTTTTCCCCGCCTTCCCTGCCCATTTCCCTCCCCTTTGGCTTAAATTTTGCCCCCCCCTTGCTTTTCTTTTTCCCTCCCCTTGCTTTTCTTTTCCCTCCCCTTGCTATCATTTCCTCGCCTTGCTGTCTTTTTCCCTCGCCTTGCTATCATTTGCCTCGCAAAGGGTGACTAAAGGGCCCTTTCCCTTTTCGTGAAACCACAGCTAACTCACTTAAAAAATTTAACTGTTCCCCCCCCTGCCCATGATTTTTCCCTTATGTCACTCATTTAAACGGTCCCTCTTGCCCTTTTCCCCCTTATTTTAAAGTAAAAAATTTAAATCAAAATTATTTACAGATTTTAATTTAATACAAAAAAAAGTGTTCCCCTTGCAAATACAAAACCAAGGGTTTTTTTCCTTCGTGTTTGAGTCACAGCCTTGGTTGTGATTTTCTAAAAAGGGAAAAAAAAGGGGATTAGAAAAAGAGGAAAGAAAAACGAGGGGTTAAAGGAAAAACACTGGTGGAAGGAAAACAAAGGGGGGGAATTTTTTAACTACTAGAAAAAATTTTTAAATTTAACTTAGGTAATAAAATTTTGTGGTCCCTTGGAAAACTGCATAGGGAAGGATATTTTTTCGGGGGAAGTTTAAAAACTCCGGGCAATGTTACTTTTGGGAAGGATAAATACGGGATGGATACTAAAAAGGTTTGGGAAGGAAAATTATTGGTAAAATTTAAAAAAATTTGTAGGGGTGGATAACTAAGGGGAAGGGTTAACTACTAGATAAAGGGGTGTACGGCAGAATTTTAACAATTGTTGGAGGGAAAACCCAACTGGGGAGAAAAAATTTTTACGAAACCCTCCTGTTTACAAAATTTTCTTAAACCCCTTAAAAATTCCATATCAGGGGGTACCCATTTTGGTTGGCCCCAAAGTAACCAGTAAAGTCTGAGAGATTTCCTGGGGATTTACCAAAATACTCAGATATCCGTTCATTTCCCTTTTTAAAGTACTAGATTTACTTAAATTTCCCCTCCAGTTTTTTGGACAAAATTTAGTTACGAATTATTGCAATTTTACTTATCAATTTTTAATTTCCCTTTTTTTCCCTTTACTTTTAAACAAATGACGTGATGGACAACCCAAACCCATGGATCCCTTTTCCCCCGACACATCAGGTTAAAAAAATTTCTCTGGCAAAAAACCTCACTTTCCCATTCCCACAGTTTTTTCTTTTGAGAAGGGCCCCTTTTTTAAGATTCTTAGCAGAAGAAACAAAAAAATGAAAGGAAAATGTTAATTGTCAAGATTTCCAAAAAATCCCAATTATTTTCAATTTTTTGATTTGAATCCGATTCTTCAATACCCTTTTTTCCCTAATACTTCAAAAGAATTTTATTTTTAAAATGGCCCCATTGTTTCCCTGCATCAAGGATAACCTTAAATGAAAACCATTCCCCAAACCCAATCATGCAATAACTAATTAAAGAAAAAAAAAAACAAAAAAAAAAAATTTAAAATTTCCCTTTCGAATTAAAAAGAGAAAAAAATTTATAGGTTTTTAACGTGAAGAACTTAAAGGGAAAAGTGGAACTTTTTGTGAAAGGGATGTGTAAATATCGAGTGAATTTTCTAAGGTAAAAAAAGGTTTAAGGTAAAACACGGTGTAAACCCGGGAAAAAACCCAAGTTTGATGTAATTGTGGGAACAAAAGTGATGTGAGGTTGAAAAGGTAAAAGTGTATAAAGGGACATAAGAAAAAAAAAAAAAAGAAAAGGGAAAACGAACAATAGGTGAAAATGAGGAACAGGTAATTGGGGAAAAAAGGGGAAAAAATCATATAAAGGGTGAAAGGGTGGATAAAAGGGGAAGGGTGAAAGTTGAACAACTTTAATAAGGACAAAACTGTAAACCAAGGGCCAAAAATTTGAAAAAATAAATAAAATGGGATAAAAACCAAGTTTAAAATATTCTGGAGAGAGTTCCCGGGGTCAACCCCCCCCCGGGGCCCCTTTCTGTGACCGGGCCCCTTAGGTCGTGCCCCCGGATGCGACCCCAAGTCAACCAAACCCCCGGGTACCTTTTTTCGGGGTGAAATAGAAACAGGTGGAAAAAAACCCACGCCCAAATGTTTTTACTCTGGCTGGGAATCAAACCCCACCCCTCGCCGTGTTTTTCGGCGGGATATCGGATTTTTTAAAGGTATTGGGGGGAAAAGGTGATCTTATTTTTATAAATTTTTTGAAAATCCCTCACGAAAATTTTTTCGGGAAAGGGATTGTAAAAGGGTTTAAATATACAGGAGGCCCAAGGGAAAATTTTTTGTATCGTTGGATTTAAAATTTATATTCTCAGGATTCCTTAGCTCCCCCTCACATCAAAAGAGAAAAAAGAAATTAAAGCAAGTTTTGGTTTAAAAGGAGTAAAAAATGAAGCAGAAAATTTAAAAAGGTAAAAAATGAAATAAGAAAGAAAAAAAAAGTGCCCCCAGGTAGCTGAGACTGGGGAAACCCCTAATAAAAGGGGAAACCCCCGATGATCCCTGGTAGTATCAAGTGTAGGGATAAACCCCAACCCTGGCCCCCACGACGTGGAGGTATAATGGGTTTCCCCCCTTCTTTAAACCCCGGGAAAGTTTGGATGTACCAAAACAGGGGAGGTCGACAGCGGGTGTTGTGGGGGTCCCCTTTTCGATTTCAGTACTAAACCTTTAATTCACCCTTTTTAAAAGATTTTTTTTTTAATGCCGATTGATCACGGATCTGCTATTTCCGTATTGGGTGTTTTATTTGGAAAGAAATATTTATTAAACATTAAATTTAAGGAAAAGAATTAGTTCAATGTTACAGATTATGCTACGACAGAGTCCGTTTCCCCAGTCATCGTAAAATTAAAAACTTACAGCTTTTGTAAAACAATACGGGAAAAATCTTTGATTTAAAGACACACTCTAAAAAGTAAAAACCAGTAGTGTTTCCTCACTGCCCATTTCCCAGGGATAACTGTCATTCCATGGATAAAACGCCATTCCCCATTAAGTTTTCAACTAACTTTCTGATGCATCAAACTATCATTTAAATGTCATCAGTTTCACTTCTATCTAAACACTGTCATTTCTGCTGTTATCATCAAACCCTGTAAATCCCCATAAACTTGCTGTTTTTACAAAAATGTCATCACTATCCTATACAGTCAATCACTATACCTTTCGTCCCATCACTCTACTGCCCTTCCCCATCACTAAACTTTTCATCACCATCCCAAAAATTTGTCATCCCCATCCCAAAACTGCCCCATCCCATCCCCAAATTACTATCTTCCCCAAATTCCCATACTGTCCTAAACCACCCGGGTTACGGTCGTCCCCGGGGGTGCCAGGGTTTCCATTTAAGTGCAGGAGCCCAAGATTTTTTTCAATCCCCTTCCCGGCATACAAAAAAATGGTTTTGCCAATGGGACCCCTGGCTGTCTTCAAGAAAGGCGGGAAACCGGTACCAAAAGGGTTCTTTCCCTTTGCCCAAAACCCGTTTAATTTTTTGGAAACCGATTTTTGCGTGGGGCCCCCAAAATTAACACCCTGGTTGCAGCCCTGACCCAAACGCGGGGATGATTTTCCGGGACCGAGCCGCTTTCCCCGTTTGAAGCCCCGAAAGTTTCCCCAGTTTCCCTCCCGGGTAACTTCGCCCCAATCCATCCCTGTCACCACCCCCTCACTATTGTAAATTTCACCCCTTTTGGGGACCCCCCTTAAAATCCCCTGTCACCACCCTCTTTTCCTGTTTTAACCCTACACTATAAACACCTGCGCTGTCCCCCCCCCAAAAACACTGTCATCCCCCTATACGTCATCACCCTACACTGCTTTCCCCCTACACTGCCCTCCCTACACTCATCCCCCTTCACTGTCACCCCCCTTTACCTGTAAACCCCCTACAATTTTCATCACCCTTCATTTGAATCCCCCTACACTGTCATCCCCCTACCCCGCCCATCCCCCTACTTTCGCAAAAAATTTTTATCCTCTACTACACTGTATAAACCCCCCGCAATCCCCCTTACTACGCTGCACCCCCCTACTTGCCCCCACCTTTTTGGGGGTTGAGGGCTGAGATTCAGCCCCGGGCCCTCGCTTCAAACGCTATCACAAAACATACACTGATATCACTAACTGTGATCATTTACACTTTCACTAAAAACCCATCACTACACGTAAACCCATTACCCCCATCATTCACTGTCTAAAGCACTATCAAACATGCCACCCACTACGCTCCCATCTTTAAAACCACTTCAACCCGCTGTCATACTACCCTCCACCCCACAAACCCGGCCATTTTTTCCCACTACCCCTTTTAAACGGGCCACCCACACACTCCCCAATAAACTACCCCCATCATTACATATAAATAAAACTTCATCACTACCCGCCATCATACACTGCCATCATTACCCTATCACTACACTGTCATATTTACCCCTGCCATCACTCCCACTCCCATCATTTCACTTTAAATAACTTCTTCACTAAACTGCCACACTCCCACTCCCATCATTACACAATCATTTACACGCCCTCATACCTGCCATCACTACATGCCATCAAACACAAACACTACACTGTCATCATACATCCATAAACTAAAACTTCCCAATGGGAAATCCTTCCCAGAAAGTTTAACCCTTTAAAAATCTTGAATCCTTCCATCCAATAATTATCCTTCCCAAAAAACCTACCTATTTTTTCCCCCACCTGACAGGGGGGAAATATATAAAGGGTTTTTTAAGGGATTTCTTTAAACCGGGAAAGAATGGTACCCTGAAAAAGTGAGGTCGACGGGTTTGGTTGGCCGTCGGGTAAACCGGGGTCGAGCTCAAAAAATTGTTGGAGCTTCTTCTTTTGAAAATTATTAAAATTTCTGCTTTGGGACCCCGAGTGCTTTTTTTTTCCTTTTTAAGTATTTTATTTTTTTTTAAAAGTTTTTAAATGTGTACACGCAAAATTAGAAAATTTTTTGTAAAAAACACAAATAAAGCATGAATAATGGGGCCTCCCAACAACACACACACATTAAATTGCACCTACATCCAAAAAATTCCATGCCAAAATATTATTATATATATTATATATAAATAAATATATATTTTTTATATATATATATATAAAATATATTTTTATTATATATATATATTGGCAGTTTGGAGGGATTTGTTGTGTATCTTTTTTGGTGTATGTTTTTCTAGACTTTTGTATTCTGAGCCCCTCTGCAAAAACAGTGATAATGTCCCCGAGGTGGGGGAAAGTGTTTAATGTTGAGAAAGTTTTTTTTTTTGGGGGATTTTCTTTTTTTTTTTGGGGTCCCCCTCCCTTTAGGTGGGAACGGCCGATTTTTAAAAAAAAAAAAAAAAAAAAAAAAAATTTTATATAAATAAATATATAATATTTTTATAATATTTTATTATATATATATAAAGTTAAAAAATTTTTTAAAAGCAGGGGGGGAAATATAGTTTTGGAGTGGTTGGTCCCAATTTTTTAATAAAGTAGGGAAAGAGGGTAGGTCCCTAGGGTTTGGAAAGGGGAGCATGCATATTTTCCTTTGTAAAAAGGAAAAGGGGAAAAAGGGGGAAAAAAATTTTATGGGGGGAAATAAGTCTTTTGAGTTTCCTGGTAAATTTTTATGGTAGATTTATTTTTTGAAAAAAATTAAGAGAAAAGGCGGGAATGGAAACCCTATGAACAAGGGGGCCCTTTAGGAAAGGGGGGGGTGTGGGGACCAGGTTTTTTACATTTAAAAATTAAAATTTCAGTATTTGATAAGGCTAAAGAGGTTTTTTGTGGAAATTTATGGTTTTTAAAAAAGGCTATGACAGGGGGGGATGGGGGGGCAATTGGCAGATGTTGCAAGTGTAGGGAGGGGTTGGGAAAGGTAGGTTATGAAAGCATTGAAAAATTTTTTAAAGAGGTTATTGAGGCTAAATTTTAAAAGTATGTGGAAAGGGGGAAAATTTTTTTCCCCAGAAAAAATGGGTTTGCAAAAAATGTGTGGATTTCACCGGGGGTTTTTTTAATATTTTTTATGGAGGGGGTTTGTAAAGAAGTAAATGCGAGGGTCTTGGCAAGGGGCGTGGATTTAAAAAGAAAAGAATCACCAAAAAGGGGGAAAGTTGAAAGCTGCTCTTTGCTGTTGCCACGTGTTTGGGGAGATTCTGAAAGAAAAGTTGCAGAAAATTGGTGGATGGGTTTTGGTAGGGTTTTTCAAAAGAAGAAAATTAAAGGTGAATACAGGAAAAAGTAAGGTTATGAGGATAACAAAAAAAATTAGGTGATAAGATTGAAAATCAATTGGAGGAGGATATGGAGGAGTGAAAAGATTTAGATATTTTGGGGGGGCGTGGGGCAGCGGTGGGTTTTATGAAAGATGAGGGTGAATCAAAAGAAATTTATGAGGGGAAAAAGAGTGAGTGGGGACTTGGAGTCTGTGGAAAACAAAGAAATTTGTCCTTGGGGGCAAAGGGGAAAAGTATGGAGTTAGTTTTTTCCCAACGCTCCTTTTTATGGGTGTGAAGCTTTGGGGGTGAAAAGTTTCAGCGAGGAGAAGGCTGGGGGGCAGTGGGGGATGTCATGTTGAGGGCAAAGTGTGGGTGGAAAATAATGCAGAGAAAATTTGTTGTTTTTGGGAAAATTTGGGGGAGGGGCGGGGTTACCAAAACTGTTGTCCCCGAGGGGGGTGAGGGAAAAGGGGTTTTTGAGGTGGTTCGGACTGTAAGAGAATGGAGCCCAAAAAAGAAAAGAAATTTAAGAGTGATCTTTTGTATTTAAAGGGAAAGGGGGGGTAAAGGGGGCGGCCCGGAAGGGTTGGAGGGGGGGGGTAAAGGGGGTTTTGGGTGCGAGGGGCTTGGCTTCCCGCAAGGGTTTCGTGAGCGTGTTTGATAGGATTTAATGGAACAAATGGTTTTTAATACTTGAAGTGCTGTTTGGGGTGTGAGCAAAGTAACATTTATGAAGGGATTAGGGAAACCCGGCATACCGGACTTGATCCTGGAGAAAGGGAAGTACAGTGGGCCCCCACTCTGAAAGGGGGGTGTTAAAGTTGCAGTTTTAAAAAAATGGTTTGTGTAAAAACCCCTTTTGGCAAGGGCAGTGATGGGTGAATGAAGGTGAAAATTTTTTTTTTTTTCGGGCCCCCCCTGGGCCCTTTGGGGGGAAACGGGCCCGGGTGAAAATAATAAAAAAAAAAAATATATATATATTAAAAAATATATATATATAAATGTCGTGCCCAAAAAGGCAGAACTTGCCATCTTTGGGTTAAATGCAAAAGCCATCTTGCCATATAGGACAAGGGGAAAATTTTTTGAGCAAAAAATTTCGCCCCAAAAACATTCGGGAAACCAAAAAAAAAAAAATTATTTTAAATGCGTTTGGTTTTTGTAAATTTTAATTTTTGTAAACCCAAAACTAAAAAATATCTAGTTGGGTTTGGCTAAAAAAAATTGTTCTTGTTATAAAAAGGTTAGGTAAATTTTCTAAGATTCTTTTGGAGCAAAATTTTTTTTTTTTTCATTAAAATTTTAAAGAAAAAAATATAACTTTAAAAGTATTTAAAAGAAAATTTTAAAAAAGAACCCTTTAAAATTAAATGAGTTCCTTTCTAATTGACCCGGGTTTTCATATTCGGCACAAAATTATATATATTTTAAAATAATTTTTAATATATATATATAAATATATATATATATATATAATATTATATATATATAAATATTTATTTCAAACACAAACACACACACACACTTTCCCCACACAAAACACACACACAAAAACCCCACACACACACCTTTGGGATCCCCGGGTTTTGCGACCTTTTTTCGTTATTTTAGTGGGACACTTAAGGTAAAATTTTGGTCGCTTTGTGAAAAAAAGGGGCAAACCCTTTTACGGGCAACAATGACGGAAAAAACTTTTAAAACCCCAATCCCTTTTTTCTATTTTCCCTGCAAATTTTTAACAAGTTAATAATGTTTACAATCCGACAGACTTTTTCCAAAAATTTTGGGGCCAAAATTAAAGTCAAATAGAGGTGTTTTAGAGAGAAAAACAACACTGTTTTGTGGGGTGAAACAAATATCTCCCGGGAAATTAAATTTTCAGGGGGAGCTGAGATTGTTTTTCAAAATTTAATTAAAAAAAGATAACTATAGGGATCTTAAATGTTTACTGGAGACATTGAAATTTTACTGGAGGAAGGGAAAATTGGTTTTAAAAATGTTATTGGGCCAAAGGGAAAATTCAAAGTCTGATTTGGGGGTTTTATTGTTGTTGTTTTTCAAGGGCACAGGTTTGAGCTCCCAAATTTTACAGAGAATTTTCCCTTTTTTTTTTTAGAAATTTTCTTAAGCTTGAACTAAAGTTTTTCTATTAGTTTTTTCCTAATTTAGTAAATTTTCATATTTTGCAAGGGAAAAATTTTAAAGGGAAAATAAGAGGGTTATTTTTTAAAGTGAAATTCCTTTGTTTAAAAAAAATTAATTTGCCCATGCACCCCCAAAAAAAATTGAAATTTTTTTCAAAAAATTTTTTTTTTTAATAAAAGATAAATAAAAAACTTATTTTTTTTTAAACAATTTCCTCCCCTTATTTTTTTCTTTTTCAATTCTATATTCTTTTTTTTATTAGCCTTCTTTCGCATTTTTTTTACTCCCCCAGTTTACTTTTTTATCATAAACCCGATGTTTTTTCCAAAGCTTCTGCAGTTTAACTTTTTCCTTTCAAAATGGAAAGGTTTCTTAATAATGTTTACAATTTGGGTTTCTGTTTTTTGTTGGGATGAAAAATGAGGGGGAAGAAAAACTTCTGTGGAAAAATAAAATACTTTTAAAAAGGAAAATACTGGGGACAAGAATAAAAAATACTGGTGAAAGGGTAACTACTGGGAAAGACCCTGTATTTCAAAAATTGATAAACATTGGTGGAAAAATTACCTGTAGGTAAAACCCAAATTATATATTTCCAAAAAATTTTTAAATAAAATAAGTTTATTGGGAAAAAACTTGATAAAAATTAAATTGGAATGGAAAAATACAGGGAAAAAGGTTGGAGTGCGAAAGAGTAAAAATATGGTTTGGCAACTTAATCCTAAGGGGCAGTACTGATAAATTTCAAATGTGGGTTTAAAAAGAGACTACCCAGAGAAAAATAATCCCAAAAAGAAGGGACATTACCGTAGAAAGGCACTACGCCCTTTAAGGAAAAGGAAAAAATTGGCAGGGGAAAATATGCAAGTGTTTTCAAACTGACAAAACACAAGACACAAACCAACAAAATATGGAGCAACAGAGCAATGGTTGTACACTAGTGAGGGGCCCAAAAAGGGGCCACAGGGAAGGGCCAAAATTTTATTGGGGGGTGATTTCAAAATAAGGGACTGGGGAAAAAATGGAGCCCCCCATGGGGCCAGGGCACGTGGGGGGGGGGCTAAGATATACAGATGGGTTTTCATAAACACGTTAGGGAAAATACCAGAAAAAGAGAGGAAGGGAAAGAACTGAAACATCACATATGAAAGGGGCCCTGGGTTTGGGGATCACCCTAACCCCGAGAAATTCCCAATATATAACAGAGTTACAAATTAAAAACGGGGAAAAAAACCCAAAACCCAAAGTGCGATTTTTGTATGAAAAAAGATAGAAAGACAAAAACCCCGAAAAAAAGTGAATCAGAAAGCCAAAAAAAGAATATGCACAGATAAGGAGGGGGGCCCCGGGGGGGGCCCCCAAAACCCCCCAAAATGAAATCTCGAGAGCCAAGGGTTTCCCGAAACTTTTTTCAAAAAAATAAATCAGAAAAAAAACGAGTGTCCCAAAAAAGTTAACCCAGCGAAGAAGGAAGGAGGAGAATCCAAAAAAACGACCCAAATGTGAAAAACTCAATAAGGGGATTTAGGATACAAAATATTTTTTAGTGGCAAACCTAGAAAAAGAGTTTTAAAAACCCTAGTAAGGAAACGTTCAGTTAATTTTTTCCCTCTTCGCACCTAATTGGGGTATCCAGCACCGTATGGAAACCCCCGCACGGGCAAGCACGTCACGAAAATTTGAGAAAGTGCAAAGGTTTACAACAAGACCAAGGTTTTGGGTTTGGGAAAAGGGGTTCCAGAGATGGGACAAAACAGCAAGGGGGCACAAAACGTTTAAATTGAAAAATCAGATGGTCTTAATGATATTACGAAGTTTTTTCCTTTTAGTCACAGAGTAAACTGAAAGTACCCAAAAATCTGTTAAAATGGATTGTGGAGGCGGGAACCCTTTCACCCTTTTAAGAAGAGGGGATGATAAAATTCTGGGGCCGGAAGGGGGGTTTTAGCCCCAAAAGAAAAGGCGGGGCCCCGAGCCTTTACTCGATCCCCGCAACCCCCAAAATTTTTTGAGTACACACCCCAGCAAATGAAAGGGGTGGGGAAAAAGGGGGGGGGAAAAACCCTACATGCTTTAAGATGAGGTTTGCTTAAAACTCATGGAGCGGGAGAGAGGGGACCTATAGACTCGGGTTTAAAAGGCGGGGCCCGGAGCCGAGTCCGAACCCTGCCCCTAACCAAAAAGTACAATTAGGTGAATTTCACCCACACACACACACACAACCCCACACAAAACACACACACACCAAAACCCCCCCAAACCCCCACACACACCCCCACACACAACACACCCGTAATTTTCAGTAAATTGTAATTTTTTTGCCAAAACTTAAATTTATGAAGGAACGACAAAACCCTGAGGGGGGACGACAACAAAGGGGAGGGGGCGACAACAAGGGAGGGAGAACGACCCAAAAAAGGTGAGGGAAAAAACAAGGGAAAGGGGGACGACAACAAGGTGGGGGGGAAAAACGACCACCCAAAGGGGAGGGAGACGCAAAAAGGGGAGGGGGACAACAACCCAAGGGGAGGGAGACAATAAAAGGGGAAGGGGGACCCAAAAACAAAGGGAAGAAAAGCCAAAAAGGGAGGAAGAGCAAAAGGTGAGGGAATGACAAAAAGGGGAGGGAGCCAAAAAGGTGGGGAGGGCGACCCAAAAAGGGTGAGGGGGGACACAAAGGTTAGGGAACGACAACAAGGGGAGGGAACAAAAAAGGTGAGGGAGAGACAACAAGGTGAGGGAGGGCAACAAAAGGGGGAGACAACAACAAAGGGAAGGGAAAACAAAAGGTGAGGGAGAAAAAACGGTGGGGGGAGGGCAAAAAGGTGAGGGGGAAAAACCCGGGGGAAGGGGGACGCTACAAAGGGGGGGAGAAAAAAAAAAAGGTGAAGGAGACGACAAGGTGAGGGGAAAGGCAACAAGGGGGTTTTTTTTGTTGTGGGAGTTACGGTTAAATGTTTGGGCTAGAACCCCTTTTTTTGGGCCCTTTCCCTTTTATGTATTACTTTCATATTCCTTGATAATGTGAGAAGTCACAAAAACGCTTTTGGGAATTTCCTCATCTTTCACAGTGGGTGTTTTGGGATATATATATATATATATATATAAAAATATATATATATATATATTTTAATTTTATATAATTATATTTAATTTTATAATAAATATATTATGTCTTTCCCCAATAGGCAGAAAAATTGCGACTTGGGTTAAATAGCAAAAGTTCATCTTTCCCTATAGAACAAGTGAAAATTTGTGTATGCAAAAATTTTTGCCAAAATCAATTTTTTAACCTAACGAAAAAAAAAATTTTTTTCACTGAGGGTTTTTTTGTAAATTTTTTTTTTTTTATAAAAAAATCTAAAATATAAATTTGTTGGGGTTTGGCTAAAAAAAATTTTCGTTGTTTTATTTTAAAGGGTTTGGTAAGTTTTTTAAAAATTTTTTTTGGGTTGCAAAATTAAAAATTTTTTCTTTTAACATTAATGAAAAAATATATATCTTTTTTAAAAGTATAAGAGAAAATTTCGAAAGGAAAATTAATTTTAAATGAGGTTTTTTGCTAATTTACCAGTTTTTTCCTATTCGGCACGACACACACAAACAAAAAACACAAACTTTTTATATATATTTATATATATAAATATATCTTATAATATATAATATATTATAATTAATATATATATATATAAATAAAATATAACCCAAAAAGGGGGAAAATTAACCAAAAAAAAAATTGGGAAAAAAATATAAAAATAATGACCCTTTAAAATTTTAAAATAAAACAACCTTATGATAAAAACTCACGGAAGGTTTAAACTTAAATTTGCCAGCAATAAAAGAAACAATTTAATTTTTTCTTTAAATAATCTGATATCCCCGTGTTGGATATAACCTGTAAAAACCTAAACAACCCTAAAACGGAGTTTTTGCCCTTTAAGGTTTTCTTTTTTATCTGCTGTCGCTTTTAAGGGCTTGTTGGGAAAAAACCTCCTATCCAATGGTGATCTTGACAGCAATATTAAATGTTTTAAACATATCCCGAAAAACCCGCTTTTTTTCCCATCCCATTCACGTTTGTTTTTATTTTTCTTTCAGGTTTCCCTACCATCTAAGTCATTTCCCCTTTTTATCTCAAAATATTTGTTTTCAAATTTTAAAAAATTAGACCATTTCCCCCCCCCCTAAACAGACAAAATATTTTTGTTACTGTAATTTTTTATATAAGCTTTTTTTAAATATAATGGGGTCCCTTGGAGCAAATTCTGGGGTCCATAGCTTTGGGGAAATGGATAAAAAGGGTTCGGAAAAAATATTTTGGATTTCTTCCTGAAACCATTTGAATATTCCCCCTCTCCTACCACCCCAATTTTCATTTTCCTTTAAACCAAAAGGAAAATATAAATAATTGGGACAAAAAATTTAAGGGACACATTGGTGATATTTAAAAATGTCATTAAAAGTCCCTGAGGGGTACCGAGATACATGCTAGTAAAATTGTTAAAGTGTTTGTCACGATTATAATGTGAAAACCCCCCATCAGTCCTCAAAAACTAAAATTTTATCTGTTTTTTGATTCCCACTAATATTTATTATTGGAACCTTAAAAAAAAGGAAATAAAAAATTTGGATAAATTTTTTAAAAAGACTGAAAATTTTGGGGGACATGTCATTTATTTGGGGGCCCTTTAGATTTTTAAATTTCCCTAAACTGAAAAATTGATTAGTTTTTATAATTTTTTCAACATTTGTTATTTACATTTTAAAACCCTTTTTAAAAATTTTAAAGGGTTCCCGAAGAGTGAAACGTTATAACTATGACCAAAAATTTTTTAAAAGGGGGTTTTCCGGTTTACCAAAGAAGGGCCCCCGGGCAGTGCCAAAAACTCCCAAAGTGGGGTCTATTGACTAAGAACCCCCTCAGGAAAAAAATTTTTCCGTTTTTTTTGACGAACTTTACCTAACCACAGGTTTCCCAAAATTTTGGGACCTAAATAACAAAAAAAGGGACAATACCGTGGGTGGAACGATACACAAATAACCCCCAATTTTTAAAAGGGGCTTAGACGAGTTTTTTGGTCCGACTTGGGAAACCATTGACAAAAATCCTGGCCCCCTTTGGACCGAAACGTGTCGTAAGCTTTTTCTTTTTTTGTCGGGTTATTTGTATGTCGTACAATTAATTTATGTGAGAACCCAAGATTTTTTCAACTGCCTCCCAGCATACATAAAATGGATTGCCAATAGACCCCTGGCTGTCTTCAAGAAAGCGCTGGACAGGTACCTAAAGTCAGTACCTGACCAACCGTTCTGTGGTTGGTACGCGAGTTTGCGTGCGGCCAGCAGTAACAGCCTGGTTGATCAGACCCTGATCCACAGCGGGGCATGATCTCAGACCGAGCCGCTGGAACGCTGAAGCTCGAAAGTCTCTCCAGGTATACTCCAGGTATACTGTCGTCACAATCTCCATACTGTCATCACCCCCCTCACTATTGTCATCACACTCTGCTGACACCACCTTCACTCTGCTGTCACCACCCTCAATCTCCTGTTATCACCCTACACTATCATCACCCTGCGCTGTCATCACCCTACACTGTCATCACCCTATACTGTCATCACCCTACACTGTCATCACCCTACACTGTCATCACCCTACACTGTCATCACCCTACACTGTCATCACCCTACACTGTCATCACCCTACACTGTCATCACCCTACACTGTCATCACCCTACACTGTCATCACCCTACACTGTCATCACCCTACATTCGCTAAACTTTCATCACTCTCACTACACTGTCATCACTCACCCGCTATCACCCTTACTACGCTGCACTCACCTACTTGCACCCACCTATTTGTGGTTGCAGGGGCTGAGAGTCAGCTCCTGGCCTCGCTTCTTCACTACGCTATCACTACACTATACACTGATATCACTACACTGTGATCACTACACTATCACTACAATCCCATCACTACACTGTCATCATTACACTGCCATCACTACACTGTCATCACTGCACTATCACTACACTGCCATCACTACGCTGCCATCATTACACTATCACCACGCTGTCATCACTACACTGCCATCACTACACTGCCATCATTACACTATCACTACACTGTCATCACTACACTGCCATCACTACACTGCCATCATTACACTATCACTACACTGTCATCACTACACTGCCATCACTACACTGCCATCATTACACTATCACTACACTGTCATCACTACACTGCCATCACTACACTGCCATCATTACACTATCACTACACTGTCATCACTACACTGCCATCACTACACTGCCATCATTACACTATCACTACACTGTCATCACTACACTGCCATCACTACACTGCCATCATTACACTATCACTACACTGTCATCACTACACTGCCATCACTACACTTGCAATAGTAATCCTTCCACCAGTAGTTATCCTTCCACAAACTGTTATCCTTCCACCAATAATTATCCTTCCAACAACCTACCTACTGTCCACCACCTGACAGGGTGGAATATATAAAGGTTTTAAGACCTTCATTAATCAGGAAGACTGGTATCCTGACAGTGAGGTCGACAGCTGGTGTCGTCAGGGTCACCGTGTCGAGCTCAATAAATGTTGGAGTTTCTTCTTTTTGTAAATAATTAATTTCTGCATTGATCCCGAGTGCTATTTTTTTCCTTATTAAGTACTTTTATATTTTTTTAAGTATACATGTGTACACGCACACTTAGAAACATATATGTGTAAATACACAAATACAAGCATGAATACATGTGCTCCCAAACACACACACACACATTAAATTGCACCTACATCCAGAAATCCATGCATAATATATATATATATATATATATATATATAAATAAATATATATATATATATATATAATATAAAATATATATAATTATATATATATATTGGCAGTTTGGAGGGATATGTTGTGTATTTTTAATAGTGTATGCTTCTAGACTGTTGAAATTCGAGCACCTCTGCAAAAACAGTGATAATGTGCGAGTGGGTGAAAGTGTTGAATGATGAAAAGTATTTTCTTTTTGGGGATTTTCTTTCTTTTTTTTGGTCACCCTGCCCAGGTGGGAGACGGCCGACTTGTTGAAAAAAAAAAAAAAAAAAAAAAAAATTTTATATAATATATATATAAATATATATAATATATATATATATATATAAAGATAGAAATGTTAAAAGCAGGTGGGGATATAGTTTTGGAGTGGTTGGTGCAATTATTTAATAAATGTATGGAAGAGGTAAGGTACCTAGGATTTGGCAGAGAGCATGCATAGTTTTCCTTTTGATAAAGGCAAAAGGGGGAAAAAAAGAGTGCAAAAATTATAGGGGGATAAGTCTGTTGAGATTTACCTGGTAAATTTTATGGTAGAGTTATTATTGAAAGAATTAAGAGTAAGACGGAAATAGGATAGCCAATGAACAAGGAGGCTTTAGGAAAGGTAGGGGGTGTGTGGAAACCCGGGGTTTACAGTGAAACATATAAGTGAACAGTATTTGATAAGGCTAAAGAGGTCTTTGTGGCATTTATGGATTTGGAAAAGGCGTATGACAGGGTGGATAGGGGGCAATGTGGCAGATGTTGCAAGTGTAGGGTGTGGGAGGTAGGTTACTGAAAGCATGAAGAGTTTTTACGAGGATAGTGAGGCTAAAGTTAGAGTATGTGGGAAAGAGGGAAATTTTTTCCCAGTAAAAGTGGGCCTTAGACAAGGATGTGTGATGTCACCGTGGTTTTTTTAATATATTTATGGAGGGGGTTTGTAAGAGAAGTAAATGCGAGGGTCTTGGCAAGAGGCGTGGATTTTAAAAGATAAAGAATCACACACAAATGGGAGTTGTCACAGCTGCTCTTTGCTGATGACACGTCCCTTTTGGGGAGATTCTGAAGAGAAGTTGCAAGATTGGTGGATAAAATTTGGTAGGGTGTGCAAAAGAAGAAAATTAAAGTGAATACAGGAAAGAGTAAGGTTATGAGGATAACAAAAAGATTAGGTGATAAAGATTGAATCAATTGGAGGGAGAGAGATGGGGGGTGAACGTATTCAGATATTTGGAGTGGACGTGTCCCCGCGGATGGGTCTATGAAAGATGAAATGAAAACAAGAATTGATGAGGGAAAAAGAGTGAGTGGTGCACTTAGGAGTCTGTGGAGACAAAGAACTTTGTCCTTGGAGGCAAAGAGGGGAATGTATGAGAGTAAAAGTTTTACCAACGCTCTTATATGGGTGTGAAGCGTGGGTGATGAATGTTGCAGCGAGGAGAAGGGTGGAGGCAGTGGAGATGTCATGTCTGAGGGCAATGTGTGGTGTGAAATAATGCCCGAGAATTTGTAGTTTGGAAATTAGGGGGAGGTGCGGGATTACCAAAACTGTTGTCCAGAGGGCTGAGGAAGGGTTGTTGAGGTGGTTCGGACATGTAGAGAGAATGGAGCGAAAAGAATGACTTCAAGAGTGTATCAGTCTGTATGAAGGAAGGCGGGTAGGGGTCGGCCTAGGAAGGGTGGAGGAGGGGTAAAGAGGTTTTGTGTGCGAGGGCTTGGGCTTCCAGCAGGGATGCGTGAGCGTGTTTGATAGGAGTGAAAGAACAAATGGTTTTTAATACTTGACGTGCTGTGGAGTGTGAGCAAAGTAACATTTATGAAGGGATTCAGGGAAACACGGCATACCGGACTTGATCCTGGAGATGGGAAGTACAGTGGCCTCACTCTGAGGAGGGGTGTTATGTTGCAGTATTCAAAACTGTTAGTGTAAAGCACCCTTCTGGCAAGACAGTGATGGAGTGAATGAAGGTGAAAGTTTTTTTCTTTTTCGGGCCCACCCTGAGCCTTGGAGGGGATCGCCGGGTGAAAATACTAAAAAAAAAAAATATATATATATAAATATATATATATATCAAATGTCGTGCCGATAGGCAGAACTTGCCATCATGGCTTAAATAGCAACGCCATCTTGCCATATAGGACAAGCGAAAATTTGTGAGCAAATGAATTTCGCCCAAAATCATTCTGAACCAAACAAAAAAATATTATTTCACTGCGTTTGGTTTTAGTATTTAATATTGTAAACCAAATCTAAATATATCTAGTTGGGTTTAGGCTAAAATAAATTGTGTCATTGTTATAAAAAGGTTAGGTAAGTTTTCTAAGATTCTTTTGGAGCAAAATTATTTTTTTACATTAACATTTAATGAAAAAAATATAACTTTAAACGTATTAAGAGAAAATTTTAGAAAGAACTTAATATTAAATGAGTTCCTGCTAATTGACAGGTTTATACATATTCGGCACTAACATTATATATATATATATAATATAATATATATATATAAATATATATATATATATATATATATCTGATATATATATAAATATATATACACACACACACACACACACACACTTACACACACACACACACACACACACACACACACACACCATTTGTATCCCTGGATTTTGCGACCTTTCTCTGTGTATTTCTAGTGGCACACATTAAGGTAAGATTAGGCTCAGCTTGTGAAAAATCTGGACACCTTTCATCGACAACACATGACGGAAAATTACTGTAAATCCCTAATCCCATTCTTCTATTTTCATGCAAATGTAACAAGTTAATAATGTGACAATCACGACAGACTTTACCAAACATTGGTGCACAAGTTAATGTCAGTAGAGGCTGTTTCAGAGAGAACAACACACTGTCTGTGGGAGTGAATCAAATATCTCATGGAAATTATTATCAGACCAGCTGAGACTTGTTTATCAGATTGAATTAAACAAAGATAACTATAGGTATCTTAAATGTTTACTGGAGACATTAGTACCTATACATGTAGGAGTAAAGATTGGTTTAACAACTGTTATTGGACCAGGAAGATTCAAAGTCTGATAGAGAGGTTTGATTGTTGTTGTCTTCAAGGTCATCAGGTCGAGCTCAACTTTGCACAGAGAATTTCCTTTTTTGTTAGAAATTGCTTAAGCTTGAACTAATGTTTACTATTAGTTTTTCTCCTAACTCAGTAATTTGCATATTTTGCAAGGAAAAATAAAGGAATATAAGAGATTATTTATTTAAAGTGTAAATTCGCTCGTTTAAAAATATTACATCTGCCGATGCACAGGAAAAATAATTGATTTTTTGCAATATTATTTTTTATAATAATGATAAATAATAAAACTTATTATTTTATCAATTTCCATCCTCTTATTTTATCTTTTTCTAATTCTATACTTCTGCCTTTATTTTACTTAGCCTTCTTCGCATTTTTTCACTCCTCCAGTCACTTTATTATCATAACCTGATGTTTTTACCATAAGCTTCTGCAGTTTAACTTACACTACAAAGTGGAAGGCTACTTAATAATGTTTACATTTTTGTTACTGCTTATTGTGGCATGATAATGAGTGGAAGAATAACTACTGTGGAATAATAACTACTTTTAGAAGTGTAACTACTGGTACAAGAATAATAAATACTGGTGAAAGGGTAACTACTGGAATGACATGTATTCTCAGAATTGATAAATATTGGTGGAAAGATAACCTGTAGGTAAGCAAATTATATATTTCCAATAAACTTATATATATAATAAGTTTATTGGAAATAACTTGATAGATAATTACATTGGAATGGAAAAGTACAGGGAAAAGGTTAGGTAGTGCTGAAAGAGTAAACATACTGTAGAGCAACTTAATCCTAGTGTCAGCTACTGATAATACACTGCTGGGTAAAATAGAGACTACCGAGAGAAACATACTCCAAGAAGAAGGGACATTACCAGTAGAAAGGCACTACGCTTGAAGGAATAAGAAAGAATTGGCAGTGCAACTATGCAAGATGTTGTCAAACTGACACACACAAGACACACACCACAAAATATGAGAGCAACAGAGCAATAGGTTGCTACACTAGCTGAGGTGCCAAAAGGGTCCACAGGGAAGGCAAAGTTTCTATTGTGGGTGATTTCAATCATAAGGAGACTGGAAAACATGGAGCCACATGTGTGTAGCCAGGACACGTGGAGGGCTAAGATATACAGATGGTACTGCATAAACACGTTAGGAACATACCAGAAGAGAGAGGAAGAATGAACTGATACATCACATATGAGGGTCCCTGGCGTTGGTGATCACATAACCCAGAGAATTCGAATATATAACAGAGTTACAAATAAGCGAAAAGGCCAAACCTAAAGTGCGATTTGTGTATGAAAAAAGATAGAAGAGACAAAGAACCCAGAAAAAAAGTGATATCAGAATAGCCAAAAACGAATATGCACAGATAAGGATGAGGCCCCGGGGGGGCGACAATACGAAAATGACAATCAATCGAGAGCCAAGGTCTGACCCGAAGCTTTTTGCAACAAAATAAATCAGATAATAAACGAGTGTCCAAGAACAGTTAACCGAGCAGAAGAAGGAAGGAGGAGAATCACAACAAACGACCGAAATGTGAAAGCTCAATAAGAGATTTAGGATACAAGTATTTTTCAGTGGCAAACCTAGAAATAGAGTTTAAACACCATAGTAAGGAATCGTTCAGTTAACTTACATCTTCGTCATTCCGTAATTGAGTATCCAGCACCAGTATGGACCCACAGCACGTCAAGCACGTCACGAAAATAGAGAAAGTGCAAAGGTTTACAACAAGACAAGTGGTTAGGAACAGGAGGTTCCAGAGATGGGACAACACAGCAAGGGTCACAAATCGTAAGTTGAAAACTCAGATGATCATTAATGATATTACGAAGTATTTCCTTCAGTCACAGAGTAATCTGAAAGTACCAATAATCTGTAAAGTGCGATAGTGGAGGCAGTACCATACACCCTCAAGAAGAGGTATGATAAAATTCATGGAGCAAGGAATGTACCTGTAGCCCCAATGAAAGGCGGGCCACGAGCACTGACTCGATCCCTGCAACCACCAATTATTTGAGTACACACTCCCTAGCAAGTGAGGTTGTGAAAGGGAAAAAAGGGGGGAGGCAGGAACCATACATAGCTTTAAGATGAGGTATGCTAAAGCTCATGGAGCAGGGAGAGAGGGGACCTAGTAGCACTCGGTGAAAAGGCGTGGCCAGGAGCCGAGTCACGAACCCTGCCCTATAACAAATGAGTACAATTAGGTGATTACATCACACACACACACACACACCACACACACACACACACACACTCACCCCCACACCCACACACACACCCACACACACACACACACATGTAATTCTTCAGTAAGTTGTAATTTGTTGCCAAATCTAATTCATGAAGGAGACGACAACAGCGTGAGGGAGACGACAACAAGGTGAGGGAGACGACAACAAGGTGAGGGAGACGACAACAAGGTGAGGGAGGACAACAAGGTGAGGGAGACGACAACAAGGTGAGGGAGACGACCACAAGGTGAGGGAGACGACGAACAAGTGAGGGAGACAACAACAAGTGAGGGAGACAATAAAACGTGAGGAGACAATAACAAGGTAAGAAGAGACTACAACAAGGGAGGAAGACGTCAACAAGGTGAGGGATATGACAACAAGGTGAGGGAGAACAAGAAGGTGCGGGAGGACGACCAACAAGGTGAGGGAGACTACAACATGGTTAGGGATACGACAACAAGTAGGGAACACAAAAAGGTGAGGGAGACGACAACAAGGTGAGGGAGACAACAACAAGGTGAGGGAGACAACAACAAGGTAAGGGAGACAACAACAAGGTGAGGGAGACAACAAGGTGAGGGAGACAACAAGGTGAGGGAGACAACAAGGTGAGGGAGACAGCTACAAGGTGAGGGAGAAAACAACAAGGTGAAGGAGACGACAAGGTGAGGGAGACGGCAACAAGGTGTTTCTTTGTTGTGGGATGTTACGGTTAAGTGTGGTCTAGACCCTTTATATGCCTTCCTTTGATGTATTACTTTCATAGTTCCTTGATAATGTGAGAAGTCACAAAAATCGCTTTGGAATTATCTCATCATCTTTCACAGTGGGTGTTTTGCATATATATATATATATATATATATATATATATATATATATATAATTATATATAATCTATATATATATACTAATAAATATATATATGTCTTGCCCGAATAGGCTAGAAAACTTGCGACTGCTTAAATAGCAACGTTCATCTTGCATATAGAACAAGTGAAAATTTGTGTATGCAATAATATCGCCAAAATCAATCTTAACCTAACGAAAAATATATATTCACTGAGTTTGTTTAGTAATTAAAATTATTATAAACAAATCTAAAATATAATTAGTATGGGTTAGGCTAAAATAATTTGCGCTTGTTTTATTTAAGGTTAGGTAAGTTTTCAAAGATCTTTTGGTAGCAAAATTAAAAATTTTACATTAACATTAATGAAAATATATATATCTTTTAAACGTATAAGAGAATATTTCAGAAATGATTAACTTAATTTTAAATGAGGTTTCTTGCTAACTGACCAGTTAATCTATTACCATATTCGGCACGACACACACACACACACACGACAAACATATATAGTATATTATATATATAATATATCTATATATATATATATAGTATATTATAATATATATATATATATAAATAATAGTATAATCCAGAAGGGAGAAAATTAACCAAAATAAAAATGAAATATATAAAAATAATGACTTAATACTATAAATAAAACAACCTTATGATAAACACTCACGGAAGGTTTAAACTTATTAGCAGTAGCAATAAATGCATCACTTTATTTGTACTTTAAATAATCTGATATCCACTGTGTTGGATATAACCTGTACAAAACATAAACAACCCTAAAATCTGGAGATCTTTTCTTGAAGATTTCTTTTCCCTATCTGCTGTCGCTTTTAATGTCTTGTTGAAAATCACCTCCTATCCGTAATGTGTGATCTTGACAGCAATATACTGTGTTAAACATATCCTGAAACCTGCTTTCTTCATCCAGTCCTATGCAGCTGTTTGTTTCATTTTTCTTTCAGCTTCCATACCATCTAAGTCAGTCACATTGTATCCCATTATATTTCGTATTGCAATTTAAATAATTAGTACCATTCACCCGGCTAAACTAGACAAATATATTTTGTTACTGTAATTTTTTATATAAACTTTTTTTATAAATATAGATGGGGTCCACTCTGGAGCAAATTCTGGGATCCATAACCTCGGAGAAGTGGATAAAAAGGCTTCGAGAAAGAATATTTGGATTTCTTCCTGAAGCCATTTGAATATTCCACCTCTCCTACCACCCCATCTTCTCATTTTCCATCTATACCATAGGAATATATAAATAATATGTACAAAAAATTCTAAGAGACACATTGGTGATATAAAGATGTCATAACAGTACATGAGTGTACCTGAGATACATGCTAGTACATATTGTTACGTGTTTGTCACTGATTATAATGTGAAAATCTCATCCAGCTCCTCAGAACTAACTTTTATCTGATTTTAGATTCCTACTAATATTGATTATTGGAACCTTAAAGAAAAGGAAATAAAATTAGGATAAATTTTAAATAGACTGAAAATTTTGGAGACACTCGTCATCATTGGGGTCCTTCAGATATTAATTTCATAAGACTGAAATATAGATTAGTATTTATATTTGATCAACATTTGTTATTGACACTAAAACCATTTAATTTTAAGGCTTCCCGAAGAGTAGAAATCGTTATAACTATGACCAAAATTTTTAAAGGGGTTTACCGGTGAGCCACAAGAAGACCTCGGTCAGTGACCAAAAGCTCCAACGTGCTCTCATTGACTAAGACCCCGTCAGGAAAAACACTTTTTCCTGTTTTTTTCCTGACGAAGCTTTACCTAACCACAGGCTACCCAAAATGTAGTACAATAAATAACAAAAAGGCACAATACCGTGACTGGAACGATACACAAATAACCCGCACATAAAAGAGAGAAGCTTACGACGACGTTTCGGTCCGACTTGGAACCATTGACAAAAGTCAATGGCAATGGTCCAATTCGGACCGAAACGTCGTCGTAAGCTTCTCTCTTTTATGTGCGGGTTATTTGTATGTCGTACAATATAATATTATGTGAGAAAGAAGTATTTGATGCTAAAAATATGGAGCAAATATGTAGACATAACTAAAGCCTATATTGAGAACCCGTGGCAGTTCCCAGTGTTAAGTTGGATCACTGATACCTGAGTAGTGTGTCACAGGTTTAATGGTGCCATGGACCAATCTACTGGCCACCATCTAACATATAGGTATATATTGGTTTTAAAACCTTCATTAACCAGGAAGATTCATAGCCTGGGAGAGAAGTCGACAGCTGGTGTTGTGAAGGTCACCAGGTAGAGTTTCACATAATTGGTGCACTTACTTTTTAAGAAAATGCTGATGCACCATTAAGATTGCAATTTTTTTCCAAATTTTCCCACTTTTTGGTAAGAAAAACAGGAGAAAGAAAAAAGGGAGGAAGTACTTTTAGTAGTAATTAAGATTTAGCTGGAGCTTTCACCAAGTCAGTCTGCGTCCAACCTTTCATCAGTGATACTCATTATATTATTCCTCCGTTGGTTCGACTAACAGGTTTTCTATAAAACTCAACCAGTTAACCTTACACTTTGACGTATACTTCACCTCACACCTTCACTTGCTGTTCCTCTTAAACCATACCCCCGGCCGGGATTGAACCCGCGGTCATAGAGTCTCAAAACTCCAGCCCGTCGCGTTAGCCACTAGACCAGCTAGCCACAATAAGATTCATCCAACTAGGTATATTTCTACACCATAGGAAAGTTAGCACAGGCACCTCTGTGACCACAAATGCAAGTTTTTACAGACGAATCTCCAGCTAGCGTGGCCGTGACGAACTCTAGCTCAAGTCCCTTCACTGGTCTAGTGGCTAACGCGACGGGCTGGAGTTTTGAGACTATGACCGCGGGTTCAATCCCGGCCGGGGGTATGGTTTATTTGCAATCGTGTCATTACGATTTCTTGAGTCACACCTTCACTTGTTGTTCCTCTTCCTCGTTCACTCTTATGTTTACGTCACCTATAATTCACTATACATGTTTAATTATTCAACTTTCTTCTTAATTTACTTTGTACAATCTTTCAATGTGATGTTGTACTTTAAGCTTTATCAAGAAGTATTTTACTGTCCGTAGAGCTTCATTAAACCATGTTTACTGTGTGCAGTTTTATCAATTAATGTTTCGCTCAATGACAAGATTTGCATTGTTTTGCTCTGTTACGGGATTCATATATCGCTACTTGTGGAGAAAAATAACTTTACGTTTCGCTCTGTGCAGTTTTATCTGTATATGGTTTATTATTTATTTAGGTTTATGAAGTCGTACATCGCTCTGTGAAAAGCTTTCTTCATCAAGTGTTGTGGGGGTGGGACGTGTTGTCACTGCTGAAGTGTGGGGGTGGTGGTGGGACGTGTTGTCACTGCTGAAGTGTGGGGGTGGTGGTGGGACGTGTTGTCACTGCTGAAGTGTGGGGGTGGTGGTGGGACGTGTTGTCACTGCTGAAGTGTGGGGGTGGTGGTGGGACGTGTTGTCACTGCTGAAGTGTGGGGGTGGTGGTGGACGTGTTGTCACTGCTGAAGTGTGGGGTGGTTGGTGGGACGTGTTGTCACTGCTGAAGTGTGGGGGTGGTGGAGGGACGTGTTGTCACTGCTGAAGTGTGGGGTGGTGGTGGGGACGTGTTGTCACTGCTGAAGTGTGGGGTGGTGGTGGGACTTTGTTGTCACTGCTCAAGTGTGGGGAGGTGGTGGGACGTGTTGTCACTGTTGAAGTGTGGGGTGGTGGTGGGACGTGTTTGTCACTGCTGAAGTGTGGGGGTGGTGGTGGGACGTGTTGTCACTGCTGAAGTGGGGTGGTGTGGGACGTGTTGTCACTGCTGAAGTGTGGGGGTGGTGGTGGGACGTGTTGTCACTGCTGAAGTGTGGGGGTGGTGGTGGGACGTGTTGTCACTGCTGAAGTGTGGGGGTGGTGGTGGGACGTGTTGTCACTGCTGAAGTGTGGGGGTGGTGGTGGGACGTATTTGTCACTGCTGAAGTGTGGGGGTGGTGGTGGGACGTGTTTGTCACTGCTGAAGTGTGGGGGTGTGGTGGGACGTGTTGTCACTGCTGAAGTGTGGGGGTGGTGGTGGGACGTGTTGTCACTGCTGAAGTGTGGGGGTGGTGGTGGGACGTGTTGTCACTGCTGAAGTGTGGGGTGGTGGTGGGACGTGTTGTCACTGCTGAAGTGTGGTGGTGGGACGTGTTGTCACTGCTGAAGTGTGGGGGTGGTGGTGGGACGTGTTGTCACTGCTCAAGTGGTGGGGTGGTGGGGACGTGTTGTCACTGCTGAAGTGTGGGGGTGGTGGTGGGACGTGTTGTCACTGCTGAAGTGTGGGGGTGGTGGTGGGACGTGTTGTCACTGCTGAAGTGTGGGGGTGGTGGGGACGTGTTGTCACTGCTCAAGTGTGGGGTGGTGGTGGGACGTGTTGCACTGCTGAAGTGTGGGGGTGGTGGTGGGACGTGTTGTCACTGCTGAATGTGGGGTGGTGGTGGGACGTGTTGTCACTGCTGAAGTGTGGGGGTGGTGGTGGGACGTGTTGTCACTGCTGAAGTGTGGGGTGGTGGTGGGACGTATTGTCACTGCTGAAGTGGGGGGGTGGTGGTGGGACGTGTTGTCACTGCTGAAGTGTGGGGGTGGTGGTGGGACGTGTTTTCACTGCTGAATGTGGGGGTGGTGGTGGGACGTGTTGTCACTGCTGAAGTGTGGGGGTGGTGGTGGGACGTGTTGTCACTGCTGAAGTGTGGGGGTGGTGGTGGGACGTGTTGTCACTGCTGAAGTGTGGGGGTGGTGGTGGACGTGTTGTCACTGCTGAAGTGTGGGGTGGTGGTGGGACGTGTTGTCACTGCTGAAGTGTGGGGTGGTGGTGGACGTGTTGTCACTGCTGAAGTGTGGGGGTGGTGGTGGGACGTGTTGTCACTGCTGAAGTGTGGGGGTGGTGGTGGGACGTGTTGTCACTGCTGAAGTGTGGGGGTGGTGGTGGGACGTATTGTCACTGCTGAAGTGTGGGGGTGGTGGTGGGACGTGTTGTCACTGCTGAAGTGTGGGGGTGGTGGTGGGACGTGTTGTCACTGCTGAAGTGTGGGGGTGGTGGTGGGACGTGTTGTCACTGCTGAAGTGTGGGGGTGGTGGTGGGACGTGTTGTCACTGCTGAAGTGTGGGGGTGGTGGTGGGACGTGTTGTCACTGCTGAAGTGTGGGGGTGGTGGTGGGACGTGTTGTCACTGCTGAAGTGGTGGGGTGGTGGTGGGACGTGTTGTCACTGCTCAAGTGTGGGGGTGGTGGTGGGACGTGTTGTCACTGCTGAAGTGTGGGGGTGGTGGTGGACGTGTTGTCACTGCTGAAGTGTGGGGGTGGTGGTGGGACGTGTTGTCACTGCTGAAGTGTGGGGGTGGTGGTGGGACGTATTGTCACTGCTGAAGTGTGGGGGTGGTGGTGGGACGTGTTGTCACTGCTCAAGTGTTCTGATAGTGGTAAGTGTTGTCACTGCTGCAGTGTTGTGGTGGAAGGACGTGTTGATACTGCTGAAGTGTTGTGGTGGTGGGACGTGTTGCCTCTCATGAAGTGTTGTGGTGGTGGAAGGACGTGTTGTCTCTCCTCAAGTACTGTGATGGTGGAAGGACGTGTTGTCACTCCTGAAGTGTTCTTGTGGTGGTGGGATGTGTTGTGGTGTTGGAACGTGTAGTCACAGCTACAGTGTTGTGGTGGTGGGACGTGTCGTCGTGGTGGGACGTGTCGTCACAGCTACAGTGTTGTGGTGGTGGGACGTGTAGTCACAGCTACAGTGTTGTGGTGGTGGGACGTGTCGTCACAGCTACAGTGTTGTGGTGGTGGGACGTGTCGTCGTGGTGGGACGTGTAGTCACAGCTACAGTGTTGTGGTGGTGGGACGTGTCGTCACAGCTACAGTGTTGTGGTGGTGGGACGTGTCGTCGTGGTGGGACGTGTCGTCACAGCTACAGTGTTGTGGTGGTGGGACGTGTCGTCGTGGTGGGACGTGTCGTCACAGCTACAGTGTTGTGGTGGTGGGACGTGTCGTCGTGGTGGGACGTGTCGTCACAGCTACAGTGTTGTGGTGGTGGAAGTGAAGGTGGAAGGTGAACAACAGATGATGTAAGGTGAGCAACAGATATTAGAATAAAATACAACGGTGATGGAGGAAAATGGTGGAAGGTGAACTACAGGTCAAGGTGTATACTGAACTACTACAGGTCAAGGTGTATAGTGAACTACAGGTCAAGGTGTATACTGAACTACTACAGGTTAAGGTGTATAGTGAACTACAGGTCAAGGTGTATAGTGAACTACAGGTCAAGGTGTATACTGAACTACTACAGGTTAAGGTGTATAGTGAACTACAGGTCAAGGCGTATAGTGAACTACAGGTCAAGGTGTATAGTGAACTACAGTTCAAGGTGTATACTGAACTACTACAGGTCAAGGTGTATAGTGAACTACTACAGGTCAAGGTGTATAGTGAACTGCAGGTCAAGGTGTATAGTGGACTACAGGTCAAGGTGTATAGTGAACTACAGGTCAAGGTGTATAGTGAACTACAGGTCAAGGTGTATAGTGAACTGCAGGTCAAGGTGTATAGTGAACTGCAGGTCAAGGTGTATAGTGAACTACAGGTCAAGGTGTATAGTGGACTACAGGTCAAGGTGTATAGTGAACTACAGGTCAAGGTGTATAGTGGACTTCAGGTCAAGGTGTATAGTGAACTGAAGGTCAAGGTGTATAGTGAACTGAAGGTCAAGGTGTATAGTGGACTACAGGTCAAGGTGTATAGTGAACTACAGGTCAAGGTGTATAGTGAACTACAGGTCAAGGTGTATAGTGGACTACAGGTCAAGGTGTATAGTGGACTACAGGTCAAGGTGTATAGTGAACTGAAGGTCAAGGTGTATAGTGGACAACAGTTCAAGGTGTATAGTGAACTGAAGGTCAAGGTGTATAGTGGACAACAGGTCAAGGTGTATAGTGAACTACAGGTCAAGGTGTATAGTGAACTACAGGTCAAGGTGTATAGTGGACTACAGGTCAAGGTGTATAGTGAACTGAAGGTCAAGGTGTATAGTGGACTACAGGTCAAGGTGTATAATGGACTACAGGTCAAGGTGTATAGTGAACTGAAGGTCAAGGTGTATAGTGAACTGAAGGTCAAGGTGTATAGTGAACTACAGGTCAAGGTGTATAGTGAACTGAAGGTCAAGGTGTATAGTGAACTACAGGTCAAGGTGTATAGTGAACTGAAGGTCAAGGTGTATAGTGAACTACAGGTCAAGGTGTATAATGGACTACAGGTCAAGGTGTATAGTGAACTGAAGGTCAAGGTGTATAGTGAACTACAGGTCAAGGTGTATAGTGAACTGAAGGTCAAGGTGTATAGTGAACTACAGGTCAAGGTGTATAGTGAACTGAAGGTCAAGGTGTATAGTGAACTACAGGTCAAGGTGTATAATGGACTACAGGTCAAGGTGTATAGTGAACTGAAGGTCAAGGTGTATAGTGAACTGAAGGTCAAGGTGTATAGTGAACTACAGGTCAAGGTGTATAGTGAACTGAAGGTCAAGGTGTATAGTGAACTGAAGGTAAAGGGTGTATAGTGGACTAACAGGTAAAGGTGTATAGTGGACTACAGGTCAAGGTGTATAGTGAACTACAGGTCAAGGTGTATAGTGAACTACAGGTCAAGGTGTATAATGGACTACAGGTCAAGGTGTATAGTGAACTGAAGGTCAAGGTGTATAGTGAACTACAGTCAAGGTGTATAATGGACTACAGGTCAAGGTGTATAGTGAACTGAAGGTCAAGGTGTATAGTGAACTACAGGTCAAGGTGTATAGTGAACTGAAGGTCAAGGTGTATAGTGAACTACAGGTCAAGGTGTATAATGGACTACAGGTCAAGGTGTATAGTGAACTGAAGGTCAAGGTGTATAGTGAACTACAGGTCAAGGTGTATAGTGAACTGAAGGTCAAGGTGTATAGTGAAACTACAGGTCAAGGTGTATAATGACTACAGGTCAAGGTGTATAGTGAACTGAAGGTCAAGGTGTATAGTGAACTACAGTCAAGGTGGTATAGTGAACTGAAGGTCAAGGTGTATAGTGAACAACAGGTCAAGGTGTATAGTGAACTGAAGGTCAAGGTGTATAGTGAACTACAGGTCAAGGTGTATAATGGACTACAGGTCAAGGTGTATAGTGAACTGAAGGTCAAGGTGTATAGTGAACTGAAGGTCAAGGTGTATAGTGAACTACAGGTCAAGGTGTATAGTGAACTGAAGGTCAAGGTGTATAGTAAACTGAAGGTCAAGGTGTATAGTGGACTACAGGTAAAGGTGTATAGTGGACTACAGGTCAAGGTGTATAGTGAACTACAGGTCAAGGTGTATAGTGAACTACAGGTCAAGGTGTATAGTGGACTACAGGTCAAGGTGTATAGTGAACTGAAGGTCAAGGTGTATAGTGGACAACAGATCAAGGTGTATAGTGAACTGAATGTCAAGGTGTATAGTGGACAACAGGTCAAGGTGTATAGTGAACTACAGGTCAAGGTGTATAGTGAACTACAGGTCAAGGTGTATAGTGAACTGAAGGTCAAGGTGTATAGTGGACAACAGATCAAGGTGTATAGTGAACTGAATGTCAAGGTGTATAGTGGACAACAGGTCAAGGTGTATAGTGAACTACAGGTCAAGGTGTATAGTGAACTACAGGTCAAGGTGTATAGTGAACTGAAGGTCAAGGTGTATAGTGGACTACAGGTCAAGGTGTATAGTGAACTACAGGTCAAGGTGTATAGTGAACTACAGGTCAAGGTGTATAGTGAACTACAAGTCAAGGTGTATAGTGAACTGAAGGTCAAGGTGTATAGTGGACTACAGGTCAAGGTGTATAGTGAACTGAAGGTCAAGGTGTATAGTGGACTACAGGTAAAGGTGTATAGTGGACTACAGGTCAAGGTGTATAGTGAACTACAGGTCAAGGTGTATAGTGAACTACAGGTCAAGGTGTATAGTGGACTACAAGTCAAGGTGTATAGTGAACTGAAGGTCAAGGTGTATAGTGAACTACAGGTCAAGGTGTATAGTGAACTACAGGTCAAGGTGTATAGTGGACTACAGGTAAAGGTGTATAGTGGACTACAGGTCAAGGTGTATAGTGAACTACAGGTCAAGGTGTATAGTGAACTACAGGTCAAGGTGTATAGTGGACTACAGGTCAAGGTGTATAGTGAACTGAAGGTCAAGGTGTATAGTGGACAACAGATGAAGGTGTATAGTGAACTGAATGTCAAGGTGTATAGTGGACAACAGGTCAAGGTGTATAGTGAACTACAGGTCAAGGTGTATAGTGAACTACAGGTCAAGGTGTATAGTGAACTGAAGGTCAAGGTGTATAGTGGACAACAGATCAAGGTGTATAGTGAACTGAATGTCAAGGTGTATAGTGGACAACAGGTCAAGGTGTATAGTGAACTACAGGTCAAGGTGTATAGTGAACTACAGGTCAAGGTGTATAGTGAACTGAAGGTCAAGGTGTATAGTGGACTACAGGTCAAGGTGTATAGTGAACTACAAGTCAAGGTGTATAGTGAACTACAGGTCAAGGTGTATAGTGAACTACAAGTCAAGGTGTATAGTGAACTGAAGGTCAAGGTGTATAGTGGACTACAGGTCAAGGTGTATAGTGAACTGAAGGTCAAGGTGTATAGTGGACTACAGGTAAAGGTGTATAGTGGACTACAGGTCAAGGTGTATAGTGAACTACAGGTCAAGGTGTATAGTGAACTACAGGTCAAGGTGTATAGTGGACTACAGGTCAAGGTGTATAGTGAACTGAAGGTCAAGGTGTATAGTGAACTACAGGTCAAGGTGTATAGTGAACTGAAGGTCAAGGTGTATAGTGGACAACAGGTCAAGGTGTATAGTGAACTACAGGTCAAGGTGTATAGTGAACTACAGGTCAAGGTGTATAGTGGACTACAGGTCAAGGTGTATAGTGAACTGAAGGTCAAGGGTTGTATAGTGGACAACAGGTCAAGGTGTATAGTGAACTACAGGTCAAGGTGTATAGTGAACTACAGGTCAAGGTGTATAGTGAACTGAAGGTCAAGGTGTATAGTGGACTACAGGTCAAGGTGTATAGTGAACTGAAGGTCAAGGTGTATAGTGGACTACAGGTCAAGGTGTATAGTGAACTACAAGTCAAGGTGTATAGTGAACTACAGGTCAAGGTGTATAGTGAACTACAGGTCAAGGTGTATAGTGGACTACAGGTCAAGGTGTATAGTGAACTGAAGGTCAAGGTGTATAGTGGACTACAGGTCAAGGTGTATAGTGAACTACAGGTCAAGGTGTATAGTGAACTACAGGTCAAGGTGTATAGTGAACTACAGGTCAAGGTGTATAGTGAACTACAGGTCAAGGTGTATAGTGAACTACAAGTCAAGGTGTATAGTGAACTACAGGTCAAGGTGTATAGTGAACTACAGGTCAAGGTGTATAGTGAACTGAAGGTCAAGGTGTATAGTGGACTACAGGTCAAGGTGTATAGTGAACTACAGGTCAAGGTGTATAATGGACTACAGGTCAAGGTGTATAGTGAACTGAAGGTCAAGGTGTATAGTGAACTACAGGTCAAGGTGTATAGTGAACTACAGGTCAAGGTGTATAGTGGACTACAGGTCAAGGTGTATAGTGAACTGAAGGTCAAGGTGTATAGTGAACTGAAGGTCAAGGTGTATAGTGGACTACAGGTTAAGGTGTATAGTGGACTACAGGTCAAGGTGTATAGTGGACTACAGGTCAAGGTGTATAGTGGACTACAGGTCAAGGTGTATAGTGAACTACAAGTCAAGGTGTATAGTGAACTGAAGGTCAAGGTGTATAGTGGACTACAGGTCAAGGTGTATAGTGAACTACAGGTCAAGGTGTATAGTGAACTACAGGTCAAGGTGTATAGTGAACTACAGGTCAAGGCGTATAGTGAACTACAGGTCAAGGTGTATAGTGAACTACAGGTCAAGATGTATAGTGAACTACAGGTCAAGGTGTATAGTGAACTACAGGTCAAGGTGTATAGTGAACTACAGGTCAAGGTGTATAGTGAACTACAGGTCAAGGTGTATAGTGAACTACAGGTCAAGGTGTATAGTGAACTACAGGTCAAGGTGTATAGTGAACTACAGGTCAAGGTGTATAGTGAACTACAGGTCAAGGTGTAAAGTGAACTACAGGTCAAGGTGTATAGTGAACTACAGGTCAAGGTGTATAGTGAACCACAGGTCAAGGTGTATAGTGAACTACAGGTCAAGGTGTATAGTGAACTACAGGTCAAGGTGTATAGTGAACCACAGGTCAAGGTGTATAGTGAACCACAGGTCAAGGTGTATAGTGAACCACAGGTCAAGGTGTATAGTGAACTATAGGTCAAGGTGTATAGTGAACTACAGATCAAGGTGTATAGTGGACTACAGGTCAAGATGTATAGTAAACTACAGGTCAAGGCGTATAGTGGACTACAGGTCAAGATGTATAGTGAACTATAGGTCAAGGCGTATAGTGAACTACAGGCCAAGGTGTATAGTGAACTACAGGTCAAGGTGTATAGTGAACTACAGGTCAAGATGTATAGTGAACTACAGGTCAAGGCGTATAGTGAACTACAGGCCAAGGTGAAATAGTGAACTACAGGTCAAGGTGTATAGTGAACTACAGGTCAAGGTGTATAGTGAACTACAGGTCAAGGTGTATAGTGAACTACAGGTCAAGGTGTATAGTGAACTACAGGTCAAGGTGTATGCTTTCGTTCAGTTGAAAATGTGAGGTGAGCAAGAGGTAGAGGATCAGAGTTAATTACTAATGAGAGAGGTGAGTCACAGATGAAAGATGAAAGTGTAGAAAGTGAGATAAACAACAGGTGAAGGTGTAGAATGAATCTCAAAAAACGAATAAAATCGGATAATGCAATATCATGTGAAAGAATAAAATAATAATCCAGTGCAAGAAAAATTTCCATTATGGCTTCCTAGTGATGACCATCAAGGTAGTTCTCCAAGTGTGGGTCTCAACGGGACAGAGTCAACACAACACTTTACTGAAAGTGTTCCACGGTCAAGTGTGCTTGGAATGTCTACTTCAGTGACCTCCTTCAACTCATTCCATAATCTCATGCATGTCCAAAAGACTGTTATGACGTACTTATCCAAAAGAGTAAATGCCGGCTGCTCTCACTTACCAGTTTACAACTATATCATCAACCTGAGGAAAACTATTACAGGTCACATTTGCTCCTGAGAAAGCACAAATGATGGTTTCTAGGCACCATGATAATGCTGTAGTGGTAAGAATGAAAGGGAAAGTGTGGGAATCCGGGGATGAGGTTGGGTGAAATTGATTCCACATTGACTGTGAAGAATCACCTTGTAAATCTTGCAAAGTTGCCGGGATGCTTAGAGCACTCTGACGTATCTCCCATCTGCTCGATATTGTAGGTTACAAGACTGTATGAAGCTCAAGTACGCTAACACCTTGAATATGCTCCACTTCCTTGGATTGCTTGCACCCAGTCTAATCTACAATTTCTTGGAAGAATCATGAACAGACCTAGACGACTCATCTCTCGCCTAGACCCTGCCTGAACAGAAATACTATATCAGAACGTTCAACACCGGAACAATGTGGGTAGCTTTACTGTTATGTACATACCCACTTGTACACACAAGACGGGCACATCATTTTATCTGAGATCGTTTATTCCAAGGTTGACTCGAGTCTGGAACATGTTCGTATAGGATAATGACATTAATGGCAAAGTCAGTTGACCGAAAGAACTCGCTTCGTCCTATTCATATGTCTCATAACAATAAAACGACTTTCATATGACCTGATGTAGGTAACAGCTCTAAGCTTGTAAATAATGGTAGGAACTCTAAACCTAACACTGGAAAACCATTGTATAAGAGATTCTCCCTTGGGTGTGTTTGTGTGCTGGGGTGGGGGGGGGATGAAAGAAGTCCATTAAAACTTTTCGGAACTTGCACCTACAAGATCCTCCCTTACTGAAGCTGTGTGCCAGTTTCTACCTTCTTGACTCACTCGCTCACTCTCTCTCTCTCATTTTTCTGCACTATCACCAATTCGAAATATCTAACATTATTTTTATGATCAAACTTTTAATTAAATCAATATATATATATATATATATATATATATATATATATATATATATATATATATATATATATATATATATATATATATATATATATATTTGCGTGAAAAGACGAAGCCTAATTCATCCTAAGAATATTTCTTTTAATGCTTGCTAATCGCAGGAGTTAGCTTCCACTGCTCTCCTAACTAGTGCGCGTCATTCTCTCACTGCCAACACACTGAAGACTCACCTCTCACCTCACTTTATACGAGTGCTGGTTTCCATTTGTTCCCTAAGTTCCTCTCAAAAAATTGGACTTCTCTTCCCAATACTGATTCTGACTGCCTCTTTTCCAAAAAGCTTTATAACTCCTATGGGTTTAATATTTCAATAAAATAACAGTAACAGAGTTGGAGCCGCATTGTAATAACATTAATCTATCACTGTGGACAACGCTGGATTTTTGGTCGAGGGCAGCGAATTTGCTCCAAGACATGTTCACATCTTTCTCCAACTTGTCAAGTTTTGTTGATAGTCGAGAAAACCTTTTGCTTATTTTATTTACTTATGAGCACTTAGGATTAATTTCCAATCTGCTTCTCGAAGCCATAAACTAGATTGATGCCTTCACTTTTTCTGGACTGATATTTTTTTTTCATTGAAATAACTTGCAAGATCCTCTGTTACACATATACGATAGCTCCCATTAGGCTTTTACCGCTTTGTGACGCAAATGGATTGAGCGCATTTAGTGAATATAATCATAATAATAATAGCACAGCCCATCAGCTATCACCTGAGTTTAACTACAACTTTCGGCAAATATCTAACTTTTACCAGGGCCACTGTTGTAACTTTAAAGCTCTTCCCCTCTGCCTTTAAAAAAAATTTAGAAACCGTCCGTCCTCAGGAAGTTCAAGGTCAGGAGAACTTGTTTATCTTTCCAACCTAATGTATCTCTCAATGATTTTTCATAATTGATAAATGTTGCCTTAACTTCTGAGAACGTAAAGGCCATCCATTTAGGACATTCTCAACATCTGAACGAGTACCGTCTAAATCCATGCGTATATCCTCTATCTGCTCGCGTATTTCGTGCAGAATTCTTAATAAAATTACCAATTTCTTTCGGCTAAAGGTTTCTGCAAGAAATGGGTGCCAATAAAATCCCTCTAGCACCTGTAACCGTAACTTGTTTAGTTAAAATGTTATCATGCTTTGGTTTAGTTATAGTAATTATTGTTATGATGTTATCATGGTAAGCATAGTTACGATGTTATCATGGTAAGCATAGTTACGATGTTATCATGGCAAGTATAGTTATGATATTAACATGGTATCTTTTTTTCAGAAAATAATTATAAAAAAAGAGTTTTCAAAAAAAATTTGTGTGTTTTATTCAACTTTTCATAGAAGAAAATATATTTCATAAACAGTTTGTCGTCTTCAAAATTACTTAGAAATTGTAAAATGTTTCGAAATATTTTTTTTTTTTTCAAAAATCATGTTCCAATAATTTTTGGTATTCCGTAGTAATTCGAATGTAGTATACTGTACGAAGTATACTGTAACTGTTGCTATATTTCTGCTTAATATTTAGTGCATTTGAAAAAAAAAAAAAAACTTGCCGCCTTGTTTAATATAAATTTAAACGCCAAAGTACCATAAAACTTTTACAGCCTTTTAATAACTTCATGTTTGTTCCTGTGCACGCACTCTTCTAAAAGATTAAAACAAAATAATTAATATCAACAATCAGCTGTTTCAGGGATGCATTTTCAAGTCAAGGGATTTAAGTCGTCAATGAATTTTTTTTCCGGTAGAGTTCGTGAACGGAAATTTCTTCTTAATTTAGAAATATTAACTTATTCCTAATAACACATAAATGCATCATAAATATTTAACGGATACTAATAATCTAAAATAACAATTATATTTGCCGAAAATTCTATATTGTAATATAATTAAATACATTAGGGGCAAATGCGAGATGTAAAAAACATGGAGAAGGAAGCAACTGGGAGATATTTATTTATAAATATTCTAGAAACAAATATTTTGAGGTATAAACTGGGCTTCAGGATGAATACTCCGATTATGTTGTCTATGGAATACCAACATGAAGAAAACGGTACAAATGCAGTTACGTGGTAACTCTTTAGAGGTTAAAACCTGTTGATTAACATGGATTTAACTAGGACATTCATTAAGTAGATTTATCGCCACTCAGTGATTTTATCAACTCAGTCATTAGACAATTTACTGGTGCGAGAAATGGCTCGTTAAGTTACAAGGTGTGAAAGCTTTATTGACGATGTTTATCTCAGAACGTGGGCTTCACTGACCACTTTTCGCCCACTTTCTGGGTGGAAATGGTCAATGTAGTCTCAGTCATGCGCATGAATCCTGTTACTACGACTACTACTCTTCTTTCCTTTTCTTAAATTTGGAAGAAAAAAATAAATATAGCTTTAGTAGATATATTTTACCACGTTCATGACAAGCAATTTCGCTTCCAAACAAACGAATTTATTTTTATATGTACCCGAAATAACAATCCGCCCGAAGTACGAAATACTTGGATTGTCAACCTCACAAACACTGACATAACAAGTGTAACAGACACACGCATCGAACATTTGTTTGTGGAATATTTAGTTGAATTTGTTCGCGTGTGTATTGTGTTGTCGACAAATACATAATATCAATATGCTATTTTTTTGTTTAGTAATACATGGCTCAGCAAGCCATTTCTTCATCTTAGCGAATTTGAACTACAGCGGTTTGCTGTTTTTAGTGTTTGTGTGCGCGTTTGGCTGTATAGTGTTGTTTGTGTGCAGCGTTTGGCTGTTTAGTGTCGTTGTGTGCAGCGTTTGGCTGTTTAGTGTTATTTTGTTTTCCTGCAATGTAATGTGTTTTCCTGTGACTGTTGTCAGAGTAATTTCCATGTACTAACAAGGAGAATTGTCCATTTTTCTCCTACGAGGTATTGATACCATCACACAGAGAACACGTGTTGTTTGCTACGCGATGAACCCACATGTGTCCGTGCATCCAGTGTCTCTGTGTTACACAAAAAGTGTCTTTATTCTCAGCATTTTAGCCATATTCAACTTATTATTTACATTCTAAAGTAAAAGTTGACTCGAGGCTTCACAACATAAGTGATGCCAGACGTAAGGTATCAATATTTTTATATTTTTTTCGTATGCTACAAATATTCAAACACAGGTTAATTCGTTATCTGAATTACACCTAACTGAGAAAAGTAAAGAATTTCTAGAAATTTTGAAAATATACGCAGCTTGGCACAATTCAATTCCATAATCTTCAATAGCATAACACCCGAAATTAACAATGAGCTTTTTTCACTTGTGAACCATACCCCGGCCGGGATTGAACCCGCGGTCAATCCCGGCCGGGGGTATGGTTTATTTGCAATCGTGTCATTACGATTTCTTGAGTCATGTTCACTTGTGACTTTTTCCTTCCTTCGGAAGTCTACCTTAACTGTTATCACCATACTGTCTCACTGGTGTCAAATGTGGTGCATCCAGAAGTCATTCTTTAAGCTCTAAGCTTGTGATCGCTTATCTGTTTATTCGAATAAAACAAATGAAGTAACATCAGAGTCACTTAGGACACGGATAACAAAGAACTAGCTAATATAATAAAGGAAACTCGAGGTGAATATATTATTATTTATGAATCTTGACAGATTCACAAGAGGCCGTTCATGTCTAATTTCTCAACCATCTTCGGTAAAATATTTGAGGTCATTGACCACGATCAAGAATATGACATTGTATATTTTGAATTTAGTAAGGTTGATAGTGTGCCACTCAATAAACTGTTAGAGAAAGTGACAGCAAATTGTATTGGTGGAAAATTTTTCTCGCGGATTGCGACATGGCTTTCTAATAGGGAGGACAAACAGTGAAATCAAAATGTTGACCAATCATTTACGACAACGGCAGTTTTCCACTTCGTATAAATTTACGTCACTGGCAGCTTACGAGTTAATTGTTTACTCTGTGAAGCAATATCTGCTTTACTGAAATAAAAATATGCTACACCTTATTCTTTTTTTATAGCCCACTCCCTTAAATCCTTTGCTAAAGATAGCTGGTGAAATTGCTGGGAATGAATGGCCTCTTGTGAATCTGTATTGAGATTCATTAATCAAATTATACTGAAAGAGTGGCAATAAACTTAACAGGTGGAAAATTTTCTAATGGATTGAGACATGACTGACTGATAGGAAGCAGAGAGTGTGCATAATTAGATTGAAGATTATTATGTAGACTAGTCACATACAGAATTCTGCAAGGATCAGTTTTGGGCCACTTGTTCCTAGTTTACATTAGTAACCTTGATGCAAGATTAATATGCAACATGAGTAAAGTCTCAAAAGCACATAAAACGTATTAAATAATTAATTCAGAGGATTATACCATTGAAGTTAAAAAATTTAGACAATCTAATGCCATGTTCCGATAACTGGTAGACGCAGTTCACTTGTGTAAAAAAAATGGAAAATCGTAACCTAAGTGAAATAAATCCCTAATGTTGTGATCGAGGTTTAGTAGCGTTTTATTATACACCTAAAAAGGACTTTGTAGTTAAGCAAAGCAGAATCCAAAGCCAAAAGATAACAGTGCTTAAATGTGCGTAAAATGCTAACATACTGCTTGGATTTATATATAAATTTTGTAGATGAATGGTCAAAGAACCGACAAGTTGATAAATTAGACACGTGCAAGACTTTTTTTTTATCTTTAATGATTGATGGACTGATTACATCGACTCAAGGCTGAGGGACTGATTACCTCAAACTTCTCCTGTTTTTCAAGATTCTCCTGTGTATGGACTGATGAAGCCACTGTGTGGCGAAACGTTTCCTCATTAAAGATACCCAAGTGTTGCACATGTGTTAATTTCTCATATCTAAATATATAAGAATTAGGATTCCAAAGGACATTCCACATTTTTATTATGCTGCTCAGTTCTTGTCTACTAACTACTGAAATGAATTAAATACTTTCAAAGACATACAGAGAAGGATATCAAAATTAATCCACTGCATAATGACTCTTTCAAAAAACATTGAAAGTCCTGAACCTACACTGCCCTGAGAGAATTAGAACGACGGGAGATTTGAAGAAAATTGAAAAGCATAAGACAGCGAATTAAGCATAAATAAAATACGTACCAATTGGGTTCTGAGGATTTCCAACTGGAAATGTTTTAAAGGTGGACAAATTTAGATTTAAAAGATATTGGAAAATAAAGCTGGTTCAGCAATAGAGTTACTGATGAGGGGAACAATCTGCCATGTAGAGGAGATGCACTTGAAAACTGTCTACCAAACAAGAGGTGCTGTACAGTCGATCTACATTCTCATGTTCGTATATCCACTGAGTACAACAATTTCCGAGAGTGTGTAAGAACTGATATGCGATTTGAACATATGAGGAAATGTTACTTTTCGTGATCAGTGTGTCTTCGTTAGTAAAGAGTTAACGTTCTTTTATTTACAACATATGAATATATACATAAAAATATGGTCTAAGATTTGGACACACTGCTTCAGGAAGCCTTTTCAAGAAGTGAGGGTGCGGAGGGGAAAAGAAAGGGATATTTTGCTGCTGGTGAGCGGCTCTTGTTCCAAGGATTTTAGCACTATCCGTATGACTTATTAACACTGACACTACTTGTGTCCGTGTCTCATCAATAGTAACAAAGTGCAGTGATACATCATGGACACTGAGATCAGACACACACTTACTCGGGACTGGAAAAATTCGTTTAGATTTGTACCTCATAAGGAACTCTCTAGCATCACATTTTTGAAGACAGACCAACAACAGCTTTATCAACAAAATTTATGTACCAATAAACATGAAATATGAAGCTTCAACATGAACATGTGTTTCTATAATGAGAAAGACAAGAAAATGCAATATGGTAAAATAGCGGCGACGCCGAATGTCTTCATCTGTGTTTTTCCAGACAATTGCAACTCCTCGTAAAATTCGAGAGCATTTGCATACACCAAGACGAGAAAATGTTCACTTGTGATGTGGGCTGCAGCGCCAGAACCACATAGGTGGTCAAGACTTCATTTGCCTAATGCCTGAGACAATATCAAAATTTTAAATGACGGAACATTTCTTACGTCTATAAGGTTTGAGTCGCCGTCTTCCTTGAAATATTTTGCTTCCGAAAATGTATTCATGAATCTTGTGGCTGGCTTTACCGTGGCGGTGACTGTTGTTAATGCGCCTCCTACGGTAGTTAATAATGCTCCGGCTCTTGTGGTAGCTGATAATGCTCCGGCTCCTGCGGTAGTTGATTATGCGCTGGCTCTTGCGGTAGTTGATAATGCGCCGACTCCTGCGGTAGTTGATTATGCGCTGGCTCTTGCGGTAGTTGATTATGCGCTGGCTCTTGCGGTAGTTGATAATGCTCCGGCTCCTGCGGTAGTTGATTATGCGCTGGCTCTTGCGGTAGTTGATAATGCTCCGACTCCTGCGGTAGTTGATTATGCGCTGGCTCTTGCGGTAGTTGATTATGCGCTGGCTCTTGCGGTAGTTGATTATGCGCTGGCTCTTGCGGTAGTTGATAATGCTCCGACTCCTGCGGTAGTTGATTATGCGCTGGCTCTTGCGGTAGTTGATAATGCTCCGACTCCTGCGGTAGTTGATTATGCGCTGGCTCTTGCGGTAGTTGATTATGCGCTGGCTCTTGCGGTAGTTGATAATGCTCCGGCTCCTGCGGTAGTTGATTATGCGCTGGCTCTTGCGGTAGTTTATAATACGCCGGCTCCTGCGGTAGTTGATAATGCGCCGGCTCCTGCGGTAGTTGATTATGCGCTGGCTCTTGCGGTAGTTTATAATACGCCGGCTCCTGCGGTAGTTGATTATGCGCTGGCTCTTGCGGTAGTTTATAATACGCCGGCTCCTGCGGTACTGGATAATGTGGCTGTTGCTGTTGCTTCTGCTTGTGGCGGCGGCGGTTGATTCTGTCTCGGTGTTTTTCGATCTCGGGTTATTATCCTCCTGCTATTATAATTTCTTCGAGTTGATACTGCTCCGGATTGCTATTTTTGCGCTGCTCTTGGTGTTAAATAAACACACGTGCACTCCTACGTAGTTATAGGGCCCCGGGGGATTATGTAGCCTCCAGTATATACGGTCCCGCGGTGTTGATTATGCGGGTCTTGGCGGTAGAATACCTCCTGCTACTAGGGTAAATTGTTGCTGTTTTATGCTTGATGGGCCTTGTTTCTGTTTTTTTTGGGATCTTTCCTCCCGAAAACTATTTTTCTTCGAGTTTCTCTTCTTCCGATTATACTTCTTAGTTGTGCACAACACAGTATATATTTATCTTCTGGGGTGCAGAGCCCTACAAGATTTAACGATATCATTCATATTACTTCCTGTGTCAAACTGTAGGTAAAAGGACACACGTGCACTAGATATAATGATATTTTGTGCCAACGTTTTTTGATGAAAAAACGTATGCTCAAAATAAAATGTCACATTAAATTGCCTTGTTTTCCCTATGGTTATAACTAAACACGGGTTTGTCGAGTAAATTTCTCTACCATACAATATTGAAATAGAATGTCACCAATACCGAGTAACTGTGTCGATAAGTGTTTAGGAAGGAAAGCAAACCTAGTGGCAACACGCTGTTGGGGGCGAAATTTCCAAATAATGTCATCATAATGTTGTGTCATTTCTACATTTTTGTCCTGAAACGTCTCTAACATAGGTAATAATTAGTTCTCGACGGTGCGAGAACATTGTATTAAGTAGTTTCAGGAATTTATCAAACCTAGAGCAACTGTTGTGAATTCACATATTCGGCATGTGTGTAATTTCTCTTTGTGCATTTTGGCAAGTCACCCACCTTGTTCAAAGTTACTCATTAAATCGTTAGTGATACCTTTCGTTTGATGATAGCACTCTGAAGGAGGGGTGTTAATTTTTCAGTTTTTAAAACTGTAGTGTAAAGCACCCTTCTGGCAAGACAGTGATGGAGCGAAAATGATGGTTGAAAGTTTTTCTTTTTCGGGCTCCCTGCCTTGGTGGGGAATCGGCCAGTGTGTTAAATAATAAAAAAAATATATCACTTCTCATCAAGGGTGAGCTCTTTGATGGTGTTTAAAGGGTAATGATCTCGGAGGCTTTTTCCCAAACCGCCACAGTTTTATAGTTTTTATGTAAAGAGAATAGGAACCAAATGCGGGCATCACCTGCTTCTACAGAAGTTTTCGAATATTATAGGATTTCCAACAGAAAAGTAGAAATTGCCATGTTTCCTGGAAAGTTCTTACTGTTTATGGGTATTCCAACAGAAAGAAGAGAAATTGCCATTTTCCGGGAAAGTCTTTACTACATGGGTATTCCAATCAGAAAGAAGGAAATTAGACAATTTTCCTGGAAAGTCTTATATAGGATATTCCATAGAAAGAGAGGAGAAATTGCCATTTTCCGGCAAAGTCTTACTATGGGTATTCCAACAGAAAGAAGAAATTGCCATTTTCCTGGGAAAGTCCTTACTATGGGTTATTCCAACAGAAAGAAGAAACTTCCATTTTCTGGTAAGTCCTTAAGGAGGTGTATTCGAACAGGAAAGAGGAACTGCCCTTTTCCTGGATAAGTGTTCTTTGTGTATTAGAACTAAGAGGCTAACGGTCATTTTTCATGGGAAAGTCTTTACTACGATTGTAGTCGAACAGATAGAAGAAATTGCTTATATTCCTGGAAAGGGAATAAAACTGCTTAAGTGCCAAATTTTATTGGACAAGTTACCAGATCAATGGTTTTAATTCAAAAGCCGGCCAGTTATCTTAGTTTGTTTGGATAGCATGTTGTTAAACACGAGCGATAAATATAGCTGGTGTTTATGCGCACAGCTTATGGACTATGGCTGCCATTTTTCTTTTGCATGCTTTACCAACGATAATGTTATGAATGACCAGTACGTAAATATAATATATCTCCCTGTGTCCATGTTAGATCGATAGAACGTAAGGATGGGTTTTACCAACAGGGCGGGCCCGATAATTTACCGTTCAGATAACTCTCTACCAAATCCTAACCATCCTTCTGGGTGCAGACACTGTAATTAACCTCCAGGACTCAAGTCCGGCTAGTTGTTTTCCCTGCATCTATTCATATTAAATATTATTTTCCATACACTAACAACATGAAATTATAATACACACTTGCTTCCTTCTTCAGTCTAATCAATCTAATACTGTCGAAAACAAGCCATGTTGGTGGTGCCAAAGCACTTGACACTCAATACCTTCCTCACACCCTTCTGGCCTTCCTTGTACTTGGATGACGCCTACTCCTGGTAGATGTCTTACTGGTAGTTTTATCGGCCATTCCAGCCTCTGCTAAATGTCCACTCCAGATCGAAATAAGCTTTTACCTCAGCACCTCTCAGTAACAAAGTAGTTTAATTTCACACACACCACTCACACTTTAGAACTGGACTGGGGACCCTCATCCTCAGAGAAGAGAGTCACTGAGTTTGTCCGGAAGAATTTGTCTTTATTAATCGTTTGTTGTGGTAGGGACCAATCGGGGAGGAATTTGCGTTGACTCCTGGCCCCTAATCATGACAAAGTGACGGATGGACAGATTTACGGGCCATCTTCTAGCGGGAAAATTCAGTTAACTCTCTAGCTTGGGTCTTTGATGGGTGGTCATATGCCGTGATGTTCTGGACTGCTGAAGACAGGAGCATACTCAGGATGATTATATATATATATATATATATAATATTATATATATACTAGATTATCTTAATATATAATATATATATATATAGTATATATATATATTGCAATAAGATTTCACAGTAAACAGGTGTAGTTTCAGAATTTATGCAAATCACCCACTCTGAAAGAATAGCAGAAATTCCAAGCCGCTTTCGTGACTACTAACATTATTTGGGAAAAACTACTTTGATAATGTGCGTAGTCACGAATTGCGCGTGGTCTTTCTCTATTCTTGTCAGTAGGGGGTGGTTTGCATATATATATATTAAAGTATATTGATATATTTTATAGTTTATTAGATATTTTTTTAATAATATTAATATATGTGTGTGTGTGTGTGTGTATATGGGTCGCGCGGGATTAAGGTTCATCTTGCCGAATAAGGTAAGTCGATAATATTGGGGTTGCTATAATTTTGCAAGAAAAAAATCATTCTGAACCTAACGACTAAATGTATTTAATTTTTCTTTGGGTATTATGAAAATTAGGGTTAAACTTATCTAAAATCATAATTTAGTGGATTAGGCCTAAATTTAAATGCGTTTGTTTTGTTTAATGTTAGGTAAGTTTTGTAAGGTTCTTTTGACACAAAATTCTTAATTTTTACATTCAAGGGTTAAATGGAAAAAGATCTTTTTGAATGTTCAGAGATTATTTTAGAAAGGACTCTAATTTTAAATCAGTTCTTGCTAACTGACCTGTTTTACCTATTCCGCACGGGACGTACTATTTATATGTATATATACTTTATTTATTATTTTAAATATATTTATATACTATATATATAATATTATATCAGTGTCAACACTGGCGGTTATATATGTTGCGCTCGTTAATACAATGTAATCCTTGAGACACAACGGGGATCCCGGTGTTCTGTATTATGATGGGCCTGTACTGCCAAACAATGCGTGGGGTCCTGAACTGGCTGGGTTGGACAACTCACATAAGCTCCTTTACCTGGCAGTCGTCATCTGGTCAAAAGCATGATATAACAACATGTTCTTTGTTGCATATTAATGTAGTATTTTACTTTGTGGGGCGACAGAGAGGGAGGCCCAAGCGAGGAAGATTGTGGGAGGGAGAAGCAAGTACAGAGTTCTACTCTTGTTTTGCATGTGTCATACTGGTGGATAAAGCAGGCATGTTTTTGCATGTGTCTACTGTTGGATAAGCGGAGCAGGTTTTGCATGTGGTCATACTGGTGGATTAAAGCAGCGCATGTTTTGCATTGTGTCACACTGGTGGACTAAAGCGGCAAGAAGGTTGTGCAGTGTCATACTGGTGGATATAAAGCAGCGCATGATTAGCATGTGTCACACTGGTGGGATAAACGAGGAGGAAGGTTTAGCATGTGTCATATGGTGGATAAAGCGGAGCAGGAGTTTGATGTGTCATTACTGGTGGGATAAAGCAGAGCAGGTTTTGCATGTGGTATACTGGTGGATAATGCAGCGCAGGTTTAGCAACAAGGTGTCACAAAACCCTGCGTGGAATTTATTAAAGCGGAGCTGGTTTTGGAATTGTGGCTACTGGTGGAATGAAAGCAGCACAGGTTTAGCACGTTTCATACTGTTGGATTTTTTTAAAGCAGCAAGGTTTTAGCACGTTTCATACTGGTGGATAAAGAAGCACCAGGTTTAACACGTTTCATACTGGTGATAAAGCAGCACAGGTTTAGCACGTTTCATACTGGTGGAATAAAGCGCATCAGGTTATAGCACGCCCGTTTCATACTGGTGGATTTAAAGGCAGCACAGGATAGCACTGATCTTTTCCTTATATTTGCAATTATTTTTTCACTTACTCGTTAAAATTAAAAATGTGATAATGTTTTATCAGTTGAAAACTCATTAATGTAGTTTAATTAATGAGGCAGAAGGAACGAAAAGGGTGCGGTCAGTTGCAAACATTCACTCATCGACTCGGAAAACACGCACTGGCGCAATAAACACGGCCCCCATCAACCCGTGCGCGCACACACATCACACACCCACACTACACACACACACCCCACACACTCACACACACACACTCACCACATATATACATAACCCCCACACCACACCCTGCAATCCACAATTAGGAATATACAATTAGGCTGTGAAGTGTACACTGCCCCACGTTACATCAAAAAAATGACCTGCGCACTTCAACCATATAACTGCTGCAGTATATGGCGCGCCTGGCAAACCTAAGATTAGCTTTCCGACACCTCAGTAAGGAATCGATCAAGTACTATGTTACACCGTGTATGTCAGGCCCATATTGGAGTATGCAGCAACAGTTTGGAAACCCCACACCTGATATGTCAAGATGAAATTAGAGGAAGTGCAATGGTTTCCAATAAGGACTAGTCGGAGCTAAGGTGGACATATCCATCGAGGGATGAGGGCTAAGAGAAATCGTCATGGAGGATAGGAAAGGATAGGAGGGGAATGTAATGAATAATATACAGAGACTAATTGGACAGGGTGGACTGGACACCGAGAGGATTGCTGCCCGACATGGGACCAAAGCAACAAGGTGGATGTTGTAGACCAGCTGAGTTTTCATAGATGTAGGAAGTATTTCTGCACAGTTTTCAGGAAGTGAAATAGTCTGGAAAATGATGTTGTTTAGGATAGGATCCACGCATTGCTTCAAGAAGAGGTTTGATACAGCTCATGGAGCAGTGAGTGTTGGACCTAGTAGCGACCAGTAAAGAGGCGGAGCCAGGGCTGTGAATCGACCACAATTAGGTCCGAGCGCACACACACACACACACACCACACACCACACACACACACACACACACACACACCCACACCACACACAACACTCACACACAAACACACACTCGTGAGGTAATCAAGCGGTTTGAGCTCGTGTTTTGGTGTAAGTTTGGACTGTACCATGAGGAAATAGAGTGTGGGATATAGGCGTGTGCCGGCATACAGAGTGATTAAATCACTTAAGCCCCGAGCGAACAAAAAGGAAATATAAGCGATCACAGAAAGCAATTTGTAAATTGTGACAGTTACGATGTGGGGGCCCGTTGGAAGGAAGGTGAACGGTTGTGTCTAGCCCTAAAATAGTGTTGCCATAATAACGCAGTGGCAGTGGGGTATTCTGCCAAGAATAAGTGCGACTCAAGATCAGGGGGGAGATAAGAGATTATGTATGGTGTGTCAGTAAAATACGATTTGATGGTAGAAAAAAATAGATGAGCTAAGGAGACTACAGTGCCTACAGGAAGTTAGTGGAAAAATTTACCGGAGAAGAATCAAGCATTCTTCTAACTACTGGGGCTTCAGGACGGTCGACAACAACTTCCACTGGCCAGCCCACATGTATTATTCACCTACGTTTGAGTTGCACATGGTTAAGCACCAGTCTCTAGCGTCGGGAAATTGGGGGTCACTCTCCTCGAACTATAGGAATTAGAATAGCAGAATTTTACTGGCATTTAATAGAATTATTGAGGTTTTTGGGAGAGTTAAAGCGTTTAATCATAGATAGCCTAGTATGAGAGTAGCCTACGTGAAGCCTAGCATTGCAAGAATTGAACGTAATTTTAGGCACAACACAGTACAGTGGAACCAGAGATTGGGTGACATATTGCAAAAAAACATATGTCGTACATACGATGGAAATAAGGGGACTGCTGCGTAAAACCCCATAAAAACTATACGAATACACACACAATACACACAACACACCACACACTACACCTCACCACATACATCTACATGGAAATTTCGCACCTTTAAGTTGGAATTTAACGTAATGTTAGGCACAAAGGACAGTACAGTGCGAAACAAGTACTAGGGTTACATATGCAATAACACGATGTAGTGCATACGGAGGGATTTATGGGACAGGCTTACTCTAACGCACACCATACACACACACTTACCCACTCACACTAGGTGAGGAACAGGATCTGATTGTTGCGCTCTTGAATAGCTGTTGCTCACACACACTCACACACTCTCAATAATGGTTTTCACTCCGTTTTGTGCGAATTGACCCTTGGCAACCCTTCTTCGCTCGAATGTCAGCGTTGGATCGTGTCCGCGCGTCTCTCTTCCTCTCTTTCCTTCTCTCTATCTCTTCTTACTCTTTCTGTCTCATTCTCTCTTTCTCTCTCTACTCTTTCTCTCCTTCCTCTCTCTCTCTTACTTCTCTCTTCCTTCTTCCCTTTCTCTCTCTTCCTCGACCTATTTTTCCTCTTCTCTTCCTCTCTCTCCTCCTCTCTTCCTCTCTCTTTCCTCTCTCTCCTTCCTCTTTTTCTCTCCTCCTCTCTCTATTATTCTCTCTATTCCTCTCTCTATTCCTTTCTCTCTCCTCCTATCTTTCCTTCTCCTCCTCTCTTTCTCTCACTCTTCCCGCTTTCGTTTTCACTCTCCCCCTCCTCTCCTCCGTCTACTTTCCCCTCTCTCTCTCTTCCTTTATTTCTCTCTCTCTTTCCTTTAATAAAAAAAAAAGATGGTTGGGACTCGATACGAATCAGGGATCAGGATGACATTGGTATTGGTAGGGGAGGAATGGATGGGAGGAAGCACGTGGAAAAATGCATGGAAGCCAAAGACTAGGAGAGAAAATTAGGAGAGCTTTCTGAAAAAAAATGGAGAAAGAGCTCTCTCGCGAAATGGGAAAAGGAAAGAGGTTGGGAGAAGGAGACGAAGAAATTGGAGGCTCAAATCGAAACTGCAGTAGACAGGGTAAGGGTCCTAGGTTTGAGGTAAACAGGCTGAAGCATGTGATCAGGGGCTTGTGACCAGAGAAGACACGATATGAAGCTGACGAGGATGAACAGAAGGAAGGGGATTGAAATTATGATTAAGGTCGTATCTGCCTGCATAGCCAGGGCAGGGAATAAAAGGAAAAGAGCAGATGGGTGACAGATAGAGATGCGAGATAGTCGTATGCTGAGGCACAACCATGCTACCAAGAGCACTTGGAAAAATCAAGGGGAGAAATGGACCATATACCAGACAGGATCCAGAATCACAGAGGGAGAGGCAATGGGAGGAGAGGAAGGGAAAATCAGTGGTTTATCAAGGGGCTTCGGGTGAGAGCAGAGGAAAAAGACACACATGAAAAGACGGCAGGAAGGAAAGAAAGGACGATTGTAAAAATAATCACGGAAATCAGGGGGAGATGACATGGACGAGTTGTAAAATTTTCAGAGAATAGGCGGAGTACGTGAAGGGGAGAGAAAAACCGACGAACAAGCTGATTCTCAGGGCCAGAAACAGTGAGGATACAGGATCCTCCAAGAGAATCAAGGTTGAAAAACGCGGAAGAGTACAAGAGGTGTTCAGAGACAGAGACAGAACTAAGTGAGACAGCAGGCTTGAGGGATAACCACGAGGACAAAAAAAAAAGCGACAAGGAGAAAGGAAAGGAAACAAGGATGGAAACCAGCCAGAGGTCAGTTCAGAGCAGAACAGAGAAGAAGCAACGGGGCAAGCAAAAACACAACTATCCTCAGAACCCCACAACCCATCACACCTTCCCAACACAAACTACAATCCATACCCACAGCTTTCCACCCACTCCCCAATCATTAGAATCCCACAGGTTATGATACCAGGTCTCCCACCCCCACAGCCCCAAACCACTGTATTGGAAAGAAACTGAAGGAAGGTATGGTTACACAAACGCTGATGGAATAACAAACAAGTGGGAGGACAGTCCGGCACGAAAGTGTCAAAAAGAGATATCACCGGAAATCATAGCGCTCACAGAAACCAAGCTTACAGGTTATGATAACAGATGCATCTTTCCAACGGGATTACCAGATCCTGAGAAAAGACAGAAGGAACAGGGGGGGTGAGAGTGGCACTGCTGGATCAAACACAGATGGAATTTTGAAGAGATGGATGAGAGGAGACAGCAGAGTAGAATAATGATTACTTAGCGGGAACGCTTCACGCGGAGGTCCCAAGGTGGTAATTGCAGTGATGTATACACCCACCACGAAAAGCAGCCGAGACCAGGGCATGTTTATGACGAGAGCAATAGAGCGATTGTTGTCACCACTGGCAGCCAGTGGCCAGAAGAGAAGAGTCATGCATGCAGCCGGCCAAGATCCTGATCATGGGCGCGACTTTAACTCAAGGAGATCGACTTGGAGAGCTTGGTGCCAATGGGGGCCAAGATACATGGAGGGGCTAAAAATGATGGGGTGGTACTGGAAAACTTCATCTGTACCTACACGTAAGGGACCACTACAAGAGAGAGAGGAGAGGAATTGAGCCCGCATGGATGGACTTCAGGATCACCTTGAGCAGTGCAGAGATTGAGGACATCACTTATGAAAGGACCCTTGGGGCCAGCGCGATCCATGTGGTTTTGAGCTTCGAATACACAGTAGAGCTACAAGTGGAGGGGGAGGGGGGGGAAAAGCAGGAAGGCCAGGGACAAATGAAACCAAACTACAAGAAAGGGGACAACAGGGGAATAAGGAACTTCCTGAACGAGTTCAGTGGGACAGAGAACTGGCAGGGAAGCCAGTTAATGAGCGCGATGGATTATGTAGCAACAAAGTGCAAGGAGCTGAGAGAGAGGTTTTACCCATGGGAAAAAAGGGATAATGAAAAAAGCCAGGATGAGCCCATGGTTTTCACCCAAAGGTGCAGGGAGGCAAAAACCAAGTGTGCTAGGGAATGGAAGAAATATAGAAAAATATAGAAGAAGAGAATAAGGAGAACAGTCGTAGTGCCAGAGAAGCGATATGCACAGATATGAAGGGAGGCCCAAACGACAAATATGAAAAAAAACGTCTTAGCTGCGCAAGCAAAATCTGACCACGAAGCTGTTATACAGCCACATTCAGGAGGGAAAACAACAGTCAGGACCAGGTAATCAGATAAGGACCCAGGAAGGAGGGAGACACAACATGAAATGACCGTGAAGTATGTGAGGGAACAAACAAGAGGATTCAAAGAAGTGTTCACAGAGGAGAAGAAGGGGCTCCAGAGGGTCGGGAGTGGTGTTGGACCATCACCAGGTGCTGGCCACGGTACACACAACGGAGGAAGAAGGAAGAGGCTTCTGAGTGAGCTAGATACATCAAAAGGCAATGGGGCACGGATAACATCTCTCCCATGGGTCCTGAGAGAGCGAGAAGAAGAGATTATATGTACCCCTAACAAACATATACAATACAACTATCGAAACAGGTGAGAGTGCCTAGAAGCATGGAAGGAAGACAGCCAATGTAGTCCCAATCTTTTAAAAAAGGACTCGAAAGACATGAAGCACTAAACTACAGACCAGTGTCACTGACATGTATAGTATGCAAAGTCATGGAGGAAGATTGTCAGGAGAAGAGTGGTGGAAACACCTAGAAAAGGAAATGATCTCAATCAACAGCACCCAAACATGGTTTCAGGGACGGGAATCCTGGGCCTTGTCACAAAACCACTGGATGGTGTTCTATGACAAAGGTGACAGCAGTTTAAAGACAAGGGCGAGGGAGTGGGTTTGCGTTGCATTTTCTTGGGACTGCAAGACGAAGGCGTTTTGACACGTTCCACACAATAGATTAGTGCAAAAAACTGGAGGAACAAGCAGGGGAGAACAGTGAAGGCACTACATGTCTGGATCAGGATATTTGCAGAAGACAGCAGACGAGTAAGGGTTACGTGGCGAGATGTCTGACGGTGGGCACCTGTGACCAGGCGGGGGTCCCACAGGGGTCGTCCTAGGCAGTTGATGTTTCTGGTATTTGTGAAACGGACATGACAGAAGGAATATACTCTGAGGGTGTCACAGTTTGCAGATGAGTGAAGTTGATGAGAAGAATTCATATCGATTCGAAGACCAGGCCAGAACTACAAAGGGATTTGGACAGGCTGCAGAACTGGTACAGCAATTGGGCTCCTGGATGCCAAATCCCACAAGTGCAAAGTCATGAAGATTGGGGTAAAAGGGCCAAAGAAGACGCAGACGGAGTACAGTCTAGGGGGCCCCAGGACTACAAAACCTCACTCAAGTAAATAAGATCTTGGGGTGTGAGCCTATAACACCAGGGCACATTCTCCTGAAGGCGCACATCAACCAAATAAAACTGCTGCCAGCACATGGGCGCCTACAAACCTCAGAACAGCCATTCCGAACATCTTTAATAAGGAGTCGTTCAGGACCCTGTTACAACAACGTGTACGTTTAGGCCCATATTGAGTATGCGGCACAGTTTGGGAACCCACACTCTAGCCAAGATGGTAAAGAGACTAGACAAAGTGGAAAGGTTTGCCACATGACTAGTTCCAGAGCTAAGAGGTATGTCTACGAGAAGATGTTAAGTGAAATCAACCTCGACGACACTGGAGGGAACAGCGAGAGATAGAAAAAAGGGGGGAACGAAACGACTTACAAAATATGAGAGGGATTGACAAGGTGGACAAAGACAGGATGTTCCAGAGATGGACACAGCAGAAGGGGACACGTTTGGGAAGCTGCAGACTCAGATGAATCACAGAGGATGTTAGGACAGTATTTTTTCAGTCACCCAGAGAAGTCAGGAAGTGGAATAGTTTGGGAAGAGATTAGTGGAGGCAGGATCCATACATAGCTTTAAGCAGCGGTACGAATAAAGCTCATGGTTCAGGGTGGAGGAGGGAACTAGTGGCGACAGTGTTGGGCGGGGGGCCCAGGAAGCTGGGACTAGACCCTGCAAACCTCAACTAGGTGTGTACAACTAGGTGAGTACACAACACACACACCACACTCAAACGCAAAAAGGTACTGACAAATCTGGAAGGACAGCGGAGGGTAAGGGGGGAGACATGGATAAACGGGACATACAAAATATGCGTTGGAATAGACAAGGGTGGACAGAGACAAGATGTTCCACGGTGGGACACAGAAACAAGGGGCTCACAATTGAAAGCTGAAGACTCGGTTGAGGTCAAGGGGATGTTTAGGAAGGATTCCTTCAGCCATAGGAGTTAGTTAGGAAGTGGAATAGTCTTGGCAAAGCGATGTAGTGGGGAGGCAGGAAACTATACATAGTTTTAGATCGGAGGTATGATTAAAAGCTCATGGAGCAGGCGGGAGAGAGGGAACTAGTAGCGGTCGGTGAAGAGGCTGGGCCGGAGCTGAATCTCGACCCCTGCAACCACAATTAGGTTGAGTACATTTAGGTGAGTACACACACCATCCACAACACCACGTCACACACACACCACCACACACACACTCACACACACACACACACACACACACAACACACACACACACATGGGTACGAGTTATTTCTTGCATGAGATACAGTGGGAAAGAGAACTGGTGAGAAAACAGTGAATGAAATTATAGACTTTGTGACCTCAAAATACAGAGAGATAGAGGAGAGGTTCGTAGTTAAGTGAAACAGAATGACTGGGGAGACTTAATAAGCCTTCACCCAAAAGTGTAGAGGCGCCAAAACTAAGTGCGCTAAAACATGGAAAAAGTTACAATAGAACAAAAGGACCCAGGCAAAAAAGGTAGATTCAGCCGAAGGCCAGGAAAATAAGCAAGCAAGGAAAGTTGGGAGGCCCCAGCGACAATACCAGAATGGACATAGCATCGAAGGCAAATCTGACCCAAAGTTGTTGTACTTGAGCAAGAGTCAAGAATAGGTAATCTGGCTAAGGAAGGAAGGAGGGGATAGGGGGAGGAAATGGTATGAAAGCGACAAGGAGGAGATGCAAGAGGTGTACTTCACACGTTCTGAGACAGGGAGAGAGGTGCTCTGTGTGGCTTCTACCTACAGTTTCAAGCACTTTTATCGAAACTGGGGGAAACTACCTGAGGTGTGAAGAATTGCAAAATAATTAGTCCTATCTTTTAGGAGGACAGGCAGGTTTAGCATTAAATTAGGACTATTGTCACCGGAATGCAATTAGGATGCAAAGTAATGAGAGAAGTTTATCAAGGAAAAGACCAGTGGAGCACATCCTTAGAAAGGAATGAGTTGTATACGATTACCGACACGGATTGTCAGGGAGGGAAAAATCCTGATTCCACATACCTACTTGAGTTTTACGAAACAAGGTAACAGTAAGATAGGAAAGAGAAAGAGATGGTTGAATAGATTGCATTTTCTTGGATTGTAGTCAAGATATTTGTGAAAAAGCTAAAGGAGCAGGGGCCAGGAATAACAGGAAGACACTGAAAATCAATTAATTGAATACCTGAAGGCAGGAGCAATGGCTGATGGTTTCGTGCACGACGGTGTCGGAAATGTGCCACTGTGACAAGCGGGAGTTCTAGGGCCGGTGTGTTTCTTGTATACCACGTGATTGACTTGGCGGAATGGATAACTTCAGAGGCCGTCCCTGTTTACAGGACGGACGTGCAGTTAATGGGGGAGGAAAATTGAAGTGGGATAAGGGATCAGACAGAACTACAAAAGGATTTGACAACAGAAATGCCTGGATCAGCAACTGGCATTATGGAGTTTACCTCACCAAGTGCAATGTCAATGAAGTTTGGGCAAGGTTGAAGAAGACCACTGGACAGAGTACATGTCTAGGGGGCCTATATTCTGACAAACTCATCATTGGTAAAAGATGTTGAGTGTATGATAACTTAATTCTCTCCGGCAAGAACCTGTAGACTTGATAAACAAAAATAATGGGTAGAAAGAAATAGTGGAACAGGAGAAAAAGGACGACTGTGAAGGAATAACTCAATAATGTTGAGGCAGGAAAGCGAAGTAATAATGATTTTAAAAAAAATTAACAGTAGCTAACAAAACAGGTTGGAGTTTAAGTGATAAATGTCATTAGCGAATATAATTTATCGGAGGACATTTGTCGCAGGTGATAGAGTAACGGCAAACTAGTGCAAATGACAAGGCAATCTAGAAGGTTAAAGGGCGAACAGACGGGAAAGTTGGATAGTTCTTATTATCTGTAAATAAGACAGGCACCATTCTTTAATTATTAGGAAATTTCTCCATGTATATTCAGGATCGAAAAAATTGTGCACCTATGGAAGAGAACAGCTTACGAAAAACATCAAAAGGATCAACACCAAGGAAAGAAATTGAGAGAGAGAGGGAACCACAAGGAAAACAAGAAACACACAAAACTCAGTTATTTGCAGCACCAACTCTATAGATGCTTGCCGCTCCTACCATCTATAACAATATTATAATATCACACCCTTCCTTCCCTCCTCACCGCCTTCCTACAGCTAAAAAATTTACCCCTTCCCCAGAAACTGTAAACACACCAACCCCAGCCTGACTTATTTCCCTCCTTTCAGAGGAGAAACAAATATATATCCTGGACAACAAAAACCACAGCACTGTGAAAGAAAATTAGTTGAGAGTATGGAAATGGATTTTCAATTAAGTGTGATAAACTGGATGAACAACTGGCAAAGGAAACCCTAATCATCATAACTATTACAGAGGCGAGGCTAACCAAAATGGCAATACACTCCATTTTACTATCCTGAGATCAAACAATGAGAATAGGAAGAGGAAACAAGGGAGGGAGACGAGTTGCACTGATAATCAGAACCAGTGGAGTTTGAAGAGATGAAAGGGATAAAAAATAGTCAAATGAATACATATTGCACACAAGCAATAATCCACAGCCCACCATAAAATGGTTGGAGAACAAGTCTGGAATATGAAAACAATAACAAAGCAGTGGATGACACCATAAGAGAAGCAGTAACAATAGCCCATTGGGGCAACAACAAAGCTACGTATCATAGGGAAAATGGGATCCAGATGGGAAACCAAAAATATTGGGTACTGAAATGATTTAAGTGGTAATGGAAAACTTCGTATCAACATACAAAGAATGCAACGAAGAGAGAGAGAGAGAGAGAGAGAGAGAGAGAGAGAGAGAGAGAGAGAGAGAGAGGAGAGAGGATGGGTTAGCAAGACTGCATCTGGCATTTAATATAAGAGCCTTGGATATAAGTGATATAGAATAAGAATTTGCTATTAACGAGCGGCCATAGTTTACTAAATATTGAATTACATGATGTAGTAAATGATAGGTGAAGGACGGGAGAAGACAGATTTCAGAAGAGGAAACTCTGATGGGAGCAGAATATTCCTGAAAGCAGTGCATTGAGAAAGAACTGGATGGAGGGTTAACGAATAAGTTAGAGTACATAGCTGGAACTTGTTGGAAGGCAGAGTAGTTGTTTCTATCCTAAAGAAGAGAAAATAATTAAGAAAAAGGAAAATATATCTTTTTCACATAATTCAAAATAAATAAATCTTTTTCTGTATTGGAAAATCACTGTGCCAGCGGACCGGGCCTAGACCAGGCTTTTTGGAGGTGGTCTTACCGGTGAGATCGATGATGATTGACATATGACGTAAGGCTTGCAAGTGACTCCGTGAGACAACTAAAGCTGCAGAGAAAAAAAAAGTGCAGAAGCATGGGAAAAGTTTTTGAAACTGATGGACGAAAGAGATATGAGGAGAGATAGGAATTAATGTGAAAGGTAAGGAAAGAATGTGAGTGAAAATCAAGGTAGTCACTACTGGACAATCACAGCAGAGGTTGACAGCAAAAAACCAGGAAATAAGCCTGGAGGAGGAGAGCTTACAAGAGAGAAAAAAGAGGTCAGTGACGAGTAAAATAAACTATTAAAAGAGGTATTCTCAGTGGAACCAGGCACAGCATCGGAGGGCCAAACAGTAAGACTACGCCAATAGGTTAAAACCATACAAATAACAAGGAATCAGGTAAAGAGACTTTAAATGGGATCAACAGTGTGTTACCATAGATTTTGTGAGTGGCAATAGAATCTGTTTGAACCCCTGGATTCAATCTTCAGTAAGGTACTGGAGACTGAAAACTCGCCATAAACCTCGTAAACTGTTGTAGTCTCAATATTTATGACAAGAGGCAGATAGAAAGCGTTGAACTACAAACCGATAACACTAACAGGTATTATATGAAAGATAATGGAGAAGATCAGAGAGAGATTGGTGGAACACTTTAATAGAGGTGATTTTGCAAATAATAACTGACCTGCTAGTTTGCAAACAATAAAAGACTTGCTAGTTTGCAAACAATAACAGACCTGATAGTTTGAAAACAATAACAGATCTGCTTGTTTGAAAACAATAACAGACCTGCTAGTTTGAAAACAATAACAGACCTGCTAGTGCTCTGTGACAGAGTAAAAGATGTGACACATGAGTGAAAGGTATAACTGGATTGCGACTTCGGATTCCAAGAAGGCAGTGGAAAGTGTATATCACAAAAGAGTAGGAAAGGTTATAGGAGCAGGCAGGAATAACAAAGAATGAGTTACAGTTTATCATATAATACAGATTTCGAACGTATGGAAATTAAACATAATATTGTTTAAGGTCTCAAAATGCAAAGGTCCTGTCCAGTACACAACACTATTTAACACCCTAAACACTATACAACACCGTACACAATTCACCAACACATAATGCTACACAAAATGTTAAAAATCGTACCACATTACAAAATACACTTCACAATAACACACCGCAATACACAGGATATTACCCAACATCATCTTTCACCATTAATCAAGTGATCAAACACACTGAGAGGGGTGGGGAGAGATGGGTGGGGAGAGAGGGGTTGGGTGAAAGCCTTGAAAACGAGGCTGTAATTTGGCCACTTTCCAGGAGGATTAGGTTCTGGGTGGTGGCTTAAATTTCTCTCCCGCCTCCAGCTATTCTCTGGAGGTCTGCCTCAGCACAACCATTGTTCGAGCGGGCCTCACTGCGTGGTCGAGGGCCTGAAACACATACCATTCTCATTTTCAGTGTGAAACGTTGACATGAACGTGTGAACACATTAGTCTTCCCCAGGTGGGAAAACATAGCTTTCTTGCTCCACTAATGTAACAATCCCCACGGATACACAGGGGCAGGCTCGCTAAGGTAAACATATTTGCCTCGTATCTATGATTTCTTTTAATGGAGTCTGTTAACAACAACAGGTGTAAAGTCCATCATGGTAGGTAAGAGACATAGGCAACAGTTAGGCAACTTTATTCCGAAACATTTTGCCTACACATTATTTCAGAGTATGGAACAGAACTCTTCTTCAGGGTGAGTGACTGACAAGCTTAAATCTACGACTTCCAGGGTGATGGACTGATTACATCGTCTTCACATCTCTACTGGTCCTGCCTACTTCCTGTACTCGACTGAAGAAGCCTACTGTTTAGGCGAAAGGTTTCGGAATAAAGCTGCCTAACTGTTTCTTGTGTGTGTTACCTACCAACCTACCGGTATTGTGTACCATTTTGATATTCACAAAGTCCATCATATTTGTCCTATATTTCGCACTCTGAGCGGAAGGGGAAGCCATCTTTGTTGCTAATAATGTGCTACTTCAACTAAAAAGAACTCGAGTGGGAAGTAAGACACACAAGACTAGGAGACGTAGACAACAAACTTGAATATCATAACACACAAATTCCTCAGCCAAGATGGTAAACTGCATATAAGAATAAGAGATAAATGAGAGGGACTAGACCTAATCATCTGTTTTGCTAAACTAGTTTACGAACACCCATTAGAATCGAATGAACATAATGTTAGAGATCTTAATGAAAGTTTGGTTGAAATACAGAGGACAGCAAGCATTACCATGACAATAAAGGAAGACCATTACTGCTGGTCAGAGAGGGACGAGGATCTAAGGATGGACCTAACTAATCGCCAGAGGATCAACGTACATTACATGATTTTCCAGTGCAACTTTAGCTGAAATAATGCTTTCAGAAACTACAAAATATAATCAGGGGAAAATGCCGATCGCAAATATTATACATTCTTCACGGAATTTACCCGACTATGAATGTAGCATTATCTTATCCAACATAAATGGTAGGGATATTTCCTCTTTCAAGTAAATATAGTGAGACATATGGCTAAAATCGTCAAACTAATTATAGATAAGGATTGTGGAATGTGATTGTCATTTGATAGTTTCACTAGCTATGTGATGAAGATTTCTAATGTGGCAGTAAATTAGTCATGGCAATACAGAGTTGGGAATAACCTCTACATCCTCACTCCCTTCCTTCCTTTCTCCCTCCCTCCCTCTCCCCGTCTCCTTCCTATCCTTTCCCTAATTACCTTCCTCTCCCTCCTCTTTTATATCTTTTTCCATTCACTGTCCTTCCCCTTTCTGCCTCAGATGTCCTACTTCCACTCATTGCACCTCCCTTCTCTCCCGTCCTCTCATTTCTTTCTCACCCTCGTCCCTCCTACACCTCATACTTCCCCCTGTTCCCCTCCCTCCCTCCCCTGGCTTGTGTTCCCACCATGTAGCAATCATACACCACAAGGAACCAGCACTTAGCTAATGTATCAAATTTTGCTATAAAAAATCAAAATTCCGTCCCTTCCTTCGTTTCTCTCCATACGTTTTTCTGCACCCAATTCGTCCTTTCATTCCCGTCCTAACATTCCCGATCGTTACCAGACAACCCATCCTTCTTCGCTAACGTCGCATCCCACCCTTCTCTCCTTCCCCTTCAAACCACTAACGTCGCATCTCCCCCTCCTATCCTTCCCCCTTCACACCACTAACGTCGCATCCCACCCTCCTATCCTTCCCCTTCACACCACTAACGTCGCATCCCCCCTCCTATCCTTCCCCCTTCACACCACTAACGTCGCATCCCACCCTCCTATCCTTCCCCCTTCACACAACTAACGTCGCATCCCACCCTCCTATCCTTCCCCCTTCACACCACTAACGTCGCATCCCACCCTCCTATCCTTTCCCCTTCACACCACTAACGTCGCATCCCCCCTCCCTATCCTTCCCCCTTCACACCACTAACGTCGCATCCCACCCTCCTATCCTTCCCCCTTCACTACCACTAACGTCGCATCCCACCCTCCTATCCTTTCCCCCTTCACACCACTAACGTCGCACCCCCCCCTCCTATCCTTCCCCCTTCACACCACTAACGTCGCATCCCACCCTCCTATCCTTCCCCCTTCACACCACTAACGTCACATCCCACCCTCTTATCCTTTCCCTTCACACCACTAACGTCGCATCCCACCCTCCTATCCTATCCCCTTCACACCACTAACGTCGCATTCTCCACCCTTCTATCCCTACCCCTTCACACCACTAACGTCGCATCCCACCCTCCTATCCTTACCCCTTCACACCACTAACGTCGCATCCCACCCTCCTATCCTTCCCCTCACACCACTAACGTCGCATCCCACCCTCCTATCCTTCCCCCTTCACACCACTAACGTCGCATCCCACCCTCCTATCCTTCTCTCTTCACACCACTAACGTCGCATCCCACCCTCCTATCCTTCCCCCTTCACACAACTAACGTCGCATCCCACCCTCCTATCCTTCCCCCTTCACACCACTAACGTCGCATCCCACCCTTCTATCCTTCCCCCTTCACACCACTAACGTCGCATCCCACCCTTCTATCCTTACCCCTTCACACCACTAAAGTCGCATCCCACCCTCCTATCCTTCTCCCTCACACCACTAACGTCGCATCCCACCCTCCTATCCTTCCCCTTCACACAACTAACGTCGCATCCCACCCTCCTATCCTTCCCTCTTCACACCACTAACGTCGCATCCCACCCTCCTATCCTTACCCCTTCACACCACTAACGTCGCATCCCACCCTCTTATCCTTCCACTCCCACACCACTAACGTAGCATCCAACCCTCCTATCCTTCCCCTCTTCACACCACTAACGTCGCATCCCACCCTTCAATCCTTTCCCCCTTCACACCACTAACGTCGCATCCCACCCTCCTATCCTTACCCCTTCACACCACTAACGTCGCATCCCACCCTCCTATCCTTCCCCCTTCACACCACTAACGTCGCATCCCACCCTCCTATCCTTACCCCTTCACACCACTAACGTCGCATCCCACCCTCCTATCCTTCCCCCTTCACAACCACTAACGTCGCATCCCACCCTCCCATCCTTCCCCCATCACACCACTAACGCCGCATCCCACCCTCCTATCCTTCCCCTTCACACCACTAACGTCGCATCCCACCCTCCCATCCTTCCCCCATCACACCACTAACGTCGCATCCCACCCTCCTATCCTTAACCCCTTCACACCACTAACGTCGCATCCCACCCTCCTATCCTTCCCCATCACACCACTAACGTCGCATCCCACCCTCCTATCCTTCCCGCTCACACCACTAACGTCGCATCCCACCCTCTTATCCTTCCCCCTTCACACCACTAACGTCGCATCCCACCCTCCTATCCTTACCCCTTCACACCACTAAAGTCGCATCCCACCCTCCTATCCTTCTCTCTTCACACCACTAACGTCGCATCCCACCCTCCTATCCTTCCCCCTTCACACAACTAACGTCGCATCCCACACCTCTATCCTTCCCTCTTCACACCACTAACGTCGCATCCCACCCTCCTATCCTTCCCCCTTCACACCACTAACGTCGCATCCACACCCTCCTATCCTTCCCCCTTCACACCACTAACGTTCGCATCCCACCCTTCTATCCCTACCCCTTCACACCACTAACGTCGCATCCCACCCTCCTATCCTTCCCCCTTCACACCACTAACGTCGCATCCCACCCTCCTATCCTTCCCCCTTCACACCACTAACGTCGCATCCCACCCTCCTATCCTTCCCCCTTCACACCACTAACGTCGCATCCCACCCTCCTATCCTTCCCCCTTCACACAACTAACGTCGCATCCCACCCTCCTATCCTTCCCCCTCACACCACTAACGTCGCATCCCACCCTTCTATCCTTACCCCTTCACACCACTAACGTCGCATCTCACCCCCTATCCTTACCCCTTCACACCACTAACGTCGCATCCCACCCTCCTATCCTTCCCTCTTCACACCACTAACGTCACATCCCCCCCTCCTATCCTTCCCTCTTCACACCACTAACGTCGCATCCCACCCTCCTATCCTTCCCTCTTCACACCACTAACGTCGCATCCCACCCTCCTATCCTTCCCTCTCACACCACTAACGTCACATCCCCCCCTCCTATCCTTCCCCCTTCACACACCACTAACGTCGCATCCCACCCTCCTATCCTTCCCCCTTCACACCACTAACGTCGCATCCCACCCTCCTATCCTTCCCCCTTCACACCACTAGCGTCGCATCCCACCCTCCTATCCTTCCCCCTTCACACCACTAACGTCGCATCCCGCCCTCCTGTCCTTCCCCCTTCACACCTTTTTCTCTCACATTTTTTTCCTCAACCTCTCCAAACTTTTCAGAGCTTCCTCTTGTATACTAACCTTCTCCCTGAGACTCCCCAGTCTTCAGTTAATCCCAGTGTAACTCCTAACTACGTCGTACCAAGACTTCCTGCTCATCCTCTTCACATTTCTATAATCTTCCTTCTCTCTCTATCGCCACTCTCTCTCTCTCTCTCTCTCTCTCACACACACACACCTTTTTTCCCCTCTCGCAGTCCCTTCATCTGTCATTCCTCTCTAATTACTCTCTCATTTCTCTTCAAGTCTTTATTTTTGTGTCCTCCTCGCTTAGCTCCGAACTGGCCCCCCTCTCTCTCTTTCTCTTTCTCTCTCTCTCATTCTAACATGGTTAGATTAAGAGTTTACCTAGAGTGTCCTTCAGGGGTCAACGTCCTCGTGGCCCAGTCTATGACCAGGCCTCCCGGTGGAATAGGACTTGATCAACCAGGTTGTTAGTGCTGGCCGCACGTAGTCCGAAGTACGAACCACAGCCCAGCTGATCCGACACTGACTTTCTGTATCTGTCCAGCTCCCTCTTGAGGTCAACCAGAGGTCTATTGGTAATTCCCTTTATGCCTGGTGGGAGGCTGTTGAACAGTCTTGGGGCCCTCCTGACACTTACTGTGTTTTCTCTTAGTGTACCAATGGCTCTCCTACTTTTCAATGGGGGTATGTACCACCGTGTGCCCAATCTTTTGCGCAGATATGGAACCAGTCCCTCTAGGATTTTCGAGGTGTAGATTACGATGCATCTCGCCTGCGCTCCAATGAGTACAAGTCAAATACTTCCAAGCGTTCCCAGTGTTTGACGGAAATTATATGTGCAGTAAAGGTTTTCTGTACATTCTCTAGATCTACAGTTTCGCCTCCCTTGAATAGAGATGTTAATGTACAGCAGTATTCCAGCCTAGAGAGAACAAGTGATTTAAAAAGAATCATCACTGGCTTGGCATCCTTTGTTTTGAAAGTTCTCATAATCCACCTATCGTTTTCCTTGCAGATATGATAGTAACACTGTTATCCTTGAAGGTGAGATCCCCTGACATTACCACTCCCAGGTCCTTTACTATACTTTTCCGCTCCGCTGTGTGATTAGAGTTCGTAGTATACACAGTTCTAGCTACTATTTTCTCCAACGAGGACAAATTCCAACTACTTCCATAACGGAAGTAGCTCTTATTTGTCCTCATTAAACATCGTATTTTCCGTTGCCGATTGGAGAACTCGATTTATTTCTGCTTAAAGATTTATTGTGTCCTTAATGCAGTAGTGTCCGAAAAGGATGACACAGTGCTATGGTTTGCATCTCGTGTCTGACATGAGAATGAGAAACAGGATGGGGGCGAGTAATGTGCCTTGTGGAACAGAGCTTTTCACTATGGCAGCCTCCAATTTAACTCTGTTTACCACTACTCATTGTGTTCGATTGCTTAGAAAATAGAAGATCCATCTGTCTACTTTGTCAGTTATCCCTTTAGCTCGAATTTTGTACACTATTACACCATGCATATGCATTCTGTATCTTCCAGTGTTTCCAAGACCATATCACAGTATTCCAGTAGTTGCGAGAGGCAGGATCGACCTGCTCTGAACCCATGCTGCCCTGGATTGTGCAATCATTGTGAATCCAAGTTATTTTCAGTCATGCTTCTTAGTACTCTTTCAAAGATTTTATGTGGGACGTTAGAGCTGTTGGTCTATAGATCTTAGCTCTTGCTTTGCTGCGACCAATATGGAGCTGGGCTGTATCCGTTGTTTTTAGTAACTGTAGGATTGCACCCGTGTGTATGTTGCCTATCCACAGCATACTTTGGGCACGCAAAGAGAGTTTCTTGCAGTTCTTAACGAACATAAGAGTTCCATGAGTCTGGGCCTGGGACTAAGTGCATGGGCTTGTTGTCAATGGCTTTCTCAAAGTCTAGTGGAGTTAGGGTTAAGTCAGATATTTGACATACATTGACGGGGTTTTGAGGCTCATTCATGAAAAAGTCATTTGCATTGTCAATCCTTACACTGATTAATGCCTTGCTTAACAGAGCCATATTGAGACTATTAACTCACCCCTTTTTTTGTCATCATCTGATACAAGATGTGGCGTTTGCCTTGTTTTGGGCATATGAAAAGAACTATTTTGAATTTCTTTCAACTTCCTCAATTGCTTTTAGCTCCTGTTTCTCCTGGATCCTGTATGAATCCTTTAATTTAAGCTCAATACTTTACACTTCCCTCGTTAGTGCTTTCTTTCATGTTTCAGATCATCTCGCGTTCTTGAGGAGTTCAGTGATTCTTCGCCTTCTCCTGGAGAGGGCGCGTCTCTCTGCAGTTTACTTTTTCTTAGGCGAATATACCTATACTTCAGCTGCCAGGAAGTTGATCCTTTCAAGGTACTGGTGTGGATCCATGTTATTTAGGATATTTTCCCAACATGTTTCATTTGGGACATGGTTTACCTGGTCGCAGTTGATGTTCTGGTTGTTGAAGTTGAAGGCACCTTCGTAGTTGTGTGCATTTTGCTGGTCAGGACCCCCACTGCATACAAGTCTGGACTTCGATTAGATTGTGATCTGAATTAGTCAGTGTTTTATATTGTTATATATATTACAAGGTTCTCATTATTTGTGAAAGTAAGGTCAAGTGTGTTTTGCAGTCGTGTTGGCCCCAATTGCTACTGGCTGGCAGTGTTTATTGCAGAGATTTAGCAGTTCATGTGACTTTTCATCTGAGCTGCCTCCAGGGACTGTCTCTGCTGTAACATTAAAAGCATTTTTTTAAACATATAAATAGGTAACAGGATTAAGTTTGAACTATCTGTGGGCCATCGATTTCATTTGGTCAGTTGAACTTATTTTATTAATATCATTATGTTGTACGAACATGATCCAGATACTGGTCATTCTAGTAATGAATAATCTCAGATAAAGTGATGTCGTCGTTTTCGGTTCTCAATTATGTCGAGGAGCTCTAGATATGGAGGGGTGGGGTATACTCAACATGCGAGTTCAAGTGTGCCTCGTAGAGAGTTTTGAAGAATCTACTGACTAGCAGGTACCAGATACACCTCAGTACTGTTAGCTTCTTGGCTGTCTTGCTTGCAAGATTTACCACGCAGTTCGTCATATAAAGTTTGGAATCATATTTCACACCTAGGACATCCACCTGCCATAGTTTCCCCCAGGAAGAGGGTGAACCCACGTACCTGAAAGCAGCTGACATTTTCTCTCTTCAATAAGAAATGTAAGAGGGCAGTCACCTGCATTGGCCTGGAATTCCTGTACGAGGTGAAGATCATTGAAATAAACATTCCTTAACACTGGGCCATGATTAATTCCATATGGGACACTGGCACCAATTGAGTGTTTTGTTGACTCTGTCCCATTGAAAACTACTACTGTAGAGCCAAAAACTCCAAATGCTTGCAGTTTTTCCAAGAGTCACTGGTGCCATACTCGGTCGAAACCACCGGCAATGTCAAGTGCTACTGCACACCTGATCTTGGCTTCATCCAGCGACTGATGCCACATACCAAGAAACGTTTAACAGATCAGCAGCGGAGCGACCTTTTCTGAAGTCATAATGATGATCACGAAGAAACGAGTGGTAGTCGAAAACGATGTCAATTGTCTCGAGATTATTGTTTCACATTATTTCCCAGTGATTGTCGGGGGTGACTCTTATATGTAGTTGCTGATTTCCTCTCTACTTTTCTTTCTGTGACGGGGATTCCATTTGCCTCTTTCCTCAGAGAATGCAATTTGCACTGCGCTAGGCACTGCTGATAGGTGCGAGTTAGAGGTGACGGTAACTGGTCTTCTTACCTACTCGGCTAACTTGGATTCACCTTATCTGGATATACAGTTTTTTCTAGGTCCATGGATTTAAAGAAGAAATCAAGACAGACATGTTTAGAGCAGGTGAGGATATAGTTTTGGAGTGGTTGCTGCCTTTATACAAAGTAACTATACAGATAGCATCCATAGTTGCTTCGTATAAAGGCAAGAGGGTGGGGGGAACAAAAGGCAGTCTATGAATTATAGATGAGTAAGCTTCTTAAAAATAACTAGTAAGGTGTATTGCTGGCTTATTATTGAAAGAATTAAAAGTAAGTGGAAGAGCAGGGTCGCAGATTTAGAATAAAAAACACTTGACAGGGTGGATAGAGGAGCAAGTGTATGGAATATGTGGAGCAAGTGTATGGAATATGTGTTAAGTTACAGAAAGCAGTTTAAAAGTTTTTACGAGGACAGTGA
>NC_069408.1:65664906-65693442 GCF_026875155.1 Cherax quadricarinatus
ATTGGGGAAAAATGGTTTTTTCAATTAAGTGTAAAACTGGATGAAAAACGGGCAAAGGAAACCCTAATCATCATAACTATTACAGAGCTAGCAACAAATGGCAATACACTCCATTTTACTATCCTGAGATCAAACAATGAGAATAGAAGGGGAAAACCCAAGGGAGGGAAAACGAGTTGCACTGATAATCAGAACCAGGGGATTTTTGAAGAGATAAAAGGGGATAAAAAATAGTCAAATGAATACATTTTTGCACACAAGCAATAATCCACAGCCCACCATAAAAGGGTTTGGGAGAACAAGTCTGGAATATGAAAACAATAACAAAGCAGTGGATGACACCAAAGAAAGCAGTAAAAATAGCCCATTGGGGCAACAACAAAGCTACGTATATCATGGGGAAAATGGATCCAGATGGGAAACCAAAAATATTGGGTACTGAAATGATTTAAGTGGTAATGGAAAACTTCGTATCAACATACAAAGAATGCAACGAGAGAGAGAGAGAGAGAGAGAGAGAGAGAGAGAGAGAGAGAGAGAGAGAGAAGAGAGAGAGGGAGAGAGGATGGTTAGAAAAGACTGCATCTGCATTTAATAAAAACCCTTTGGATATAAGTGATTAGAATAAGAATTTGCTATTAACGAACGGCCTAGTTTACTAAATATTGAATTACATGATGTAGTAAATGAAGGTGAAGGAGGGGAGAAGACAGATTTCAGAAGAGGAAACTCTGAGGGGAGCAGAATATTCCTGAAAGCAGTGCATTGAGAAAGAACGGGATGGGGGGTTAACGAATAAGTTAGAGTACATAGCTGGAACTTGTTGGAAGGCAGAGTAGTTGTTTCTATCCTAAAGAAGAGAAAATAATTAAGAAAAAGGAAAATATATCTTTTTCCACATAATTCAAAATAAATAAATCTTTTCTGTATTGGAAGATCACTGTGCCAGGGGACCGGTCCTAGACCGGGTTTTTTTGGAGGTGTCTTACCGGTGAGATCGATGATGATTGACATATGACGTAAGGCTTGCAAGTGACTCCGTGAGACAACTAAAGCTGCAGAGAAAAAAAAAAGTGCAGAAGCATGGGAAAAGTTTTGAAACTGATGGACGAAAGAGATATGAGGAGAGATAGGAATTAAGTGAAAGGTAAGGAAAGAATGTGAGTGAAAATCAAGTAGTCACTACTGGACAATCACAGCAGAGGTTGACAGCAAAAAACCAGGAAATAAGCCTGAGGAGGAGAGCTTACAAGAGACAAAAAAGAGGTCAGTGACGAGTAAAATAAACTATTAAAAGAGGTATTCTCAGTGGAACCAGGCACAGCATCGGAGGCCAAACAGTAAACTACGCCAACAGGTTAAAACCATACAAAAACAAGGAATCAGGTAAAGAGACTTTAAATGGGATCAACAGTGTTACCATAGATTTTGTGAGTGGCAATAGAATCTGTTTGAACCCCTGGTTTCAATCTTCAATAAGGTACTGGATACTGAAAACTCGCCATAAACCTCGTAAACTGTTGTAGTCTCAATATTTATGACAAGAGGCAGATAGAAAGCGTTGAACTACAAACCGATAACACTGACAGGTATTATATGAAAGATAATGGAGAAGATCAGAGAGAGATTGGTGGAACACTTTAATAGAGGTGATTTTGCAAATAATAACTGACCTGCTAGTTTGCAAACAATAAAAGACTTGCTAGTTTGCAAACAATAACAGACCTGATAGTTTGAAAACAATAACAGACTTGCTAGTGCTCTGTGCAGAGTAAAAGATGTGACACATGAGTGAAAGGTATAACTGGATTGCGACTTCGGATTGCGACTTCGGATTCCAAGAAGGCAGTGGAAAGTGTATATCACAAAAGAGTAGGAAAAGTTATGGGAGCAGCAGGAATAAAAAAGAATGATTAATAGTTTATCATATAATACAGATTTCGAACGTAGGGGAATTTATTAAACATAATATTGTTTAAGGTCTCAAAATGCAAAGGTCCTTCCAGTACACAACACTATTTAACACCCTAAACCTATACAACACCGTACACAATTCACCAACACATAAATGCTACACAAAATGTTAAAAACGTACCACATTACAAAATACACTTCACAATAACACAACGCAATACACAGGATATTACCCAACCATCATCTTTCACCATTAATCAATGATCAAACACACTGAAGGGGGGGAGGATGGGGGGGGAGAGAGGGGTTGGTGAAAGCCTTGAAAACGAGGCTGTAATTTGGCCACTTTCCAGGAGGATTAGGGTTTTGGGTGGTGGCTTAAATTTCTCTCCCGCCTCCAGCTATTCTCTGAGGTCTGCCTCAGCACAACCATTTTTTCGAGCGGGCCCACTGCGTGGTCGAGGGCCTGAAAAACATACCTTCTCATTTTCAGTGTGAAACGTTACATGAACGTGTAAACACATTAGTCTTCCCCAGGTGGGAAAACATAGCTTTCTTGCTCCACTAATGTAACAATCCCCACGGATACACAGGGGCAGGCTCGCTAAGGTAAACATATTTGCCTCGTATCTATGATTTCTTTTAATGGAGACTGTTAACAACAATAGGTGTCAAGTCCATCATGGTAGGTAAGAGACATAGGTAACAGTTAGGCAACTTTATTCCGAAACATTTTGCCTACACATTATTTCAGACAATGGAACAGAACTCTTCGTCAGGGTGAGTGACTGACAAGCTTAAATCTACGACTTCCAGGGTGATGGACTGATTGCATCGTCTTCACATCTCTACTGGTCCTGCCTACTTCCTGTACTCGACTGAAGAAGCCTACTGTTTAGGCGAAAGGTTTCGGAATAAAGCTGCCTAACTGTTTCTTGTGTGTGTTACCTACCAACCTACCAATGGTCCAAGTCGGACCGAGGCGTCGTCGTGGGCTTCTGTCTTTTATGTGCGGGTTATTTGTGTAACCTACCGGTATTGTGTACCATTTTGATATTCACAAAGTCCATCATATTTGTCCTTTATTTCGCACTCTGAGCGGAAGGGGAAGCCATCTTTGTTGCTAATAATGTGCTACTTCAACTAAAAAGAACTCGAGTGTGAAGTAAGACACACAAGACTAGGAGACGTAGACAACAAACTTGAATATCATAACACACAAATTCCTCAGCCAAGATGGTAAACTGCATATAAGAATAAGAGATAAATGAGAGGGACTAGACCTAATCATCTGTTTTGCTAAGCTAGATTTCAACACCCCATTAGAATCGAATGAACATAATGTTAGAGATCTTAATGAAAGTTTGGTTGAAATACAGAGGACTGCAAGCATTTCTATGACAATAAAGGAAGACCATTACTGCTGGTCAGAGAGGGACAGGATCTAAGGATGGACCTAACTAATCGCCAGAGGATCAACGTACATTACATGATTTTCCAGTGCAACCTAGCTGAAATAAAAGCTTTCAGAAACCACAAAAAATAATCAGGGGGAAAAAGCCGATCGCAAATATTTTACATTCTTCACGGGAAATTTACCCACTATGAAAAGTAGCATTATCTTATCCAACATAAAAGGTAGGGGTATTTCCTCCTTTTAAGTAAATATAGTGAGACATATGGCTAAAATCGTCAAACCAATTATAGATAAGGATTGTGGAATGTGATGTCATTTGATGGTTTCACTAACTATGTAATGGGAAAATTTCTTATGTGCAGTAAATTAGTCATGCAACACAGAGTTGGGAATAACCTCTACATCCTCACCCCTCCTTCCTTTCTCCCTCCCTCCCTCTCCCCTCTCCTTCCTATCCTTTCCCAATTACCTTCCTCTCCCCCTCTTTATATCTTTTTCCATCACTGTCCTTCCCCTTTTTGCCTCAGATTTTCCTACTTCCACTCATTGCACCTCCCTTCTCTCCCGTCCCTCATTTCTTTTTCACCCTCGTCCCCCTACACCTCATAGTTCCCCCTGTTCCCCTCCCTCCCCTCCCTGCTTTTTGTTCCCACCATGTAGCAATCATACACCACAAGGAACCAGCACTTAGCTAATGTATCAAAATTTTGCTATAAAAAATCAAATTCCGTCCCTTCCTTCGTTTCTCTCCATAAGTTTTTCTGCATTCAATTCGTCCTTTCATTCCCGTCCCCAACATTCCCCATCGTTTACCAAACAAAACCCCTCCTTCTTCGCTAACGTCGCATCCACCCTCCTATCCTTCCCCTTCACACCACTAACGTCGCATCCCACCCTCCTATCCTTCCCCTTCACACCACTAACGTTGCATCCCACCCTCCTATCCTCCCCCCTTTACACCACTAACGTCGCATCCCACCCCCCCTATCCTTCCCCTTCACACCACTAACGTCGCTCCCACCCTCCTACCTTCCCCCTTCACACCACTAACGCGCACCCCCCTTCTCCCCTTTCCCCCCACCCACTAACGTCGCACTCCCCCTCCTATCCCCCCCCTTCACCCCAAACGTCGCACCCCCACCCCCACCCTTTTCCCCCTTAAACACCACTAACTCGCTCCCACCCTCCTACCTTTCCCCCCCTTCCACCACAAAACGTCGCATCCCCCCTCCATCCCCCCCCACCCCACTAACGTCGCATCCCCCTCCTATCCTTCCCCCTTCACACCACTAACGTCGCTTCCCACCCTTCTCTCCTTCCCCCTCACACCACAACGTCGCATCTCCCCTCCTATCCTTCCCCCTTCACACCACTAACGTCGCATCCCACCCTCCTATCCTTCCCCCTTCACACCACTAACGTCGCATCCCACCCTCCTATCCTTCCCCCTTCACACCACTAACGTCGCATCCCACCCTCCTATCCTCCCCCCTTCACACCACTAACCGTCGCATCCCACCCTCCTATCCTTCCCCCTTCACACCACTAACGTCGCATCCCCCCTCCATCCTCCCCCTCACACCACTAACGTCGCATCCCACCCTCCTATCCTTCCCCCTTCACACCACTAACGTCGCATCCCACCCTCCTACCCTTTAAACCCCTTCACACCACTAACGTCGCATCCCACCCTCCTATCCTTACCCCTTCACACCACTAACGTCGCATCCCACCCTTCTATCCTTCCCCTCACACCACTACGTCGCATCCCACCCTTCTATCCTTACCCCTTCACACCACTAACGTCGCATCCCACCCTTCTATCCTTCCTCCTTCACACCACTAACGTCGCATCCCACCCTTCTACCCTTTACCCCTCACACCACTAACGTCGCATCCCACCCTTCTATCCTTCCCCTTCACACCACTAACGTCGCATCCCACCCTTCTATCCTTCCTCCTTCACACCACTAACTTCGCATCCCACCCTCCTACCCCTTACCCCTTCACACCCACTAACGCCCGCATCCCACCCTCCTATCCTTCCCCCTTCACACCACAACGCCCGCACCCACCCTTCTATCCTTCCTCCTTCACACCACTAACGTCGCAATCCCACCCTTCTATCCTTACCCCTTCACACCACTAACGTCGCATCCCACCCTCCTATCCTTACCCCTTCACACCACTAACGTTGCATCCCACCCTCCTATCCTTCCCTCTTCACACCACTAACGTCGCATCCCACCCCCTATCCTTCCCCTTCACACCACTAACGTCGCATCCCACCCTCCTATCCTTCCCCCTTCACACCACAAACGTCGCATCCCACCCTCCTATCCTCCCCCTTCACACCACTAACGTCGCATCCCACCCTCTATCCTTATCCCTTCACAACCACTAACGTCGCATCCCACCCTCCCTATCCTTACCCCTTCACACCACTAACGTCGCATCCCACCCTCCTATCCTTCCCCTTTCACACCACTAACGCGCATCCAACCCTCCATCCTTCCCCCATCACACCACTAACGTTGCATCCCCTCCTATCCTTCCCTCTTCACACCACTAACGTCGCATCCCACCCTCCTATCCTTCCCCCTTCACACCACAACGTCGCATCCCACCCTCCTATCCTTCCCCATCACACCACTAACGTTGCATCCCACCCTCCTATCCTTCCCTCCTTCACACCACAAACGTCGCATCCCACCCTCCTATCCTTCCCTCTTCACACCACTAACTTTCGCATCCCACCCTCCTATCCTTCCCCCTTCACACCACTAACGTCCGCATCCCACCCTCCTACCCTTTCCCCCCTTTCACACCACTAACGTCGCATCCCACCCTCCTACCTTCCCCCTTCACACCACTAACGTCGCATCCCACCCTCCTATCCTTCCCCCTTCACACCACTAACGTCGCATCCCACCCCCCTATCCTTCCCCCTTCACACCACTAACGTCGCATCCCACCCTCCTATCCTTCCCCTTCACACCACTAACGTAGCCTCCCACCCTTCTATCCTTACCCCTTCACACCACTAACGTCGCATCCCACCCTCCTATCCTTCCCCCTTCACACCACTAACGTCGCATCCCACCCTCCTATCCTTCCCCCTTTCCCACACCACTAACGTCGCATCCCACCCTCCTATCCTTACCCTTCCCACACCACTAACGTCGCATCCCACCCTCCTATCCTTCCCCCTTTAAACCCCACTAACGCGCATCCCACCCTCCTATCCTTACCCCTAAACACCACTAACGTCGCATCCCACCCTCCTATCCTTCCCCCTTCACCCCATTAACGCGCATCCTACCCCCTATTCCTTCCCCTCACACCACTAACGTCGCATCCCACCCTCCTATCCTTACCCCTTCACACCACTAACGTCGCATCCCACCCTCCTATCCTTCCCCCTTCCCCAAAACTAACGTCGCATCCCACCCTCCTATCCTCGTCCTTCACACCACTAACGTCGCATCCCACCCTTCTATCCTTACCCTTCACACCACTAACGTCGCATCCCACCCTCCTATCCTTACCCCTTCACACCACTAACGTCGCATCCCACCCTCCTATCCTTCCCTCTTCACACCACTAACGTCGCATCCCCCCCTTCTATCCTTCCCCCTTCACACCACTAACGTCGCATCCCACCCTCCAAATCCTCCCCCTTCACACCACTAACCTCGCATCCCACCCCCTATCCTTACCCCTCCACACCACTAACGTCGCATCCCACCCTCCTACCCTTTCCCCCTTTTCACACCACTAACGTCGCATCCAACCCTCCTCCTTCCCCCATCACACCACTAACGTTGCATCCCACCCTCCTATCCTTCCCTCTTCACACCACTAAGGGTCGCACCCCACCCTCCTATCCTTCCCCCTTCACACCACTAACGTCGCATCCCACCCCCATCCTTCCCCCATCACACCACTAACGTGCATCCCACCCTCCTATCCTTCCTCTTCACACCACTAACGTCCGCATCCCACCCTCCTATCCTTCCCCTTCACACCACTAACATCGCATCCCACCCTCCTATCCTTCCCCCTTCACACCACTAACGTCGCATCCCACCCTCCTATCCTTCCCCCTTCACACCACTAACGTCGCATCCCACCCTCCTATCCTTCCCCCTTCACAACCACTAACGTCGCATCCCACCCTCCTATCCTTCCCCTTCACCCACTAACGTAGCCTCCCACCCTTCTATCCTTACCCCTTCACACCACTAACGTCGCATCCCACCCTCCAAATCCTTCCCCTTCCACACCATAACGTCGCATCCCACCCTCCTATCCTTCCCCCTTCACACCACTAACGTCGCATCCCCCCCTAACCTTCCCCCTTCACACCACTAACGTCGCATCCCACCTCCTACCTCCCCTTCACACCACTAACGTACCCTCCCACCCTTCTATCCTTACCCCTTCACAACCACTAACGTCGCATCCCACCCTCCTATCCTTACCCCTTCACACCACAAAACGTCGCACCCCAAACCCTCCTATCCTTCCCCCTTCACACCACTAACGTCGATCCCACCCTCCTATCCTTACCCCTTCACACCACTAACGTCGCATCCCACCCTCCTATCCTTCCCCCTTCACCCCACTAACGTCGCATCCCACCCTCCTATCCTCCCTTTCACACCACTAACATCGCATCCCACCCTCCTATCCTTCCCCCCTTCACACCACAAAACGTCGCATCCCACCCTCCTACCCTTCCCCTTCAAAACCACTAACGTCGCATTCCCACCCTCCTATCCTTCCCCCTTCACACCACTAACGTCGCATCCCACCCTCCTATCCTTCCCCCTTCACACCACTAACGTCGCATCCCACCCTCCTACCCTTTCCCCCCCTTCACACCACTAACGTCGCACCCACCCCTCCTCCTTCCCCTTCACACCACTAACGTAGCCTCCCACCCTTTCTATCCTTACCCTTCACACCACTAACGTCGCATCCCACCCTCCTATCCTTCCCCCTTCACACCACTAACGTCGCATCCCACCCCCTATCCTTCCCCCTTCACACCACTAACGTCGCACCCCACCCTCCTATCCTTACCCCTTCAAAACCACTAACGTCGCCATCCCACCCCCTATCCTTCCCCTTCACACCAACTAACGTCGCATCCCACCCTCCTTTTTACCCCTTCACACCACTAACGTCGCATCCCACCCTCCTATCCTTCCCCCTTCACACCATTAAGGGTCGCATCCTACCCTCCTATCCTTCCCCTTCACACACTAACGTCGCACCCCACCCCCTATCCTTACCCTTCACACCACAAACGTCGCATCCCACCCTCCTATCCTTCCCCCTTCACACAACTAACGTCGCATCCCACCCCCCCTATCCTTCGTCCTTCACCCCACTAACGTCGCATCCCACCCTTCTATCCTTACCCCTTTCCCACACCACTAACGTCGCATCCCACCCCCTACCCTTCCCCCCTTCACACACTAACGTCGCATCCCACCCTCCTATCCTTCCCTCTTCACACCACTAACGTCGCATCCCACCCTTCTATCCTTCCCCCTTCACACCACAAACGTCGCATCCCACCCTCCTATCCTTCCCCCTTCACCCACTAACCTCGCATCCCACCCTCCTATCCTTACCCCTTCACACCCACTAACGTCGCATCCCACCCTCCTATCCTTCCCCTTTCACCCCACTAACGTCGCATCCAACCCTCCAATCCCCCCCCCCCATCACACCACTAACGTGCATCCCACCCTCCTATCCTTCCCTCTTCCACCACTAACGTCGCATCCCACCCTCCTATCCTTCCCCCTTCACACCACTAACGTCGCATCCCACCCTCCTACCTCCCCATCACCACCACTAACGTTGCATCCCACCCTCCTATCCTTCCCTCTTCACACCACTAACGTCGCATCCCACCCTCCTATCCTTCCCCTCTTCACACCACTAACATCGCATCCCACCCTCCTATCCTTCCCCCTTCACACACTAACGTCGCATCCCACCCCCTATCCTTCCCCCCTTTCACACCACTAACGTCGCATCCCACCCTCCTATCCTTCCCCCTTCACACCACTAACGTCGCATCCCACCCTCCTACCCTTTCCCCTTCACACCACTAACGTAGCCTCCCACCCTTCTATCCTTACCCCTTCAAAACCACTAACGTCGCATCCCACCCTCCTATCCTTCCCCCTTCACACCACTAACGTCGCATCCCACCCTCCTATCCTTCCCCCTTCACACCACTAAACGTCGCATCCCACCCTCCTATCCTTCCCCCTCACACCACTAACGTCGCAATCCCACCCTCCTATCCTTCCCCTTCACACCACAAACGTAGCCTCCCCCCTTCTATCCTTACCCCTTCACACCACTAACGTCGCATCCCCACCCTCCTATCCTTACCCTTCACACCACTAACGTCGCATCCCACCCTCCTATCCTTCCCCCCTTTCACACCACTAACGTCGCATCCCACCCTCCTATCCTTCCCCCTTCACACCACTAACGTCGCACCCACCCTCCATCCTTCCCCCTTCACACCACTAACGTCGCATCCCACCCTCCATCCTTCCCCATCACACCACTAACGCGCATCCCACCCTCCTATCCTTCCCCTTCACACCACTAACGTCGCATCCCACCCTCCTATCCTTACCCCTTCACACCACTAACGTCGCATCCCACCCTCCTATCCTTCCCCCTTCACACCACTAACGTCGCATCCCACCCTCCTATCCTTCCCCTTCACACCACTAACGTAGCCTCCCACCCTTCATCCTTACCCCTTCACACCACTACGTCGCATCCCACCCTCCTATCCTTACCCCTTCACACCACTAACGTCACATCCCACCCTCCTACCCTTTCCCCCCTTCACACCACTAACGTCGCATCCCACCCTCCTATCCTTCCCCCCTTCACACACTAACGTCGCATCCCACCCTCCTATCCTTCCCCTTCACACCACTAACGTCGCATCCCACCCTCCTATCCTTCCCCCATCACACCACTAACGTCGCATCCCACCCTCCTATCCTTCCCCCTTCACACCAAACGTCGCATCCCACCCTCCTACCCCTTCCCCTTCACACCACTAACGTCGCACCCCACCCTCCTATCCTTCCCCCTTCACACCACTAACGTCGCATCCTACCCTCCTATCCTTTCCCCCTTTTCACACACTAACGTCGCACCCCACCCTCCTATCCTTCCCCCTTCACACCACTAACGTCGCACCCCACCCCCCCTAACCTTCCCCCTTCACACAACTAACGTCGCATCCCACCCTCCTATCCTTCCCCCTTCACACCACTAACTCGCATCCCACCCTCCTATCCTTTCCCCCTTCACCCACAACGTCGCATCCCACCCTCCTATCCTTCCCCCTTCACACCACTAACGTCGCATCCTACCCTCCTACCCTTCCCCCCTTCACACCACTAACGTCGCATCCCACTCTCCTATCCTTCCCCCTTCACACCTTTTTCTCTCTTTCACATTTTTTTCCTCAACCTCTCCAAACTTTTCAGAGCTTCCTTTTGGGTATACTAACCTTCTCCCTGAGACTCCCCATCTTCAGTTAATCCCAGTGTAACTCCTAACTACGTCGTACCAAGACTTCCTGGTCATCCTCTTCACATTTCTATATTCTTCCTTCTCTCTCTCTCTCTTTCTCTCTCCCCCTCTCTTCTCTCTTCTCTCTCTCCTCTCTCTCTCTCTCTCTCTCTTTTCTTTTCTCTTCTCTCTTCCCCTCTCTCTCTCTCCCCTCTCACACCTTTTTTCCCCTCTCGCAGTCCTTTTATCTGTCATTCCTCTCTAATTTCTCTCTCATTTCTCTTCAAGTCTTTATTTTTGTGTCCTCCTCGCTTAGCTCCGAACTGGCCCCCCTCTCTCTCTTTCTCTCTCTCTTTCTCTTTCTCTCTCTCTCATTCTAACATGGTTAGATTAAGATAATTCGTACAAGTTAAGAGTAGTTATTTACCTACCTGGAGTTTACCTAGAGTGTCCTTCAGGGGTCAACGTCCTCGTGGCCCAGTCTATGACCAGGCCTCCCGGTGGAATAGGACTTGATCAACCAGGTTGTTAGTGCTGGCCGCACGTAGTCCGAAGTACGAACCACAGCCCAGCTGATCCGACACTGACTTTCTGTATCTGTCCAGCTCCCTCTTGAGGTCAGCCAGAGGTCTATTGGTAATTCCCCTTATGCCTGGTGGGAGGCTGTTGAACAGTCTTGGGGCCCCCCTGACACTTACTGTGTTTTCTCTTAGTGTACCAATGGCTCTCCTATTTTTCAATGGGGGTATGTTCCACCGTGTGCCCAATCTTTTGCGCAGATATGGAACCAGTCCCTCTAGAATTTTCGAGGTGGGAGATTACGATGCATCTCGCCTGCGCTCCAATGAGTCAAGTCTAATACTTTCCCAAACGTCCAGTGTTTGACAGAAAATATATGTGCAGTAAAGGTCTCTGTACTTCTCATAGATCTACAGTTTCGCCTCCTTGAATAGAGATGTAAGTTTCAGCAGTATTCCAGCCTAGAGAGAACAAGTGATTTAAAAAGAATCATCACTGGCTTGGCATCCTTTGTTTGAAAGTTCTCATAACCACCCCTATCGTTTTCCCTTTCAGATATGATAGTTTAAAACGTTTATCCTTGAAGGGGAGACCCCTGACATTACCACTCCCAGGTTTCCCTTCACTTACTTTTCCGCTCCGCTGTGTGATTAGAGTTTGTAGTATACACAGTTCTAAACTACTATTTTCGCCAACGAGGACAAATTCCAACTACTTCCATAACAGAAGTAGCTCTTATTTGTCCCTCATAAACATCGTATTTTTTTCCGTTGCCGATGGAAAACTCGATTTATTTCTGCTTAAAGATTTAAATTTTGTCCTCAATGCAGTATGGGCCGAAAAGGATGACACAGTGCTATGGTTTGCATCTCGGTCTGACATGAGAATGAGAAACAGGATGAGGGCGAGTAATGTGCCTTGTGGAACAGAGCTTTTTACTATGGGAGCCTCCAATTAACTCTGTTTACCACTACTCATTGTGTTCGATTGCTTAGAAAATAGAAGATCCATCTGTCTACTTTGTCAGTTATCCCTTTAGCTCGAATTTTGTACACTATTACACCATGCATATGCATTCTGTATCTTCCAGTGTTTCCAAGACCATATCACAGTATTCCAGTAGTTGCGAGAGGCAGGATCGACCTGCTCTGAACCCATGCTGCCCTGGATTGTGCAGTCATTGTGAATCCAAGTTATTTTCAGTCATGCTTCTTAGTACTCTTTCAGAGATTTTATGTGGGACGTTAGAGCTGTTGGTCTATAGATCTTAGCTATTGCTTTGCTGCGACCAATATGGAGCGGGGCTGTATCCGTTGTTTTTAGTAACTGTAGGATTGCACCCGTGTGTATGTTGCCTATCCACAGCATACTTAGGGCACGCAAAGAGAGTTCCTTGCAGTTCTTAACGAACATAAGAGTTCCATGAGTCTGGGCCTGGGACTAAGTGCATGGGCATGTTGTCAATGGCTTTCTCAAAGTCTAGTGGAGTTAGGGTTAAGTCAGATATTTGACATACATTGACGGGGTTTTGAGGCTCATTCATGAAAAAGTCATTTGCATTGTCAATCCTTACACTGATTAATGCCTTGCTTAACAGAGCCATATTGAGACTATTAACTCACCCCTTTTTTTGTCATCATCTGATACAAGATGTGGCGTTTGCCTTGTTTTGGGCATATGAAAAGAACTATTTTGAATTTCTTTCAACTTCCTCAATTGCTTTTAGCTCCTGTTTCTCCTGGATCCTGTATGAATCCTTTAATTTAAGCTCAATACTTTACACTTCCCTCGTTAGTGCTTCCTTTCATGTTTCAGATCATCTCGCGTTCTTGAGGAGCTCAGTGATTCTTCGCCTTCTCCTGGAGAGGGCGCGTCTCTCTGCAGTTTACTTTTTCTTAGGCGAATATACCTTGAACATACTTCAGCTGCCAGGAAGTTGATCCTTTCAAGGTACTGGTGTGGATCCATGTTATTTAGGATATTTTCCCAACATGTTTCATTTAGGACATGGTTTACCTGGTCGCAGTTGATGTTCTGGTTGTTGAAGTTGAAGGCACCTTCGTAGTTGTGTGCATTTTGCTGGTCAGGACTCCCACTGCATACAAGTCTGGACTTCGATTAGATTGTGATCTGAATTAGTCAGTTTTTTATATTGTTATATATATTACAAGGTTCTCATTATTTGTGAAAATAAGGTCAAGTGTGTTTTGCAGTCGTGTTGGCCCCAATTGCTACTGGCTGGCGGTGTTTATTGCAGAGATTTAGCAGTTCATGTGACTTTTCATCTGAGCTGCCTCCAGGGACTGTCTCTGCTGTAACATTAAAAGCATTTTTTTTAAACATATAAATAGGTAACAGGATTAAGTTTGAACTATCTGTGGGCCATCGATTTCATTTAGTCAGTTGATCTTATTTTATTAATATCATTATGTTTACGAACATGATCCAGATACTGGTCATTCTAGTAATGAATAATCTCAGATAAAGTGATGTATTCGTTTTCGGTTCTCAATTATGTCGAGGAGCTCTAGATATGGAGGGGTGGGGTATACTCAACATGCGAGTTCAAGTGTGCCTCGTAGAGAGTTTTGAAGAATCTACTGACTAGCAGGTACCAGATACACCTCAGTACTGTTAGCTTCTTGGCTGTCTTGCTTGCAAGATTTACCACGCAGTTCGTCATATAAAGGTTGGAATCATATTTCACACCTAGGACATCCACCTGCCATAGTTTCCCCCAGGAAGAGGGTGAACCCACGTGCCTGAAAGCAGCTGACATTTTATCTCTTCAATAAGAAATGTAAGAGGACAGTCACCTGCATTGGCCTGGAATTCCTGTACGAGGTGAAGATCATTGAAATAAACATTCCATAACACTGGACCATGATTAATTCCTTATGGGACACTGGCACCAATTGAGTGTTTTGTTGACTCTGTCCCATTGAAAACTACTATTAGAGTTCTACAGTAAAGGTAATCACTAAGATGTAGTGTAGAGCCAAAAACTCCAAATGCTTGCAGTTTTTCCAAGAGTCACTGGTGCTATACTCGGTCGAAACCACCGGCAATGTCAAGTGCTACTGCACACCTGATCTTGGCTTCATCCAGCGACTGATGCCACATACCAAGAAACGTTTAACAGATCAGCAGCGGAGCGACCTTTTCTGAAGTCATAATGATGATCACGAAGAAACGAGTGGTAGTCGAAAACGATGTCAATTGTCTCGAGATTATTGTTTCACATTATTTCCCAGTGATTGTCGGGGTGACTCTTATATGTATTGCTGATTTCCTCTCTACTTTTCTTTCTGTGACGGGGATTCCATTTGCCTCTTTCCTCAGAGAATGCAATTGCACTGCGCTAGGCACTGCTGATAGTGCGAGTTAGAGGTGACGGTAACTGGTCTTCTTACCTACTCGGCTAACTTGGATTCACCTTATCTGGATATACAGTTTTTTCTAGGTCCATGGATTTAAAGAAGAAATCAAGACAGACATGTTTAGAGCAGGTGAGGATATAGTTTTGGAGTGGTTGTGCCTTTATACAAAGTAACTATACAGATAGCATCCATAGTTGCTTCGTATAAAGGCAAGAGGGTGGGGGGAACAAAAGGCAGTCTATGAATTATAGATGAGTAAGCTTCTTAAAAATAACTAGTAAGGTGTATTGCTGGCTTATTATTGAAAGAATTAAAAGTAAGTGGAAGAGCAGGGTCGCAGATTAGAATAACAAAACACTTGACAGGGTGGATAGAGGAGCAAGTGTATGGAATATGTGGAGCAAGTGTATGGAATATGTGTTAAGTTACAGAAAGCAGTTAAGAGTTTTTACGAGGACAGTGAGGCTCGGGTTAGGGTTGTGTGTGATTAATTTCCATAAAAGAGGCCTTAGAAAAGATGCAGATGTCCGGGGTTTAAATTTTAATGTATTGATGGGGTTGTACAGAATAAATGCGTTGTGTGGGAAGAGATATAAATTAGAAGATAAAGAATCGAACAAAAAGGGGGGGGAGTTTGTCTAGTTGCTTTTGCTAATGACACTGTGCCTTTGGAGATTCTGAAGAGAGGGTTGAAAAGGTTGTTGGGACGAGATCGAAAGGATAAAAAAGGGAAATTTAAGAGATCTTGGAAATGGCAGGTGATGAGAAAAAAAAAAAAAGGGGTAGGTTTTAGCATTAGATAGGATAGGGAGGCAAAGTTTTCATGCTTGGGGTGCTGTTGGAGTGTAAACAAGGAATATTTATAAAGGATTCAGCAAACCGTCAGCGGACTTGAGCCCTAAGTTTAATACGGGGTGCCTGCACTGGGAAGGGGGGGAAGGGTATTTCCAATACTGAAGTATTTTTGGGCGTCCCGGGCAAGACAGATGGAAAATTTGATGGGAATTGTTTCTTCATGTTTGGGCACCTTGCCTGGGTGAAGACGGCCGGTTTTTTTAAAATTTATTCTAGTTTTTTGTGCTACCTCAAGAACATTTTTTCCAAGGGATTGGGAAATGGCAATATAAATTTAGATGGACATGTACATTTTTCAGAAAAAAAGCATACAACGCCTCCCCCTTCTTTGTCGTCTATTGCATTTTGGTGAGCCAATCGGCGGTTGGGTTTTCTCTCGTCTCTGAACCCCCCTTTCCCCCCCCTACCATTTATACCCCCGGGGTTTAAGTATTTGGTTAAATTTCATTCCTTTTTACATTAAGGGGGTTTTCAAAACCCCAGCTCTTTTTAAGGGTTTTTTTTATTGCTATGAACCTAAAAATAAAAATTTGATGAAGTTGAAGTCTTTTGGGGGCCACAATTTCTTTTTTGCACTTTTTTATTTAATCGAAGTTTTTAATGCTGCCGAACTGAAAACCGACACTCTGGGGATGAATGCCCAGATAAATGATTTTCTTGAGAATGGACACCAGAGTGTACTGGCTGTTGCCCGCTTGTTTTTTTTTTTCTCTTCCGAAAAGGGAACCAAGGGGAAACTTACCAACATTGCCTTGTGCATAATGGGAAGTCCACCCACCCCTAAGGTTTTAAGCCCGAAATATAAGATTTGTTTTGATCCAGTCCAGATGAGAAAAAATTGTTTTCGTTTTTTATTCTGTCGGATTCGTAAATATTGCAGAAGGCAACCCAAGAAAGCCCAAACTGCGAACAGATATAAATGCACCTTAGTGTGCTTTTTCTTTTTCTTGTGATTCTTCAGTTTTATTTTTTTGAAAAAATTTTACTTTTGGGAATCCCCCTCATCCCGATCCCAACTCCAATTTCTTTTTTCCGCGTCCAGTCCCTAAACCACCAAAAATTTTTTTTTCCCTGAAGAAAATTACCTCCATCGTTTTTCCAGGTTAATGTTGTTATAACCTCCCAATTGCTGCAACAAGATCAGCTGCATATCCGTCTTTGATAAATGTCAAGCCAGTCGACTGCATGACGGGGGTTTCTGGGAAGATAAAGGTCGTTAAAATTACTTTCCCAAACCCCCAACACACTTTTTTAGAAATGACACCGTTTTGTCTTGTTTGTCGTCCCCCTTTGAGAACTACTCGTGAGTCTCTTTGGGGTTTAATTACTATGACTGTTTGCTCTTTTTTTTGTCTCCAAACTCTCCCCCTCCCAACTTACTCTTTCTCTTTTCCTCAGCCATTTTTTTTCCCCCCCCAGTTCCTTCCCACTCCAATCCCCCCCCCCCCACCTAAGTCTACCTGGAGGACATTCAGGGATAAACGCCTCCCTGCCCGGCCATGACCAGGCCTCCTGTGGATCTGCCTGATCAACGGGGCTGTTACTGAATCGCCATAGCCAACTACAACCACAGACGGCTGACTGGCACTGATTTAGCTGACTACCCTACTAACCAGTTATCCTTCTCGTACTCCCCCATCTAACAGCTGCTTTTTTTCTCCTCTTCTCTCCCTCTCCCCCTCTCTCCTCTCTCTCTTCCCCCTCTCTCCCTACCTCTCCTTTATTAATTTTTAAATTTTTTTTTCTCTCTCCCTATTTCTCCCCTCCAAGTTTCTCCTACTCCCAATTATCACACTTCTATTCTAGTCTCCCCAACCTCGTCCATACTCCAACCTGGTCCTTCCCCCAGCCTCTGCCCCTCCCCCACCCTCTGTCCCTCCCCCAGCCCTGCCCCCTCCCCCAGCTCTGCCCCCCCAGCCTCTGTCCCTTCCCCCACCCTTCCTCCCCCGCCTTCCCCCATTTCCTTTACTCGGGGATTCCCAAAAAAACCTTTGAATCCACCTGGTTTACACTTTGGCCCGGGGAAACTGTTTTGTTTTGTTGTTGTGGTTGTTTGTTTTTTTTTTTTGTTTTGTGTTGGGGTTATTTTTTGGGTTTGTTTTTTTGGGAAAGGAGGGGGGTTGTGTGTTTGTGGGGTGGGGGTTGTGTGTGTGTGGTGTGTGGGGAGTGGGGTGTGTGTTGTGTTGGGGTGTGTTGGTGGGGTTTGGTGTGTGGTGGGGGTTTTTGGGTGTGTTTTTGTGTGTTTTGGTATTTGTGTTGTGTGTGTGGGTGTGTGTGTGTTGTTGGTGTTGTTTTGTGTGTACTCCCAGTTGTACTCACCTAGTTGGGGTTGCGGGTCAGTCCAAGTTCCGGCCCCCCCTTTCACTGTCGCTACGGGTCACTCTCCCTGAACCATGAGCTTTACTACCTCCTTAAAGCATGAGGTCCTGACCCCACACATCTTTTTCCCAAACTTTTCCACTTCCCTGACTACCTGTGGCTGAAGAAATATTTTTCCTAACACCCCTTTTGATTCATCTTTGTCTTAAACTTCCAACGTTCCCCTTGTACTGTTCCATCCTGAACACCTGTTTTGTCCACCTTTCAATTCCTCCATTTTTTTGTAAGTCTTTTATCATGCCCCCCTACTCTTTTTTCCTCCATGTCCGGGTTGTTTTCCCCTTAACCTCTCCCATAGGACATACCTCTTAGCCTGGGACTAGTCTTGTTGCAAACCTTTGCACTTTCTCTATTTCTTTACATGCTGGTGGGGGGGTTTTTCCAAACGGGTCCGCAACTCCAATATGGGCCTAACGACACGTGTACAGGGTCCTAACATTCCTTATTAAGATGTCGAATGCTTTTTTGAGTTTCCAGGCGCCCATATTTGCAGCAGTTATTTGGTTATTGGGTTTAGGAGAGTGCCTGGTGTTTTAACTCACCCCAAAATCTTTTCCTTTAGTGATGTTTGTAGTCTCACCCCCTAACGTACTCCTCGCGGTCTTCTTTTCCCTTCCCCAAACCTCATCCTTTTCACTTGGGGGATTGAACCCAAGACCAGTTTGACCAGGTCTGCGCCGTCCAATCCCTTTGTATTTCTGCCTGGTCTTCGATCAATAACCATCTCACAACTTTACGCATCGCAAACAGTGACCCTCGGGGTTTATTTGTTCGTCATGTCGTTCACAAAAACCAAAACAGCAGGGGCCAGGACTGACCCCTTGGGGCCCCCCTGGCACAGGTGCCCCCTACACCCTCCTCGTCCATTACTCCTGCTGTCCTTTCCCGACAATATTTCCCAAAACCTTGCAGTGCCTTCCCTGTTATTCCTCTTGTCCCCATTTTTTCACTAAACTCTTGTTGTACTGTGCAAACGCCTTTTTGCAGTCTAAGAAAATGCAATCCCCCCACCCTTCTCTCCTTTTCTTATGCTGTCACCATGTCAAGAACCCAGTAGGTTTGTACACAGATTTTTCCCCCTCTGAAACCATGTTGTCTGCTGGTGAGAACATTTCCCTTTCTAGATGATCCACCATTTTTTCTCCTGACAATTTTTTTTCCATATTTTTCATGCTATACATGCAGTGACACCTTCTGTAGTTTTTTTGGGTTCAGTCTGTCTCCTTTTTTAAAGATTGGTACCACATTGCGTCTTCCATGTCAGGCAATCTCCCCTTTTTGAAATGTATTGAATATTGTTTTAGGGGGACACATAGCCCTCTGCTCCCTCTCTCAGACCCATGGGGAGATGTTACTGGGCCCCATTCCTTTGAGGGATCTACTCACTCAAAGCCCTTCACTTTTTCCTCGGTTTTGTGTACTGTGTCCAGCACAGGTGGTGTACCCCACCTCTCCGTCTTCTGGAGCCCCTTCTTCTCCTCTGAACACTTCTTTTAATCTCTTTTTATTCCTCACATATTCACTGTCATTTTCTTTTTTCTCCCTCCTTTTCCTTCCTTAGCCTGATTACCTGGCCCTGACGTTGTTTTTTTTCCTGATGTGGCTGAAACAGCTTCGGGCAGATTTGGGTTTTGCTGCTTGTCGTTTTTCATATTTACGTTGGGGCCTCCCTTCTTTTCGTGCATATTCGTTTCTGGCTCTACGACGCTCTCCTTATTTTCCTGGTCCTTTCCCTTTTAATTTCTTTTCCATTTTTTTCCTAGCACCCCCCTTGGTTTTTTTTGCTCCTTCACATTGTGACTACATAAAATCTCCCCATTAACTGGTTTCCCCGCCATTTTTCGCCCCTGAAAACCCCACCCGGAATTCCTCATTCCTTTATCCCCTTTTTCCCGAGTTTTTGGGTTTTATTGTCCTGGCCTCTCTTCCCCCTCCCCTTGTAGCCTACTGGATTCGAACTCAAAACCACAGATCGCTGGCCCCCCAAGGGGGCTTTCATATTAGTCCCCGATATCTGCACACTCAAGGTGAAAAATAGTCCAGTCTGCTGTTTATCCTCTCCTCTCTCTCTTGTGTGTCCCTTTCGTTTGGGACATGAAGTTTTTTCCGTACCCCTCCTCACTTAGCCCCCATGTACTTGGGCCCCCCTGGCTCCAAGTTCTCCCATTCGATCTCCTTGTGGTTAAAGTCGCCCATGATCAGACTTTGCCCTGCATGTAAAGACTTTCTGGCCCTGCAGCCCGGGGTCAACCATCTCTATTGCTCTCGTCATACTCTTGCCTTGGCCCCCTGCTGTTCTGTGGTGGGTTATACTCACTGCATTATCACCTTGGGGCCCCAGAGGAAACGTTCCCACTATGCAACACTTTTTTTCTCCGCTGTCTCCTCTCCCAGTACAAATTTTCCCTCGTTTTGACACAATGCCACTCCTCCCCCCCCCCCTTTCCTTCGTCTTTCCTCAGGGTTGGTATCCCCTGGGAAAATGGACTTTTTCAACCTGTAAGCTTTTTTCTGTGATTGCTATATGTCGGGGATGCCCTTTGACTCTTTCGTGCCACTCCTCCCCCTTTTTTTTATTCCGTCAGCGTTTGGTACCAACCTTCATTTTCCCTTTTCCCAAAATTTGGGTTTGGGGGGGCCCGTGGGGGGGGAGAACCTGGGAGCATACTGGGATTCTAGGTTGGGGTTGGGGGGGAAGCTGTGGGAAAAGGGTTGAAGGTGGTTTGGGGGTGATAGGTTGGGGTTTTGAGGGTAGTTGTGTTGGGGCTTGCTCGCTGCTCTGTTTTCTCTACGACCTCTGCTGGTTCCACCTTTCCCTTTCCTACTCCTTTCCTTTTTTTTCCTCTCCCCCACTGCTGCCTCTTTTTTGTGTTCTGTCTGGCTAGGGAAAACCCCCTTTTCCTTCCGACTTCCAAAAACCCTGGTTTTTTTTTGAGGTCCTGTTCCACACGTTCTGTCCGGAATCAGCTTGATGGCGGTTTTTTTAAGTACCCCCCTATTTTCGAAAATTTACAAACCGTCCAGTCTCTCCCCCATTTTTTTGTGATATTTTCCCCAATCTCCTTTCTTTCTTTCCTCCGCTTTTAGTGTGGTCCTTTTTCCCCTCTCTCCCAAGCCCCCGGATAAACACTGATTTTTCCCTTTCCCCCTCCCATTTCCTCTCCCTCTGTGACTCTGGTTCCTTCTGTATTGGTTATTTCCCCTTTATTTTTTTAGTGGCTCTTGTAGCATGGTTTTGCCTCAGCATTCGACCTAAACCCCTCTCCATCGCACCCTCTGCTCTCCCCTTTCCCCTCCCGGCCCTTCTTTTCAGGGTGATAGGACCTTTGCTATTTCATATCTCCTTCCCTTTCCCGTTCAGCCTCTCAGCTTCGTATGGTGTTCTTTTCTGGGCAAACCCCGAACTTGCTTCGCCTTTTTTCCCCAAATTTTTAGACCTTTACCCGGCTACTGCAGTTTTTGACTTTGGGCCCCCCAATTCTTCGTCTCCTTTCCCAACCTCTCTTCCCATTTCACATTTTTTTTTTCTTTCTCCTTTTTTCAGAAAACTCTCCTAATTTTCTCTCCCATTCTTGCTCTATCCTTTCCACTCTCCTCCATCCATTCCCCCACCATACCATTGCTCTGACCCATTCCTCGGTCCCAAACCAATTTTTTTTTTTCTTTTTTTTTTTTTTTTTTTTTTTTGTAAAAAAAAAAGTAAAAAAAAAAGGGGAGAGAGTGAGAGAGAGGGGGAAAGAGAAGAAAGGGGGGGAGGAGGGGGAAAAGGGGGGGAAAGTGAGAAGAGGGGGAAAGGGAAGAGAGGGGGGGACAAGGAAGAAGGAGAGAGAGAGAAAGGAAGAGAGAAAAGAGGAAGAAAGAGGGAGAAGGGAGAGGGAAGAGGGAAGAGAGAGGGGAAAAAGAAAGATGGGGAGGAAGAGAGGAAGAAGGAAAGGGGGAGGAAGAGGGATAGGAAGGAGAGAGAGAGAGAGAGAGAGAGGAAGAGAGAGGGGAAAGGAAGGGAGAGAGGCGGGGGGGGGGAAAAAGGTTTGAGGTCACTTCACAGGAAGGGGTGAAATCCTGATATGGGGGTGGTTGTCTGTGTGTGTGTGTTGTGTGTGTGTGGTGTGTGGGTTTTGGGGTTTTTTTGTGTGTGTGGTGTGGGGGTGGTGTGTGTGTACCTACCACCATTTGTACTCACCTATTTTTTTGCGGGTCGAGTCATAGTCCGGCCCCCCCCCTTCCTGATTTCTAAATAGGTCCTCTCTCTTCCTGCCCCTGAGCTTTTCCCTACCTCGCCTTTAAAAATATGTATGGTTCCCCCCTCCACTACTTCACTTTCTAGGCCATTCCACGGCCTCCATCTATACTGAAAATACTTTCTAAAAACCCCTTTTATTCATCTGAGTTTTCATCTTCCAATTGTGACCTCTTGTGTCTGTGTCCCATCTCTGGAACATCCCGTTTTTGTTCCCCTTTGTCTATTCCGCGCAGTATTTTTAATATGTCGTTATCCATGTCTCCCCTGACCCTCCTGCCCCCCATGCCCGTCAGGCCGATTTCCCTAAACCCTTTTCTTCGTAGGACAATCCCCGTAGCTCTGGGACTAGTCTTGTTGCAAACCTTTGCACCTTCTCTAATTTCTTGACGTGCTTGACTAGGTGTGGATTCCAAACTGGTGCTGTATACTCCAATATTGGCCTGACTTAAATGGTATACAGAGTCTTGAACGAATCCTTGCTGAGGTATCGGAACGCTATCCGAAGGTTTGCCAGGCTCCCGTATGCTGCAGCAGTTATCTGATTGATTTTGCGCCTAAAGGAGAATGCTGGGTGTTATACTCACCCCCAGATCTTTTTCCTTGAGTGAAGTTTGCAGTCTTTGGCCATCTAAACTATATTGTGTCTGCGGTCTTCTTTGCCCTTCCCCAATCTTCATGACTTTGCATTTGGCAGGGTTAAACTCAAGAAGCCAGTTACTGGACCAAGCTTGTAGCCTGTCCAGTCTATTTGTAGTCCTGCCTGATCCTCATCCGATTTGATTCTTCTCATTAACTTCACATCATCTGCAAACAAGGACACTTCTGAGTCTATCCCTTCCGTTGTGTGTGTGTGTGTGTGGTTGTGTGTGGTGGTTGTGTGTGTGGTGTGTGTGTGTGTGTGGTGTGTGTGTGTGTGTGTGTGTGTGTTTTGTGGTTGTGTGTGTGGTTGTGTGTGGGGTTGTGGTGTGTGTGTGTGTGGGTGGGGGTTGTGTGGGTGTGTGGTTGTGTGTGTGTTGTGTGTGGTGTGTGTGTGTGTGTGTTTTGTGTGTGTGTGTGTGTTGTGGTGTGTGGTGTGTGTGTGTGTGTGGGTGTGGGGGTGTGTGGTGTGTGTGTGTGGTGTGGTGTGTGGGGGTGTGTGTGTGGTGTGTGTGTGTCTTGCGTGTGTTGTGTGCGTGTGTTGTGTGCGGATGTCGTGTGCGGGTGTTGTGTGCGGGTGTTGTGCGCGGGTGCTGTGCGCGGGTGCTGTGCGCGGGTGTTGTGCGCGGGTGTTGTGCGCGGGTGTTGTGCGCGGGGTTGTGCGCGGTGTGGTGTGTTGTGGTGTGTGGTGTGTGTGGTGTGTGTGTGTGTGGTGTGTGTTGTGTGGTGTGTGTGGGGTGGTGTGTGTTTGGGGTGTTTGTGGTGTGTGTGTGTGGTGTGTGTGTGTGGTGTGTGTGTTGGTGTGTGTGTGGGGTGTGTTGTGTGTGGTGTGTGTTTTGGTGGGTGTGTGTGGTGTGGTGTGTGTGTGGTGTGTGGTGTGTGTGTGTGTGTGTTGGTTGGGGGTGTGTGTGGTGTGTGTGTGGTGTGTGTGTGGGGTGTGGTGTGTGTGTGTGTGGTGTGTGTGTGTGGTGTGTGTGTTTTGGTGTGGGGTTGGTGTGTGTGTGGTGTGTGTGTGTATGTGGTGTGTGTGGTGTGTGTGTGTATGTGTGTGTGTGTATGTGTGTGTGTGTATGTGTGTGAATATGTGGGGTACTCACCTATTGTACTCACCTAGTTGAGGTTGGGGGGGTCGAGTCCGAGCTCCTGGCCCCGCCTCTTCACTGGTCGCTACTAGGTCACTCTCCCTAAAGCCGTGAGCTTTATCATACCTCTGCTTAAAGCTATGTATGGATCCTGCTCCACTACATCGCTTCCCAAACTATTCCACTTACTGACTACTCTGTGGCTGAAGAAATAACTTCCTAACACCCTGTGAATTTATCTTGTCTTCAACTTCCAACTGTGTCCCCTTGTTACTGTGTCCAATCTCTGGAACATCCTGTCTTTGTCCACCTTGTCAATTCCTCTCAGTATTTGTATGTCGTTTATCATGTCCCCCCCATCCTCCTGTCCTCCAGTGTCGTCCAGGTTGATTTCCCTTAACCTCTCCTCGTAGACATACCTCTTAGCTCTGGGACTAGTCTTTTTGCAAACCTTGCACTTTCTCTAGTTTCTTTACGTCTTGGCTAGGTATGGGTTCCAAACTGGTGCCGCATACTCCAATATGGGCCTAACGTACCGGTGTACAGGTCCCCGAATGATTCCTTATTAAGATGTCGGAATGCTGTTCTAGGTTTGCTAGGCGCCCATATGCTGCAGCAGTTATTTGGTTGATGCGCTTCAGGAGATGTGCCTGGTGTTATACTCACCCCAAGACTTTTTCTTTGAGTGAGGTTTGTAGCCTCTGGCCCCCTAGACGTACTCCGTCTGCGGTCTTCTTTGCCCTTCCCCCAAACTTCATGACTTTTCACTTGGGGGGATTGAACTCCAGGAGCCAATTGCTGGACCAGGTCTGCAGCCTGTCCAGATCCCTTTGTAGTTCTGCCTGTCTTCGATCGAGTGAATTCTTCTCACAACTTCTCGTCATCTGCAAACAGGGACACCTCAGAGTCTATTCCTTCCGTCATGTCGTTCACAAATACCAGAAACAGCAAATGGTCCTAGGACTGACCCATGTGGGGCCCGCGGGCACAGGTGCCCACTCTGACACCTCGCCACGTACCATGACTCGCTGCTGTCTTTCTTTTAAGTATTCCCTGATCCCATTGTAGTGCCTTCCCTGTTATCCCGCTTGGTCCTCCAGTTTTTGCACCAATCTCTTTTTGTGGAACTGTGGGCAAACGCCTTCTTGCAGTCCAAGAAAATGCAATCCACCCACCCCTCTCTCTCTTGTCTTACTGCGTCACCATGTCATAGACACCAGTAGGTTTGTGACACAGGATTTCCCGTCCCTGAAACCATGTTTGGCTGCTGTTGATGAGATCTTTCCCTTTTTAGGGGTTCCACCACCTTCTCCTGATAATCTTCTCCATGATTTTTCATACTATACATGGGCATGACACTGGTCTGTAGTTTTAAAGCTTCATGTCTGTCTCCTTTTTAAAAATTGGGACTACATTTGCTGTCTTCCATGCCTCAGGCAATCTCCCTGTTTCGATAGATGTATTGAATATTGTTGTTAGGGTACACATAGTGCCTCTGCTCCCTCTCTCAATACCCATGGGGAGATGTTATCTGGCCCCATTGCCTTTAGGTATCTAGCTCACTCAGAAAGCCTCTTCACTTCTTCCTCGGTTGTGTGCACTGTGTCCAGCACATGGTGGGTGCCCCACCTCTCCGTCTTTCTGGGGCCCCTTCTGTCTCCTCTGTGAACACTTCTTTGAATCTCTTGTTGAGTTCCTCACATACTTCACGGTCATTTCTTGTTGTCTCTCCTCCTTCCTTCCTTAGCCTGATTACCTGTCCTTGACTGTTGTTTTCCTCCTGATGTGGCTGTACAACAGTTTTTGGGTCAGATTTGCTTTGCTGCTATGTCGTTTTCATATTGTCTTTGGGCCTTCCCTTCTTATCTGTGCATATTTTGTTTCTGGTTCTACGACTGCTCTCCTTATTCTCCTGGTCCTTTGCCTTCTATATTTCTTCCATTCCCTAGCACACTTGGTTTCTGCCTCCCTGCACCTTTGGGTAAACCATGGGCTCATCCTGGCTTTTTCATTATTCCTGTTACCCTTGAGTACAAACCTCTCCTCAGCCTCCTTGCATTTTGTTTTCTACATATTCCATCATCTCATTAACTGCTTCCCTGCCAATTCTCTGTCCCACTGAACCCCGTTCAGGAATTCCTCATTCCTGGTAGTCCCCCTTTCTTGTAGTTTGGCTTCATTCGTCCTGGCCTTCCTGCTTCTCCCCCCATTTTAGCTCTACTGTTTTATTCGAAGCTTAAAACCACATGGTCACTGGCCCCAAGGGGTCTTTCATATGTGATGTCCTCGATATCTGCACTACTCAAGGTGAATACTAAGTCCAGCCTTGCTGGTTCATCCTCTCCTCTCTCTTTTGTAGTGCCCCTTACGTGTTGGCACATGAAGTTTTCCATACCACCTCCATAAATCTTAGCCCTCCATGTATCTTGGCCCCCATGTGGCTCCAAGTTCTCCCAATCGATCTCCTTGTGTTAAAGTCACCCATGATCGGGAGCTTTGCCCTGCATGCATGAGCTCTTCTGGCCACTCTAGCCAGTGTGTCAACCATCGCTCATTGCTCTCGTCGTACTCTTGCCTTGGACTCCTGCTGTTCTGTGGTGGGGTTTTACATCACTGCTATTACCACCTTGGGACCTCCAGAGTGAAGCGTTCCCGCTATGTAATCACTTTCTTCTCCGCTGTCTCCTCTCCCAGCTCATCAAAATTCCAGCGATTTTTGATCAGCAATGCCACTCCTCCACCCCCTCGTTCCCTCTGTCTTTCCTCAGGATTTGGTATCCCGTTGGAAAGAGGCATCTGTTATCATACCTGTAAGCTTGGTTTCTGTGAGAGCTATGATGTCCGGTGATGCTTCTTTGACTCATTCATGCCACTCCTCCCATTTATTTGTTATTCCATCAGCATTTGTGTACCATACCTTCAGTTTTCCTTTTCCAAAACTGTGGTTTGGGGGGCCTGTGAGGGTGGGAGACCTGGTGGCATACGTGGGGTTCTATAGCTCGGGGTTGGGTGGAGGCTGTGGGTATGATTGTAGTGTGTTTGGGGTGGTGTGATAGGTTTTATGGTTCTGAGAAAAGTTTTTGTGTGTGCTTGCCCTTGCTGTTCTTTTCTGCTCTGACTGACCTCTGCTGGTTTTCCCTCCTTGTCTCTTTTTCCCAGCTCCTTTCGCTTTTTTTGTCCTCTCCCTCAGCTGCTGTGTTCTGATTTTGTTCTGTCTCTGTCTAGGAACACCCTCTTGTACTCTTCCGAGTATTTCAATCTGGTTTCTCTTGGAGGATCCTGTCCGAACTGTTTCCGTCCTGAGAATCAGCTTGATTGGTCGGTTTCTCCCCTTCGAGTCCCCCCCTATTCTCAAAAAATTTAAAATCTCGCCCATCTCTTCACCTATTTCCGTGATGATTTTCTCAATCTCCTTTCTTTCTTCCTGCTGCCTTTCAGTGTGTGTCCTTTCCTCTCTCTCCTGAAGCCCATGGATAAACACTGATTTTGCCCTTTCCTCCTCCCTTGCCTCACCCTCTGTGACTCTGGGGTCCTGCCTGTTTTGTGGTCAGTTTCTCCCTTGTTTTTTCCAGTAGCTCTTGATAGCATGGTTGTGCCTCAGCATTCGACCTATCGCCCTCTCCATCTGCAACCAGCTGTTCTTCCCTTCACTCCTTGGTCCTCCTTGGCAGGCTGATATGACCTTAGCATAATTCATAAATCCTTCCTTCCTGTTCGGGCCCCGCAGCTTCATAATGCTGTCCTTCTCTGGTCACTGCCCCTGTAACTCGCTTCAGCCTATTTATCTCAACTTCTAGGACCCTTATCTTGGCTACTGCAGTTTCGACTTGTGCCTCCCAATTCTTTGTCTCCTTCTCCAACCTCTTTTCCATTTCACGAGAGCTCTTTCTCCATTTTTTCAGAAAGCTTCTCCTAATTTCTCTCCCACTCTTGTTCCATCCTTTTCCACTGCTCTCCATCCACTCCTCCCTACCAGAACCATTCTCATCTGATCCTTGGTTCCCCGCGAGTCCCCACCATTTTTTTTGGGGGGGAGAGAAAGAGAGAAGGGGAAAGGGAGAAGGAGAGAGAAAGGGGGCAAGTGAGAAGGGAAAGGGGTTGAGAGAGTGTGAGAGGGGGAAAGAGAGAGGAGGGAAGGGAAGGAGAGGGGGAGAGTGAGAAGGGGAAAAAGGAGAAGAGATGGGGAGAGAGAAGAGAGAGAGAGAAGAGAGAGAGAGAGAGAGGAAGGAGAGAGAGGGGGATAGTGAGAAGGAAAAAGGGGAAGAGAGAGTGAGAGAGAGGGAGAGAGAGTGAAGGGAAGGGTAGGAGAGGGGGAGAGTTAGAAGGGAAAATGGGAAGAGAGCAAGAGAGGGAGAGAGGGAGAGAGGGAGAGAGAGGGAGAGAGGGGGAGTGATGAGAGAGAGAGGGGGAGAGAGAGTGAAGGGGAAAGGGGAGGAGAGGGGGAGAGTTAGAAGGGAAAATGGGGAAGAGAGAGAGCAAGAGTGAGAGAGAGAGATAGAGAGAGAGAGGGGGAGAGGAGGGAGAAGGGAGGGGGGAGAGAGA
>NC_069408.1:65693942-65721075 GCF_026875155.1 Cherax quadricarinatus
GGGAAACAATTTTAAATAAATTCCCCTGGGGGGTAGAGAACATTAAAGGGGTAGTACCTATTTTGTTTGGATCAAAATAAAAAATTTACTGGTTTAGTTAAAAAAACTCCTGGCCAAATTGGAAAGTTTTAAGAATTCTAAATACCTTGTTTGTCTAAATATGGGTTTTTAAAAACCCCTTCCGGGTTTATGGGGTGCATGATGAGTAAGGGTTTTTTACCCCCGTTTTCCCTTTTAGGAAAGAAGGCACAATACAGTTTGCTTTATTGTTAAAACAATGTATCCAAGAAAACTGATCACACTTCTCTTATGTTTATCGTGTTTGTGAGACACTTTGTTCACACTAACCCCACAGATCAGTATTTTTGGCACAGTGTAAACCTCCATAGAGTCAAAGATAGTCTGGCCTACGCAAGCGCTCCATGCCGTCACTGCCCCAGCACAAAAAAAACGCTGACCTAGTATCTGAATCTTGTCACCTCCTCGTTGAAGCAAAGCAAAATGTTTGTTTCTTGCTGTTTAATCTAGACAACAATGTACACTATCTTTACAAATGTTAAAAAGTTGGAGCAGATTTTCCTTATTGTCCTGCTAAGTAAGAAGTTTGTCTCTTATAAAATACATTTGCAACACCGCGCAGGAGCAGGTTTCACTTGACTACGTGCCTAGCATCTTGATCAAATACTCCCCTCTACATTTAACAAGACCTCCCCCTTTTTGAGGGGCCCATCAGGCTGAGAGGCTTGGCCCCTCAGCTGAAGGGCTGAAGGGGCTATACCCCCCTCTATGAAAATTTCTCCCTACACGGGGGGGGCCCGGATTTCCTGCGGGTGAAACCATTAAATCACTTAACATTAATTTGATTTCTCACTCGCCACCACTTGCTGCTTTTTCTTTTTCTGAACACTTTAGCTGTGTGGTGTCTGAAGAATCCAAAATTTGTTTCAACACTGTGAATTTTTTAACGGCCTAGTTATTTATTGTCGCTTATTCACTAAAACCTTGCTCAAAACATAAACTTCCTAAATGATAGCATTTGCATCAAGGTTAGGGTCACAATTTTTCCAGTGGACCATGGGACCTCGGGCCATCTTTGTCGTAATCCTATGTCCCCAGGTCTTAAGGACTATGATTTTCAGGAACACCAGCTCCATAGAAGTGTTTCTCTCAATAGGTGAGATTCATTCTCGCCAAAATTTTTCCCCCCAACTTTTCATAAACTTTATTGTGTTTGAATTTACGTCTGATTGCTCATTCGAAATAGTGGAATTCCTCTATTTTTTCTTTTATCTTTCATGGAAGGAACAGATTCGAGCCTTCTGCCATGGAGTAAATGAGATGGACTAACACTTCTAAGATTGTCCAATCATCGGTAACATAAGTTAGAGGTCTGTATGTGACTCTATTTTCTAATTCAACCCAAAACGGTACGGATTCTTCTAATTAATTCTCTGACATAAATTTCCTAAACAACGTTTTACAATGCCGATCTTTTTCATTAAATTCCGCCGTGCCATGAGATTTAGGGGAATGTATCTCCACGACTTCTGCGTTGATTCAGCATCGTTGTATTTCGGCTGATCAAGACTTGCTTAAATAAGCACACAACAAAAAGTTCGTTGCATTATTCCTGAAATCATCATCGGGGACATGCCCTTCTGCTGCAAACCTTCTAAATAATTTGATAAGGTTTTCAGCAACATGTCAGTGGCTACTTCTAATTACTGCTCTAGTGTAGCACAATAAACAAACAATGTACACCTTCATGGGACTTTTTTCAACTGTTTTGTTAAAATTATGTCCAGTGTAACTACACCTTCACCAAATGGATGATAGGGACAAATCTTTCAGAGGTATGAGGTGGACCGGATACGGGGACATACTCGATATCGAGTGACGAAAATAATACATTTCCCTTTATTGTTTTTTCACATTTGTCGACTTGGGTTCCAGTAGGATGTTGTATGACAAAGTGTGTCGCACCCAACCATTAAACGTTACGTGGCGATTTGCACCAATCGTTTGTTACCAAGTTCTTGGGATCATATTGGTGTATGTTTCCCTTTGGGTAGTGAAAAATTATGTTTCTTCCTCGACTTCTTATAATCTTTTCTGATCGAGTTTAAAAGTCCTAAAGATTTAATCAAAACGGGTTTCTTTGGGGAAGTTACTTGGTTTCTAGAAATTTTTTATAGTGAGAAAAGTCTTTTTATTAGTTTTCACCCAGTATTTAATGGTAAAGACATTCATAATCAGGTTTTAATTTTTCCTTTAATGAAATTTAAAGACAAGAGCTGTAACTCGTATAGTTTACCCAAAGATGAGTATTTAGATCTCAATGACTATTTTGTTGTGTCTGCAGTATTTACACAATTTTATTCTGCTAGTGTTAAAAGAGACTTTTTTCTTCGGGCTAATGTGAGCTTTTTGCTGAGCCATTATTTTCATTGGGAGAGCAGTTCGTCCGTGGAGCCATAATTTTTACCAAAATTTCTTAGTGGGAACCACATGCCCAAATGTCATGGATTCTCTTGGGTAGAGACGTGAAAAAGAGATAATCTCTCTGCATCTCTTTTTTTTGCCTACTCTTTCTTACATAGACCAACTTACTCTTATATTCTTACCACTGAAACTGCCTCTTATCACTCCATCACGGTTTCTCAATATGAGATGATAAAGTACTTTTGAGATAGACAGCAAATTTTTTGTACCACAGGTGCTGCATTCCCAATTTTGTACTGTCTGACCTTCAGGGGCTACCCGCCTTTGAAGTATTAGTGGTCCCTTTCCCTTCAGCATTACTCATGTAAGCTCAGGCAAAACCTCTGTTGGACGCATAAACAGAACACATGTATGTACTTGTTTCCCCTTTTGGGACCTTTTGTCGGGGGAAAATTTTTAATTGAATAAGTTGTTTAAACCCCTTTGGGATATTTTCATCCCATGCTTGCTCATTTCTAAGGTAAGTTCTCATCCCATCCAATTTTGAGCTTCCATGCATCTTGCATAGCATTTTACTTTATGGAAATTGTGAACGTCCTTAGAATAAAAACATTGTGATACTCTGGACAGTAAACTACGTTTTGAGTTACTGCATGTTTTAAATTTTTATCCTTTTGAGACTCAAAGTTTTTCCTGGGGTTTCCCAAATTTTAATCCCAGCAAATTGTTCAATCGGATTTCAGTTTCAGGAAATCTTCTTTGAAAAAGTTCCTTAATTGCTTTAAATTTGTTTCCCCATCCTTAGGGCATATTTGCTCTTTCATCTCCTTGTAAGCTTCTCTGTAAAAGATTTCAAATCCTCCTCTTTATTCACATACCTTAAAAGATTGTCCACATAAAACTTTTCTTTAGACTTCTTTAAAGGGGACTTTCAATTTCTTCAATTGTATTTAGAGTAGCTCTAGAAGAATGGAGAGGATGTTGCACAAATAATACTATTTGAAACATAATGTTTTCGCGGGACTTTTGAGGATCATGTGGATTTCAGCCACAAAAATCGATATAATCTCTATATTTTTGTATCCTACTCTTAGAAAGCTTGGGAAAATTTATCACCGTTTTAGGAATATGGGTTTGTGCGAAATTTCATAGCACGTCTCCAAGCTTCTCAGTTAAGGAGTCCGGTCATCAGCAGTCTTTAGGACTTGCTACATCTTTATTTGCACTGCGCTGCAATTATATACACACACTAGGGAGTGTTTCAGATCTTTCTGACTCCATGGTGCGGGAAAATAATGAGCGTTTGTCTTCAACTTATCTTCGACTATTTCCTAAATGAATTTATTGTCCAACTGTTCTTGTATGATATTATCATAGACAGTCAGTAGCTCGGGGATTCTTCCTGAGCTCATGTATTTGTGCTTTCATCTGTCCGAAAGCCATGCGATAATTGCTAGGCAGATGTGGTGGATTTAATTTCATGGTAACCTAACCCCAAAACTGTCCATCTTTATATTTGACAGTGTCCAAATATTGGTTAAAGTCTGAGACTCTTGTGGTTTGTTTAAATTTACATCAATTACCTATCGCATCTAAATCCCCCAACTTATCAACTGGTTCATTAATTTCTTCCCGTAATGTAATTTTGCTGTGGTACATGATCAGCGGTTATTCTCGTTAAATAGTCATTTTCCACTGAATCAATATCAGCTTCTTTCCCACTTTGAGAGGGAATGGGACCACATATCATGTGGCCTCCTGCTGTTTTCAGCAAGTGAACATCTGTTTTACTTACTATATTTTGCCCACAAAAAAAGTGATAATAATTTAATTCCAATGATTAATCAATTGGACTAATTTGTCCGTCTGTATGTCAGGACAGGCTCAACTTGACCTTAGCTGCTTTCAGTGCTTTCAACTGTTTCTTTTAAAACCCTGGATCTGCACAGACTTAGGCAAATCATCTACTACCACAGCTTCTACTGTCTTTTCCTGTTTTCCTAGACCAACAGTGATTCTGGGTAGGTCATATGTCTGTTTACCAGAATTGTGGAAAAAACCAGCTATATCTAACTGTATTTTGGCATAGGGGTTGTTTATTCAGTTTCTGCAACACTGTTCTTCTTATGAAGGACCTTTGTGAGCCTTGATCAAATATGTTAGCACATTGGTTTTGTGTAATTTATTAGATAACTCAACTCGAGCTATCGGGAGAGCAGTTGCTTTAAACTTATCTCTCACATTTAATGCTGTTGCTTGTTGACTTCCTGATTCTGTGGAAGTCTGCTGCTGTTCGCAAAAGTTTTTGGGCATAATGCGGTATGATGCATACCCTTGCATTTAAAACACTTCTTCAGTGAGCTTTTCCTCCCTTGTGTTCACCTAAACACTTGATGCATCTTTTCAGCTGATTAACACGTTGTTTACGTTGCCTCCATTGATGTGTATTGAATACAATACTGTGCCCAATGTGTTCCATCACAAAGTACACATTTTGGAGTTTCGTTTAAAGTTGACAGTCTGTTTACTGTCTATTGTATTCACAGCTTGATAAATGCCTATATGGGATTTCCCATTATGTGGTTTAGTGGGGTAGGTATACTCTTTTTATACTGAGTTGAGGTTGTTATCCATGGATTTGTGGATTTTTCATCTTGTCTCGTTGCTTGCATGCTTTAAACTATTGTTTTTTAAACCATTGCTAATTTCTCTACAAGTGAAATAGCGTTATTGAACATAAATTAATCGTTCAATAGTTTTGTGGTGACAGCTTATCCTGTACAATACCACTGATAACCAATCACATTGCCTTAGGTTTATATTTTGCACCTAGAGATCTGAGACTATTGGGCTAATGTGATTCTAAATGCCTGTAAGTCTGAAAACAATGTTTGGGTGGGTTCAAGCTTGATATTAAGACTGCCCTGTCCAACTTCTAGCCTTTTCAGCATCGAAGTAATTGTCTGCTAAGGACACTAAGGCTATTTGAAAAATTACCTTTAACCACCGGGAAAAGACTAATCAGTTCATAGGGTTCTCCCTTCACAAGACATTTAAGATAATTGAACTTTGCAATCTCATCTATTCAGTTTGTGAATTTACTATGGGTTGAAAACCATAATGAATTCTTCATAATTATGACCTTGGAAAATAGGTAATGACAAGTAGGTAAGCTTGATAATGGGACACTTGTTGTTACAGGTGTAACAGGTTTTTTGACCACTAGTAGTAGGTCTCTGTGACAGAGTTTTACGGGAGATAGCCTGTACTCCTGTCCACCTTAATTGTTGATCACTAAAAGTATCCAAAACATTTTAATTTCATCCTCAGATGGATCTGATTCAAAAATTTATTTTCATAATGTGTATATCTGAATTAATTATTTCAACGTTGTGTAAATAATCCAAACTTTACCTCAAGATCATCAAATTTTATGTTTGTATCTTGAGTTAATCCTATACAGACTGAAATTAATTTTCTAATTGTGTAATCTTAGTCTGTAAAGACTGAAACTGAGTTTTCAAACAAGCCATTTTAATGGTATACTGAAAAAATTTTAGCACCACACTTAGAGTGTTTATAAAACACTGTACTGCTATAAACAGCTGAGTTTTTGTTTATGCTTAAGTCAGCAATAATCGAGTTCAGACCACTACTGACCCCCTAGCTTAACCTCAGGGTCATGACCATGAAGGGTACAGGGTACATGTGTTTTGGTGTTTATGGTTTGTTTGCTGTGTCAGCCTGCCCATGATGATTAATCGTAAATAACGATGTTATACACTTTCATTCACTATACACTATAAATGTCACTGTATAACTGTAATCACACGTGAATATTACTTACACATATATAAATTTCACTGTTAATATATATTTGAAAGCTTACACTTTATATATAAGTTCCTTTAATATAACAGGTAGATCTATAAGAAACAAACTTTAACACAATCTTGTCTCTTAATTTCTGTCTATAAACATTATAAACACTGTGTATATATATACACTCAGACAAACAACATCACTTGGGTTGTCTTAATCAGCGATTTCGAGATTGGAGCAGTTGATGGAGGGTGCAGGATACCATCCCCCGTCTTCTTGTTGGGTGAGTCACCCAGCTCCCGTTTTCGTTGGGTGAACGCTGGGTGAGCGCCCGTTTTCTTTTGGCTGCCCATTCTCTGTGATTGAGTCTGGAGGGACTCATTTATACTGATTTATATTGTAAAACACTAGTTTTACAGCTTTTATCGAAGGACCTTGGCTCATAGGTTATTTGTACACTGTAGTACAACATATTTGGACCACAGTGTGGTCTTTATCCGGTTCGAGCACGACCAAACTCTGTTGAGAATTTTTGGCCTTACCTGCTGTGTTTAATTTATTATAAATATAAACACTTAGCTGATAAATGACAGCAAATCGTCTACACAGCCGCCCCTGCAGACGAGGTCTAGAAGCTGTCAAAACCATCTCAACATTGGGCTGTCAAGAGATACAATTTGTAAGTATAAATTACCCCTAGGGGGTGTTATGTCAGCATATTTCATTCGATGATGGCTGACGAAATACCTATTTGTTTGGACTCAAAAGTCCACACCTTACTGCCGATTATAGGTTGATTACAAACTCCTTGTGACTCAAGAATTGCGCAATCCCCCGATCTTACAAGAAATTTGTAACATACCTTGCTCTTTGTAAACGTGAACTATGGTGTTCTTAACACCTTCGACAGGTATCGGGACTTGATAGAAGCTGAAGTGTCCTTGGAGTCCACGTCTTCCATTGTCTAGAAACGCACACTGGTACACTATGTTCCACAAGATTTGTCTTTATTGTTTACAATGTATCACAAGAGAAGCTGATCACACTTCTCTTATGTTTATCGTGTTTTGTGAGACACTTTGTTCACACTAACGCACAGATCAGTATCCTGGCGTCAGTGTCACTCTCCATAGAGTCAAAGATAGTCTGGCCCACGCACAGCGCTCCTGCCGTCACTGCCCCAGCCCCAAAAAAAAACGCTGACCTAGTACCTTGCATCCTTGTCACCTCCTCTATGAAGCAAAGCAGAATGTTTGTTTCTTGCTGTCTTAATCATAGACAACAATGTACACTATCTTTACTATGGTAATAAAGTGGGAGCAGGATTTTCCTTAATTGTCCTGCTAAAGTAAGAATGTATTGTCTATTATAAAAATACACTTTGCAACACCGCTGCAAGGAGCAGAGGTCACTTGACTACGTGGCACAGCATCTGTGATCTATTACTCACTCTAGCAGTAAACAAGACGCTCGCCCCTTCTGAGTGGCCCCTCAGGGATGAGAGGGCTTGGCCCCTCAGGGCTGAAAGGGCTGAAGGGGGCTGATACCCCCCTCCTGGAGAAAATTTCTCCACACCAGTGTTAGTGCTGAGTGTATGAGTGAAGAACACATTATACCAGTGTTAGTGCTGAGTGTGTGAGTGAAGAACACATTATACCAGTGTTAGTGCTGAGTGTGTGTGTGAAGAACACATAACAGTGGTTAGTGCTGAGTGTGTGAGTGAAGAAACATTTTTAACGTGTTAGTGCTGAGTGCGTGAGTGAAGAACACATTATAACAGTGTTAGTACTGAGAGTGTGAGTGAAGAACACATTTATAAACAGTGTTAGTACTGATTGAGTGGAAGAAACACATTTTAACTGCGTTAGTACTGAGTTGTGTGTTAGTGGAAGGAAACACATTATAACCTGTGTTAGATGCTGAGTGTGTGAGTGAAGAACACATTATAACAGTGGTTAGTTATGAGTGAGTGAAAGAAAGAAACATTATAACGCGTTTGTGCTGAGTGTGTGATGTGAAAAAAACATATATAACAGTGTTATTACTGAGTGAGTGAAGAACACATTATAAACAGCGGTTAGTGCTGAGAGTGTGAGAAGAACACATTATAACAGTGTTTATTACTGAGTGATGTGAAAGAACACATTATATACAGCGTTTTTAGGCTGAGTGTGTAGCTGAAAGGAAAAATTCTTACAGCGTTAGTGCTGAGAGTGAGTGTTGAGTGAAGAAACACATTATAACAGTGTTAGTGCTGAGTTTGTGAGTGAAGAACAAATTATAAACAGTGGTTAGTGGTGAGTGTGTGAGTGAAGAAACACATTATAACAGTGTTAGTGGCTGGTGTGTGAGTGAAGCGAAATACACATTATAACAGTGTTAGTGCTCGGAAGAGTTGAGAGTGTGAGTGAATGAACACATTATAACATTGTTAGTGCTGAGTTGTGATTGATGAAACACATTATAAACAGTGTTAGAGCTGGAAGTGTGAGTGAAGAACACATTATAACAGGTTATTTTGAAGTGAGTGAAAGAACACATTATAACACGTTTGTGCTGTGTGTGTGAGTGAAGAATCACATTATAACAGTGTTTAGTGCTGAAGAGTGTGACGTGAAGAAAACATTATAACAGCGTTATTAATGAGTGAGTGATGAACACATTTTAACAGCGTTACAGTGCTGAGAGTGTGAGTGAAGAACACATTATTAACAGTGTTATTATGAGTGAGTGAATGAAAACTTTTTTATATAACAGCGTTAGTGCTGAGAGTGTGAGTGAAGAACACATTATTACAAGCGTTTTTTACTGAGTGAGTGAAGAACACCATCTTTTATAAACAGTGTTTGTGCTGAGAGTGTGAAGTGACGAAACACATTTAACAGTGTGTTAGTGCTGAGTGTTGTGAGTGTAGAACAAATTTATACAGAGTTGTTAGTGCGGAGAGTGTGTGTGAAGAAGAACACATTAACAGTCGTTAGTGCTGAGAGTGTGAGTGAAGAAACATTATACCAGTGTTAGTCGTTGAGTGTATACTCACCTATTTTGTGTTGCAGGGGTCGAGTCTTTGCTCCCTGGCCCACGCCTCTTCACCGGTTGCTACTAGGCCCTCTCTCTCCCCGATCCAATGAGCTTTTTTCAACAACCTGTCTTAAAACTATGTATGGTTCCTGCTCCACTACGTTTATTTTCTACGGGCCTATTCCACTGCCTTACAAACTCTAATGACTGAAGAAATCACTTTCCTAATATCTCTCTGACTCATTTGTGTCTTCAACTTCCAATTGTGGCCTCCTGTTTCTGTGTTCCCTCCCTGGAACATCCTGTCTTTGTCCCCTTGTCTATTCCACGCAGTATTTTATATGTCGGTTTCATCATGTCTCCCTGGTCCATCCTGTCCTCCAGAATTCGTCAGGGGCGATTTCCCTTTAATTCTTTCTTCATAGGAAATTCCACTTAGCTCTGGAACTAACCCTGTCGCAAACCTTTGTACTTTCTCTAGTTCTTGATCGTGCTTTATCAAGTGATGCGGGTTCCAAAACAGGTGCTGCATACCCAGTATGGGCCTGACATACACGGTGTACAGTGTCGTGAACGGATTCCTTACTAATGGGTAATCGGAATGCTTGTTCTCAGGTTTGCCAGGGCGCCCATATGTGCAGCAGTTATCTGATTGATGTGTGCTCTTCGGAGACATGATCGGTGTTTATACTCCACCCCAAGATCTTTCTCCTTGAGAGTGAGGTTTGCAAGTCTTTGGCCACTTAGCCTTACTCTGTCTGTGGTCTTCTGTGCCCTTCCCCTATCTTCATGAATTTGCATTTGCCAGGATTAAATTCGAGGAAGCCATTTGCTGGACAGGGTTCCAGGTCTGGGGTCCAGGTCTCTTTGACGTCCTGCCTGGTACCTCATCAGATTTAATTCTACCTCATTAATTCACATGCATCTGCAAAACAGGGACATTCTGTGTCTACAACCCTTCCATATGTCATTCACATATACCAAAATTAGCACTGGATCCTAGGACCGACCCCATGTGGGACCCCCGCTCGTCACAGGTGCCCACTGTGTTACATCAATTTACGTACCGACTCGTTGTTGCCCTCCCTGTGAGGTTTTCTCTGATCAATTGCAGTGCCCTTCCTGGTATATGCGCCTGATGCCACTCTAGCTTCTGCACTTAATCTTCTTGTGAGGAATGTGTCAAAGGCCTTCTTGCAGTCCAAGAAGTTGCATCAACCCACCCATTCTCTTCGTGTCTTACATCTGTTTATTTTATCATAAAAAACTACAGAAGGTTTGTGACACAGAATTTGCCTTCCCATGAATCCGTGCTGGTTGGCATTTTACTCTTGTTCCGTTCGGTGCTCACCACTCTCCTCCTGATAAGCTTCTCCATACTTTGCATACTAAATACGTCATGGACACAAGTCTATAGTTGAGTGCTCTTTCTGTCTCCTTTTTAAAAAATGGGAACTAAATTTGCCGTCTTTCCATACCTCAGGGTTGCCCAGTTTCCAGGGCCGTGTTGAAGATTGTGGTAAGTGGCAGCACAACATATCTGCTCCCTCTCTAAGGGACCCATGGGGATGATGCTGTCCGGTCCCATTGCCTTTGCAGGTATCGATGTCCAATTAGCAGTTCTTCCCTCTCTCATCTGTAATGGATGTCGTTCCAACACTTGTTTGGTGTTTTCCTTGTGGTGTCCCCTCTGGTCTGTCCCCAAGTCCTTCCTGTCTCTACTGTAATACTTCCTAAAAATCTGTGTTGAGCTCCCTCAAATACATCTTGATCGTTTTTGTGAGTTCTCACCTTGCTTTCTCAGCCTTATCACCTGGTCCTTGACTGTTTGTCTTCCTCCTAATGTGGCTATACAGCAGTTTCGGGTCAGATTTGACTTTCGATGCTATGTTCGTTTCATCACTGTCGCTGGCCTCCCTCTCTTATCTGTGCATACTCGTTTCTGGATCTTCTACTAATCTCCTGTATTCCCGGGATCCTATGCACTCTGTGCCTTTTCCCATTTTCTCGGTTGCACTTAGTTTTTGCCCTCTCCCTACACCTTCGGGTAAACCAAGGACTCGTTTTGGTCTTTCTATTATTTCTGTTTCACTTCGGGAATAAACCTTTCCTCTAGCCCTCCTTGCATTGGTTGCCACATATTCATGATCTCGTTTACTGATTTTCCTACCATTTCTCTGTCCACTGAAACCTCCTTGCAGGAAGTTTCTCATACTGTGTAGTCCCACCTTTTCTTAGTTTGGCCTGTCCCCTTCAGTTCTGTTACCTTCTCCACTTGTTAACTCTATATATAATCAAACTCAGAAACACGTGAGATGAGCTAGCTCCAAGGGGCCTCTCGTATAAGTGATGTCCTCAATGTTCTGAAACTGCTCAGGGATGTGAAACACAAGATTCCAGTTCTTTGCAGGCTCTCTACCCTCTCTCTCTTGGTGTGTCCTGACTTTTTGATGCATGATTTTTTTCAAGTACCACATCTTGGCTATCCATGTTTCGGGAAACCCATGTTTTGGCTGCCAGGTTTTCCAGTCGATCTCCCTGTGGTTGAAATCGCTATTACAGTATCTTTGTTCTGCTCGAGTGAGCTCTTCTTGCCACCTCACGCCTCGTGTGCCCACCACCACAACCCTGTGTGTGTGGTACTCCCTAATTGTGGGTTTACAGGGGTTCGAGACTCGCTCCTGGCCCCGCCTCTTCTCGATCGCTACTGGATCCTCTCTCTCTCTGCTTCCCTGAGCTTTGTATACCTATTAAAAACTAGGTATGGTTCTGCTCCACTATCACTTGCTAGGCTATTCCACTTGCTGACAACTCTGTGACTGAAGAAGAAATAATGGAACAAACATTAAAACAGTGTTTGTACTGAGTGTGTGAGTGAAGAACACATTATAACAGTGTTAGTGCTGAGTGTGTGTGTGTGTTGGAGTGAAGAACACCATTATAACCAGTGTTAGTTGCTGTGTTTGTGAGTGAAGAACCGACATTTTAACAGTGTTAGTACTTAGTGTTGTGAGTGAAAAAACACATTATAACAGCGTTGGTGCTGAGTGTGTGAGTGAAAAACGCATTAAACAGTGTTAGGCTGAGTGTGTGAGTGAAAGAAAAACATTATAACAGTGTGAGTGTGAGTGTGTGAGTGAAAAGAACACATTATAACAGGGTTAGTACGTGTGTGTGTGAGTTACCAGAACACGTTATAAGAGTGCTAGTATGAGTGTGTGAGTGTGAGAACACTTTATAAAAGTGTTAGTGCTGAGTGTGTGTGTGTGTGTGTGTGTGTGTGTGTTGCTGTGTGTGTGTGGGTGTATGGCTGTGTGTTGATTGAAAAACACATTAAACTTTGGTTTGTGCTGAGTGTGTGTAGAGTGTGTGTGTGTGTGTGTGTGTGTGTGATGGGTGTGTGGGTGGTGATGTGTGAGTGTGTGTGTGTGTGGTGTGTGTGTTTGTGTGTGCACAATCTTACGTATGAGTGAAGAACAACATTATAACATTTTTAGTGCTCTGAGTGTGTGTGTGTGTGTGTGTGTGTTGTGTGTGGCGGTGTGTGTGTGTGTGTTGTGTGTGTTTGTTTGTGTGTGTTGTTGTGAGTGAAGAACACATTATTAACTTTGTTAGTGCTGATGTAGTGTGTGTGTGTGTGTGTGTGGTGTGTGTGTGTGTGTTGTGTGTGTGTGTGGTGTGTGTGTTGTGTGTGTTGTGTGAGTGAATAACACATTATAAACAGTGTTAGCTACTTAGTGTGTGAGTCGTAAGAAACCACATTATAACAGCGTTAGTGCTGAGTGTTTGAGTAAAGAACACAATTACTAAACAGTGTTAGTGCTGAGTGTGTGTGAGTGAAAGAAACATTTATAAACAATTGCTAGTACTGAGTGTTGTGAGTGGAGAAACACATTATAACAGTGTTAGTGTGGAGTGTGTGTGTGTGATGTGTGTGTGTGTGTGTGTGTGTGTGGTGTGTGGTGTGTGTGTATGTGTGTGTTGTGTGTGTGTGTGTGTGTGTGTATGTGCGTGTTTGTGTGTGTGTGTGTGTGAGTATAAAAAAAACCACATTATAACATGTTAGTGTCTGAGTGTGTGTATGAGTGTGTGTGTGTGTGTGTGTGTGGTGTGTGTGTGTGTGTGTGTGTGAGTGTGGTGTGTTGTGTGTGTGTGTGTGCGCTTGTGTGTGTGCCGTTCGTGTGTGTTGTGTTTGTGTGTGTGTGAGTAAAGAACACATTATAACATTGTTGTGGCTCAGTGTGTGTGTGTGTGTTGTGTGTGTGAGTGAAGAAACACATTATAACAGTGTTAGTTCTTGGTGTTTTTGTGTGAGTGGTGTGTGTGTTGTGTTGTGTGTGTGTGTATGTGTGTGTGTGTGTGTGTGTGTCGTCTTGGTGTGTGATTGAGAGGAACCATTATAAACATTGTTAGTTGTGGGGTGGTGTGTGTGAGTGAAAGAACACATTATAACAGTGTTAGTACTGAGTGTGTGAGCAAAGAAAAACATTATAACAGGTTAGTGCTTGAGTTTGTGTGAGTGGAAGAACACATTATAACAGTGTTTAGTTCTGAGGTATTGTGGAGTGAAGAAACACATTATAACAGTGTTAGTGCTGAGTTTGTGAGTGTAAGAATACATTTATAACAGTGTTAGACTTAGTTGGGTTGTGAGTGAAAAAACACATTATATAACAGCGTTTTAGTGCTGAGGTGTAGTGAAAATAACAATTAAAACAGTGTTAGTGCTGTGGTGTGATTGAAGAACACATTATACAGTGTTAGTGCTGAGTGTGTGCTGTGAGTGAAGAAACACTTTATAACAGGGTTAGTACTGGAGTGTGTGAGAGTAATGAACACATTATAACAGTGTAGTCACTGAGTGTGTGAGTGGGAGAACACATTATAACAGTGTTAGTGCTGAAGGGTGTGCGTGAGTGAAGAACACATTATAAACAGGGTTAGTACTGAGTGTGTGAGTAAAGAACACATTTAAACAGTGCTAGTACTGAGTGTGGAGTGGAGAAACCATTATAAACAGTGTTAGTTGTGAAGTGCGCTGTGTGTGTGTGTTGTGTGTGTGTGTGTGTGTGTGTAGTGTGTGTGGTGTTGCTTGAGTGTTTGTGTGTGTGTGGTGTATGTGTGTGTAGAAGGAAAAAACACATTATAACATTGTTAGTGCTGATGAGTGTTGAGTCGTGTGATGTGTTGAGTTGTGTGTGTGTGTGTAGTGTTTGTGTGTGTGTGTGTCATGTGTGTGTGTGTTTGTGTTGTGTGTGAGTGAAAGAAACACATTAAAACATTGTTAGTGCTGAGTGGTGTGTGTGTGTGTGTGTGTGTGACTATGTGCGTGTGTTGTGTGTGTGTGTGTGTGTTGTGTGTGGTGTGTGAGTGAAGAAAACAATTTAACATTGTTAGTGCTGAGTGTGTGTGTGTGTGTGTGTGTGTGTGTGTGTGCTGTGGGTGTCGTGTTTGTGTGTGTGTGTGTTGAGTGAATAAACATTAATAACTGTGTTAGTACTTAGTGTGTGAGTGAAGAACACATTATAACGCGTTATGGTGAGCTGTGTTGTGTGAGAAAGAACACATTATAACAGGCTAGTACGCAGTGTGTGAGTGGAGGGAACACATTACTAACAGTGTTAGTGCTGAGTGTGTGTGTGTGTGTGTGTGTGTGTGTGTGTGTGTGTGTGTGTGTGTTGTGTGTGTGTCTAGTGTGTGTGTGGTGTGTGTGTGTGTGTGTGCTATGTGCGTGTTTGTGTGTGTGTGTGTGTGAGATGGGAAAAAACATTATAACAATTGTTAGAGCTGAGTGTGTGTATGTGTGTGTGTGTGTAGTGTGTTGTGTGGTGTGTGTGTGTGTGTGTGTGTGTGTGCGTGTGTGTGTGCGTTGTATTTGTGTGTTGTGATGTTTGTTGTCGTGTGTGTGTAAAGACACATTATAAACAGTGTTGTGTGCTCAGTGTGTGTGTGTGTGTGTGTGGTGTGTGTGTGTGTGGTGTGTGACTGTTGATGTTGAGTGATGAACACATTATAACGTGTTAGTTCTGTGTGAGTGTGTGAGTGTGTGTGTTGTGTGTGTGTGTTGTTTGTGTGTGTGTGTGTGTGGTGTGTTGTGTTTGTGCTGTGTGTGTGTGTGAAAATGAGGAACACATTATAACATTGTTGTTGTGAGTGTGTGTGTGAGTGAAGAACACTTTATAACAGTGATATTGCCCTGAGTGTGTGTGTGTGTGTGTGTGTGTGTGTGTGTGTGTGTGTGTGTGTGTGTGTGTGTTGTGTGTGCTCTGTGTGTGTGTGTGTGTGTGTGTGTGTGTTTGTGTAGTGAGTGTGTGAAGAACATCAATTATAACAGTTGTTAGTATGAGTATGTGAGTGAAGAAACACATTATAACAGTGTTAGTGCTGTAGGTGTGTGAATGAAAGAACACATTAAACTTGTTAGTGTGAGTTGTGTGAGTGAAGAAAAACCCATTTAACAGTGTTAGTACTGAGTGTGTGAGTGAAGAACAAATTATAACAGTGTTAGTGCTGAGTGCGTGAGTGAAGAACACATTATAACAGTGTTAGTGTGTGTGTGTGAGTGAAGAAGACGTTTATAACAGTGGTAATGCTGAGTGTGTGTGTGGTGGAGTGTGTGCGTGTGTGTGTGTGTTTGTGTCGTGTGTGTGTGTGGTGTGTGTGTGTGTGTGTGTGTGTGTGTGAGTGTTTTGTGTGTTTGTGTGTGTGTGTGTGAAGAACACCATTTATAACAGTGTTAGTGCTGAGTGTGTGTGTATGTGGCGTGTGTGTGTGTGTGTGTGTGTGTGTGTGTGTGTGTGTGTGTGTGTGTGTTTGTGTGTGTGTGTGTGTGTGTGTTATGGAGATATGTGGGATGCTGGGGGCTTGAGCCTGGGTCTATGGCAAAGTAAAAGTTACACACATCTCAAGCCCAAACCGTCACCCAGGGGCTATCCCAGTCAAGACAGAAAGCGCTTAAACCAGTATGGTGTTACTTCAAATGGGTTGGTTAACAGAAGGTTTAGGCAAAAATCAATTAGGAAAATATATCTATTTAATCACCAAAACATAACATAACAGAAAAACCTTAATTTCTAAACGCCCAAATGAGGGTAACACCACAGCTGGCTGGAGGGTTTCAGCCACCATAACATAGGCATCCGTCAGCGTCAGGCCGTATTACCACTACAAAACCTCATTTCTTACTTCATTCACTCATCCACAGCACCCTGACCATGTTCAGAGCCTGGACGGTGAAATTACAGGTAAGCACATATGAAAGCCTATGGCTTGAGTTGGATAAAACAAAAATGGAGGTGAGTTACAACTACTAACTTGTGATGAATGTTTGAAAAAACCGACAGTTGAAGGTTAAAGACACTTATGCAGAATATGGGAATCTTTATTCAGGAAACGTTTTCGCCACACAGTGGCTTCATCAGTCCAATACAAAGATGACAGGCGTAAGGAGAACGGAGGAGAATGAGGTAATCAGTCCATCAAACACTGGAAGTCGATGTGTTCAGTCCATCTAATCTACATGATTGATGGACTGAACACATCGACTCCAGGTTGAGGGACTGACTTACCTCAGTCTCCTCCTCTCCTTACGCCTTCCTCTTTGTATTGGGACTGATGAAGCCACTGTGTGCGAAACTTTTCCTGAATAAAGATTCCATATGCTGCATAAGTGTCTCTTAATCTTCAACTACAATCTTGAACTTAAATACACAGCATCTCATACGCCAGGCCTCTACACACCTTGCTCCACGTCACGTGACTCCCTCCCCCTCTTACTCATGCGTACCAAACATCCTTGGAAAAATAAATCATTAACACAATTCTTTATAATTACAGTTAGAGTACTTTACAGTACCCCTAAATGCACATTATAATTATAAAATTATTTCCTTAACAAACTACAATCATTCATATTTATTATGGCACACTTCTACACTATATGTACATTACGATGTCATGCACAACCCTGCATAACATCCAGGTTTGCTAAACTATTTCTACTAACCCATTTTGTTTCCAGTGAAAAAGGATTATCGTTTACATTATTTTATATGAGGTTGATTTGATTTTCTTGATAATTTGTGGTATGAAATGATGAAGGATAATGGTACATTTAGTCTGGTAACCTATTTACATCTTCACTACTACTGCTACTACTACGACTAAACTACTGATAAAATTAAGACACAGTCGGACCGAAACGTCGTCGTTAAGCTTCTTCTTTTATGTGCGGGTTATTTGTGTATCGTTCCAGTCACGGTAGTGTGCCATTTTTTGTTATTTAATGTAAGTTTCTGTTTTGAGAAACTAGGTTAAAATTTTCGCCTAAGTTAGGCGTCTCGGAAAAAACAATATCCCTTTTTGGGATCATATTGAGGATTTCATTAATTAATGAGAGAATCTTACTTTATTCGTATAGTATTTGTTTTGACTTGCTTAGTGATCTATGCTCTCTCTACAAGAGAAATTCCTAGTTAGTCTTGACCAAGCTTAGATTTATTAAAAAATTTATTATCGTTGTTTATAATACGGCACGTAATAGTTGGTCTAATATACGTAGTGAAAGATGGGTGACCTTTATGGTCTGAGACCCTCCTCCACAGGAATCATTCACAGTCCGTCATCTCAAACCCTTTACCCGACGATCCTCACGTGTACCACTACAGGCAACCAGGGCCACTACCGAGCCCACGGGAACATCATAGCCTAAGCTTATGTAGATGTAAAACTCTAAATATTACAGTGGTTTAAAATACAAAATATTTTATCATTAAACGTTTTGGGTGTATTCAAACTCCGTCACAGTGTTTAAAATAGATATAAAGAAAGAGTATCAAGCGTATTTGCTGCTCTATATCAAAACAAAAAATGTACACAAATAAAACCAACAATGTAACTATATGTAACCTAAAAATACATTTATACTAAAAAACATAAATAGTTACATTATCACCAATAAATAAATCTTGTGAAATTGAATACATGTAATGGAGGCTGTTCATTTTCCAGGCTCCTCTTTAACAATGTACAGGGAACTGAAGCACGTATCCCAATCCTAGATCCAAGAGTCCCTCACAGCATCATTTGAACTTCCCTTGAGGGGGGCACTGTATTGAGATTATTTTCTTTGATGTTCTTCAAAATTATCAAGATGAAAGATGTACGAAGATGCCATGATCTCCTTATGGACAGTGAAACCAGCTAAAAATCAGAAAGTTTATCTAGGTCAGTTTGTAAAACTGGAATTCTGGAATCAAGGATCACTGTCACCTTCAGCCGAGAACTCCCGCAGTTGTGACAGCAACATCAAGAGACTGGATCTCATTTTTATTTCTGAAGCCATGTACAATGTTAGAAAGGAAGCCTCAACTAATAATTTTTCGTATTATGTTAGCATTTGTTAAAACTCAGGCCTTACTATTAAAATTGTAAGAATCACTGGACATTAACGCCTTAATTGTCTAAGTTACAGCCGAAAACCCTTAGTATAGGGCTCTTTGAGCAACCCTCAAACTTAATAAATAAAACCCCTTAGTATAGGGCGTTGGGCAACCTCAAAACTTAATAAATAAAAACCCCTTAGTAAGGGCTTTGAGCAACCCTCAAACTTAATAAATAAAACCCCTTAGTAAGGGCTCTTGAGCTCTTTGAGCAACCCTCAAAATTAATTAAAATAAAAACCCCTTAGTAATGGATTTGAGCAAACCCTCAAACTTAATAAATATAAACCCCTTAGTAAGGGCTTTGAGCAACCTCAAATCTTAATAAATAAAACCCCTTAGTAAGGGCTTTGAGCAACCCTCAAACTTAATAAATAAAACCCTTTAGTAAGGGCTTTTGAGCAACCTCAAACTTAATAAATAAAACCCCTTAGTAAGGCTTTGAGCAACCCTCAACTTAATAACATAAACCCCATAGTTAAAAAAAAAAGGGCTTTGTGCAACCCTTCAACTTAATAAATTAAAAACCCTTAGTAAAGGGCTTTGAGCAACCTCAACTTAATAAATAAAACCCTTAGTAAGGGCTTTTGAGAAACCTTCAAATTTAATAAAGAAAAACCCCATAGTACGGGCTTTGAGCAACCCTCACACTTAATAAATAAAACCCTTAGTAAGGGCTTTGAGCAAACTCAAACTTAATAAATAAAACCCTTAGGAGGGGCTTTGAGAACCTCAACTTATAAATAAAACCCCTTAGTAAGGGCTTTGAGCAACCCTCAAACTTAATAAATAAAACCCCTTGTAAGGGCTTGAGCAAACCCTCAAACTTTAATAATAAAAAACCCCTTAGTAAGGGCTTGAGCAACCCTCAAACTTAATAAATAAAACCCCTTGTAAGGGATTTGAGCAAACCCTCATAACTTAATAAATAAAACCCCTTAGAAGGCTTTTTGAGCAACCCATCTAACTTAATAATAAAACCCCTTAGGTAAGGGCTTTGGAGCAACCCCAAAATTAATAAAATAAACCCCTTAGTATGGGCTCTTGAGCAAACCCTCAAACTTAATAACTAAAACCCTCCTTAGTAAGGCTTTGAGCAACCCTCAAACTTAATAAAATAAAATTAAAATTCAGTTATTCACTCTCCGTTATATAATTCCTTCAATATACAGGTTATTTGGTGTAAATTAGAAACATGTGCAACTCTTGGGTATCTTTATTGAGGAAAACGTTTTTCGCCACACAGATGGGCTTCATCAGTCCTACGTAGGAGAAACTTGAAGACCGGAGGAGACTGAGGTAATCAGTCCCTCAACCTTGAGTCGTATGTGTTAAAGTCCATCAATCTTGAATAGAATTACGGCCTTGAGCCGTTATGGGACGTATGAGGTACGTATGGCTGGATGATGCCACTGTGTCGGCGAAACGTTTTCTCAATAAAGATATAAGAGTTGCACATGTGTCTAATTTATCAACATGTCGGTTCTCTGAACATTCATCTACAAATCTGGTCAAGACACTGCAACTTCTTGGGATCTTAATATTAGGATTTCTTCGCTTGCCTATTTCTTGGGCACAATCCTACTTCCACATTGAACAAATGTTACACCACCTATCATTGCTACACTCTCTGCCATACGGTTTATAAGCTGCTTCTCCGCTCATCTGCCGTAATTCTAACTCAGATTGATGGACCTGAACACATCGACTCAAGGTTGAGGGACAGATTACCTCATTCTCCTCCTGTTTTCAAGTTTCTCCTACGTATGGAATGATGAAGCCACTGTGTGGCGAAAGGTTTCCCTCATAAAGATCACCCAAGAGTTGCACATTGTGTCTAATTTATAACCATGTCGGTTCTACTAACCATTCATCTACAAAGGGTTATTTGGTAAAATAAGGACGATTAATCGCTCCAAGGTATTAATATATTTTTTGATATATGTTCTATAGCAAATATTTTCAATAGTGATTCAACAAGAGAATTTACTGGCGTTAATCTTTATCGCTGCCTAACAGACTACCACCTGCATGCCAGCAACGTAACACTTTCTCAAGATATTCAACAAGATTAGTGAGAGGAACAACGTAGAAAGGGAACACTGGAGCTAGGCAGTCTCTTGGTCACGCAGCCAAATCTCTATCTCCCTAATTTTCTCTGTTGAATGTCAGGATACAGGTTGAGGGAAGGCGTGGAGAGGGGGGAGAAAGAAGAAACGGAGACGGGAAACTGATAGTGTAGATTAGAGGGAGGAAGGGGCGAAGGGAGGGGAAAATGGAAAGTTATAATTAGATGAGGATTGAGAGAGAGAGATGAGAGAGAGAGAGAGAGAGTGAGAGAGGAGAGAGAGAGGAGAGACGACGAGAGGATGATAGGAGAAGAGAGGAGAGAGGGAGAAGAAACAGAAGACGTAGATGTGGACAGTTTAAGAAAACAGGTTCCCTGTACAAAATTATTTCAATATTTATTTTTTATGAACATTTAAAATCTGGAAAGAAAACTGAAAGAAATTATAAAGATAATTATACGTTAAAACACAGAGAAGTAGAGAAATGTAGATGGTTGAAACTGAACCTTGCGTTCACGTGACGTGGTTTAGGAGACTAAACCAGATCACGACGATAAATAAGTTACTTCAGGATCACAATAGCAATATAGTCCATTAGTGAACGCGAGGGCCCAAGGAATTGATGAAATGTGTGGCTGGTGCCTGTCTTTCCTGCATTCTTTGCAACACGGTTTTTCCGTTAATATAGAAGGGCTGGTTTATAGTATTGCTCCAAATAACCCAGCGTCTTCTGTTGCTAAGTAAACCGCAGCTAAAACTGGACGAAAAAGCACTAGGCTACTAGATGGTTACTAGAAACGTATCAAGTCGACTGAAGGGCGAAATTTTGCACTACAATATCAATCATCACTGGAAGCAATAAGTACATAAAAATAAACACTTAGACATGGAAAAAACAGTTCACTGTTTGTTTCCAGTACCTTGTCAGGAGTGGAGTCGAGGGAGAGAAACCACCTTATTCCACCCTGCCAACACTAGAGAAGTTGCTACAGTGAAGCTACACCATAACCCTTACTAGAAAGTCTAGCAGACACTGAAAACTACGTATTAATGACTTCAACATTTAGTGTTACTTAAGATCACTCAAAGGCCTTCAATTTGGTCTTACAGTTGCTGAAAAATCTCGTTGTTTTCTCCTGTTTATTACTTAAGAAAAAGTAATTACTTGCTTTTTTTTCCTCGGCATAACCCCATTCCAAAACCTATAGTCACAGGGATATAGCAAAATAATCTGAGGAGAAGAAAAACTAACTACAGCGCAGCTTAACTATTCGGAAAAATGTTTGGTGATCCCGATATATTCCCAACTGAAACTTAAATTAGTTTGTGAGACTTATTGACCATCGTAATAACTATTATGTGATCCTTTAAATTTTTTCAGGTTAGAGTAAGGGTGGGCTTCAACCCATGGGAAGTGTGTGTACCCACTAGTTGTGGTTGCTGGAGAGTCGAATTTCAGAGCTCTGATCCCGACTCTTAACTGGCCGCTACTTGGTCACTCTTCCTGCTCATGGCTTTTGTCATACCTCTTCTTATAGTACGTATGGATTCTGGCTTCTACTATATCCACTATCCGGCTTTTTCCACTTCCTGACAACTAATGAGTGAAGAAATAATTCTAAATCCCGTGATTCATCCGAGTCTTCAATTCCAACTGTGTCCCCTTGTTGTTGTGTCCATCTCTGGAACATTCCTATCTCTGTCCACCTTCTCGATTCCTCTCAGTATTTTATATGGTACGTTATCAGCCAATCACAAGAAGCCCGCCAGCGTTTGTGAAGCCGTGAATTCAACTTTGGCAGATTTACTCCAAGTTTGATGGCAACGGTTCTACACCCTGTCTCTTGCTTTGCATTTGTCTTATTGATTATATCTGCTGTATTATTGTACATACCTGTGTACTGTTTGGGTGGTGGATTGAATATATAAGTATTGCTCTGCTGCCTTTCTTAATTCCTACATGGTTTTCCTGCTACAGGCAGGCGTGCAGGCCACTAGACTAGATGTATTCGTAATATGGGTGCGATGTCCTGAAATTATCTTCTGCATTGTCTCTATGAAGCCTGCCTAGGGTACTGCATTGCAAATGCAAAATCTATTGTTTCACATGTTGGCATTGAGGTATTGCAGTCTGCATTTTGTTATAATGGGTTATGCCACCGCAAAGTGGTTAGGGACATTGATGAGTGGATATACCTGCAAAAACATACCCATACAATCTCTACAACGGTTGTTTTGCGTATTGCTCGTTCTAATTGGTACAGAGTATTTAAATGAACTCTTACTCCTCCACAGCATCGTGATTGATATGCACTCAAATTACATGTTGTTTCAATCGGAGATTTCAGATGCTACGGGACCTGTTAATCGCGTCATCGCTTTGGTTCTCCGCAATGGGACAGGGACAAACGCCGGAGAAAAAAGACTAATATCTCCTTCGGAAAAACAAGTGGTGAACTGGGGTTGTCTCACTGGGAGGTCAGTTTCGTTTGCGCTTGTGTTGGCTAAACTCAGTCTGAGAAAACTAAGGAGAAATGTGAATTTCCTAAGGAGGAATGTTATTAGAATTAGAGGAGGACATTTTCGGTGTAGTTGGATGACAATTTCAGTGTTCAGAAAACTGTGTCGAGTCTCAAAACTCAGGCTCGAGCTTTGCGATGGCCATTTAAGCTATCGGAAGCATTTTTCATACAACATTATAAGGCAAAGCGCAGGAATGTACAGGTGATGCGAGTGATATAGATTTCGCTAATTACGACGTTGTGAAAAACAGATGTTATCGGTTCAATCTCTGTTGCACTATACCAAAAATAGACGGAAATTAAACTGAGCAAGGTAGTTGGGGTCTGTTAACAAGTGGATCTGTTCGTGAACATCTAAATCATTCATTAAGAGGTACAAATCCACTGGTGACTAATTTCAGTTGCTATTGCAACTGGTCCTTACGGACAATATTCTTGAATCAGTTGGACCATTCAGTGACGACTGCTGTGGAGGCTGTTAGGCTTGATGAGACATTTTAGGCCAACAGCTCCTTGTCCGAGGCATCTCTTAACTTTTCTTCCCAGCAGCCTGGTAAGGACAAAAATTATCGTGGACGGACTTCTGAGTGGATTCCGAAGAGGGAAGCTGGAACTGGAAAATGACGTCTGCCTCAGTCATCAAGGAGTAATAAAAAAGAATCCCGAACCTATCCCCTATTACCAATGCCGTAAACTTGGTCACATTAAAGCTACTTGTCCCAAGCCAAGTAAACCTGATAAGGGGTTAGTTGAGTGAACCATTACCCCTAAGAAAATCAACTATACTTCATGCGGAAACAAATGAGTGGGAAACTGATGCCTATAGGGCACCCATTGACGAAGTCAAATCTCCCTTAAGGAGCAAGAACGTCCCATTGAGGTATCCACCTTCAGGGATACCGGGGCTTATTGCTCCCTCTTACAAGATGGAGTACTTCCAATTTCTCAAGAGACCTCATTAAACTCTGCAATGTTATTAGAAGCCTATGGGAGAGTTGAAATGTCTGTTGCTCTGCACAGGATTGTTATTACAAGCCAGTATTATTATGGGTATTTAACTGTAGGTGTATCTGGGAGATTCACCATGAAAGATGCTTCATTGGTGTTTGGAAATAATTTTCTAAATTCTAGAAGCTGTCCCGAGCTCATTGCAGCCATTGAAGCCTCTTCTCCGATGTTGGCCATAACTCGAGCAATGTCCAAAGGAATGTCTAAAATAAATGCCGATCCTACCTTAAGAACTCCGATCTAGGGCTAGACATTTTATTATAGGAGGAAAACTTGATAGAACCTCGCAAATCAAGTGAAAAGTCCCCGATGAAGCCTTCGTATTCCAGGGTCGAAGGATTACCAGACGTTTCTGTTTCCATGCACGAGGGACTTTTTTTTTTTTTTTTGAGAAGAACAGCAAAGGGACTTTTCTTTAGCATGCCCTCTTAAAGCTGCCAGGGGTGAAGACAACTCAAATCACCCAGTTAAATATGTAATTAAAAATAACTTATCAGTTTGTGCGGCTATTGGTTAGGAGGTATGAGGAATTTTAAAGCCAGTCAGATTAGTAGTATCAAAGACATTCAGAGCTCGGGTCCTGTTAACAGGTAACAATTAGTTCTTAGGACGACATCTGGGTATCACTAAAACTCTTTATAGGATCTTAAAGCATTTTTATTGGTCAATCACAAGGAAGCCTGCCAAAGTTGGGAAGTGGTGTGGGACACTCGTGAATCAACACTGGTAAACTTACCTCCCAGTCTAGTCTCAGTGGTTTTCACTGTGTCTCTTGCTTGCACTTGCCTTATTCTACCAATCCACTCTATATATTGTACATGCCTGATTACTATTTGGTGAAAGAAATATAAGTGTTTTTCTTTTTTCTGCTGCGTTTTTGTTCTTTTTTTCACGATTATCGTGGTACAGCCAGGTGTGCGGGCCACTAGACACACCTGTATTCGAAAAAGGTTTGAAAAATTACTTGTTGGGCCCAAATTAAACCCAAAATAAAGATTCCCAAGCGTTGAATACAACACAAAACCCCACAAAACACCACACAACACACACACCATGATTTGCATTACATGTACAATAGTTTAGCTAGTGAAATATACTTTTTGAAAATTATGTAATGATATATGGAAAATTTTTTTTAAGTAAAGTGTATACATCTATAATAAATATATATATATAAATATATAAATATATTATTTTATATATATATTAAAATAAATATATATATATATATAATATATAATTATTTAAAATATTATATATAATTATATATATTGATTATATAGTGTTGGAACCTTGTGCAAGTGATGTAATGACGAGATGTGTATATATATACTTCGCAAAAATATTTAACATGTGTATGTAAGGATTGGTTATCCGAGTGTTGGGATTTTTTACGCTTAGTATCTTAGTGAACTGTAATATGCTGAGATATTCCATAGTTTTTAAATAAAATACAGCGATGTATTTTATTACCTCTATGAAAACAGTATGTGAAGCTGATACTTGCAATTATAGGATGACTTTTTTAAAACAGAAGCAAATATCTATGATATTATCAATTTAAACTTAATAAGGAATGCTGGAGTACATGCTAAAGAGGAGATATTATGTCAGGTAAAAAGGCTATTCCTGGTCGTTGTGTGACAGTATCGGTACTGAGCCACGATTGTGGTGTCACTGGTGCCACCAGTTATCTCATATTTTGTGGCCAATATAAATCGCGAAATAAATTTTATAATGAACGGTACCTGTTCTTCAACTACTTTTAGTTAACCAAAATAGAACCAACCAATATATGAGCCAATGTTAACTTAACAGACCTGGGTTATTTACCTGTCTGTGATTAACTAAGTGGGGTACTACCAATGAATGGGTGACTAATAACTCAGGGTGATGTTGGGGATAGTGGAAGCGGTGAGTTGTTGGATGGGTATCCCTGGGTTGTTGTGTTGTGCATCCCAACTGTGAGCCAATCTCGAGTTCGGACCACGAATTCGTCGTCCGAGCTCGATCTGTAACTCTCACCTTACTCTGCCAAGTCTGCTGACCATTGAACTGGCAGGACGATGGGGCAGTTTCGTGGTGAGGTAGCGCAATGAGTAGTGGCAGGCAGCACTGATGCTGACAGTCAACACCGAGCGACCTGGGAGACACCACCTGGAGACGGCACCCGGAAAACGCCCACCTGGCACCTTCTCTTCTTCTTATTTAACCCGAGCTTTGGAAGATGGGTAAGGAAGAAGGATGGGTAAGGATGGAAAATTTTTGGGAAAAAGGGGGGAGGGGGGGAAGGTAGGATATAAAAGGTTTAAATGGCCCAAAAAAACTTTGGTGTAATTAAAAAGTGTATGAAATGATAAGATTTTTCTTTAAGGGGTATATACTAACCCATTTATAGTCCATAGAAAATATAAGTATATAAGAACATGACCTGAATTTGTAGTAATTATACAAGTTGGCAATGCTTTTTTTTTTTTTTTTTTGCGATTGCAGAAAAACGGATATTTATGCGACAATGAAGGCAATAATTTTCTGGCCAGTTTTATAAATTTTGTGACAAGGCTTCTTTTTAGGTGGTGTCCAGCCATGGTAAATAGTCATAATTTTTACATTTTGAAAGTTATTTAAGATGTCTCCCTTTTAATCGGGGGCGATGTTTTCCCCAGTATACATAGAAGGGTTTGGTGGTACCCATCCTCTTATCAGGGAGGTTGCTCAATACCTGGATTCGTGGGTAATATCTTTATGAATTAAACGACGGACCCTCTGTGGGAGAGTCATTCGTTGGTCCCCTTTTGGGGGAATTTTA